>CM035162.1:82856777-83456777 GCA_020205615.1 Panax quinquefolius
GTTTCATCTAAGAAGACCGAGGATTGTATGCTATTTTGCTCAATCGCGTGGCATTTTTATTCCTGATTTGACCTTTCTAGTCCGCGAGAACTCCTTTGCAACTCGAAATGGATCGAGCCAGAGGGGTGGGAGCTCTATTTAGGAGAGCGTGCTATTAGGAGCACCACAGGGAAGTTTCGTATGCCGATCTTGCCTCCTGCCAAGCGTCATTGGCCTGTATCGTAGTCACCCGTCATTGACATCCCATTGTTGGGGTTTGACAGTTTTGCATTATCAGAGGGTTCATGTACTCAAGAGACATTCCAACGTTGGTGGTTCCTTCATACTATCGGAGCCTAGTCCCGCGCCACACAGTTTATGGGGGATATGGTTCCAGGATCCGTGATGATGACGGATTGGATAGCTTGTGTCAGAGATCCATTTGTCATATTACCGTGTTCGGGGCTTAGCTCACCATACAGCTTCATTACTTATGCTTCAGACATGGATTACCTCCCTCTGGCTGGTTTGAGGGGCGTGACTGCTTACCACCCACTGGTCGTGATGTCGTAGTTTGACCAGTTTCAGGATTTTCATCCTTTCGAGGAGGCGATAGGTCAGCATTCAGCTTCTCGATATCTTTCAGCAGAGGACCGATCCCGTGTGTATGCTTGTTGGGATCAGCGTGAGATAGCTGCTTTTTTTGTGAGCCATCCAGGTTGTTCTACAGAGTATTCCGCAGGGATGGAGACAGAGATTTTATCAGCTGCAGTAGTATCTACAATACCGAATAGCGAGTTAGATGATGTAGAGCCCATGGAGGACATCGATTCCTACATCGAGGAGGAGCCCGCTGCTGGGTTGCTAGCATTTCCTCCGGATTCTCCCAGTACCAGTACTGTTGTGATTCAACACTCGGCACAGTACCTAGAATAGAGTCTTCATCTAATGACCTTTGAGAGAGATCATGCCCGATCCTTGATGTTGACTGCCCTTGATAGGAGAGACGCAACTCTATTAGAGAGAGACGAGGCATTAGCTCGCAGAGATATTGTTGTTACTGAGCGGGATGAGGCCAGATTAGCTAGAGATGCAGTGATAGTTCAGCAGGATAGTGCCATATCTGCTCGAGATGTAGCCGTCACAGATTGCAGAGATGAGCGCTTACATTGATGAGCATATGGTCACCATTGTCGACGTCGGGATTTTTGGATGTCCCTTTCCGTTACTTGTTCTTTGGTGTTCTCATTTTAGGTGAGATTTGTTTGAAAAATAAGTGAAAAGGTCCGACATGTATGATGTCGACGATGGACCTGATAAGAGTTGCCAGTTGGTTTTTAAATGGTTGTACCAACACAACCGAGAAAAAGGTTTACACATTGACCCGATGATGTGACATCTGCTAAACGAATTCGGTGAAACCGAGATTCATTAAGGTCCTGGGACTTGATTTTGCGGGGAAGGTGTTAGGCACCCAGACATCCGTGTTACCACGGTGACCGCCTCTTTTAAGAAACTATTATCTAAATGTGTGTGTGTGGGATGTGTTTGTTATTTGGAAGTAGTCTGAGGCCTCATTCGCACTTATATACACTGTGGTTTGAATTTATGTAAAATTCAATTTTTAGCAAGATATGGCAATGATGTTTTATAAAAGGTTTTTCAAACCACGATGCTCAATAATAATTGAGACCTTTTACACTCCCATTTTATTAAGTGTTCGATTGGTTGATTTTATTTTACTGAATCTGAGGCATCCGTATGAAAATAATATAAAAATGATGCCGAGCTTCCTCGTGGGTATGGAAACCATCGAGGAAATTCGAACACCGCAGAATAATTTACAAAATCGCTACATTTGAAAATGTTTATCACGGAACCAAATCTAGATCCAATAAAATTGAATCATGATCACATGATTCCTAGGCGCACAAGATACCGCAATTTGTGATGAAAGCGATAGCGGTATATATATAAAAAGCTATAAATATATATATACGAGATATGATCACCAACCACACGAAGCACCTCCATGGGGGATCAAAATGTAAATAAAGTTGTTAAAAGCTATCAACCGCCACGGAGGAAACTCTAAAGTGACGAAAACATAAATAAAGTCAGAATATCGGTCCAACCGCCACGAAGGAAACTCCAAAGGAGACGAGAATGTAAATAAAGTCAGAATAAATACGATCGCCACGAAGTAAACTCAAGCGTGATTTAAATGTAAAGAAAGTCGTAAAGCGATCAACCACCACGAAGTAAACTCCGTGGGACAATATATATATATATATATATATATATATATAAAGCAATAAACGCACTTGGGATGTAAAATCGAGGCTCATCGAATGAGTTCAAATTACGCTCATATATATATATATATATATAGCAAATAAACGCACCTGATATAAAATCCAAAAGCTCATCGAATAGAGTCCCACCACGTTATATATATATATGTATATATATAGTCTAGGCTCATCGAACAAAGTTCGACATACGATTAATATATATAAACGTAAATATATATATATATATATATATATATATATATATATATATATATATATATATATTAAAGCAAATAAACGCCCGCATCAAGTTCAGGCTCAATCGAGGCATAACTCGATAATGTTAGTCAATATATATGTAAATATATATATATATATATATATATATATATATACATTTAAAGATCTGAAATGAAACCACGGACCGAAGTCCGGGCAAAGGCAAGCAACACGACTCTCAACGTGTAGAAGGGTGTGTGCAAAGATGAAGAGAATGACTCTAAATTGTGTGAGAAGGCTTACAGCTGACTGATAAAGAAGGCTTCTATATCTTTAGAGTGGGTAAACACTGGCTTTTGTGTGTACAAAAGAGGCTATATATGAGCTCACAGGTGTTTGAAGGTGGGAAATACACTTTTACGGGCGAGTCTGAGTGAATTATCTCACGAGGTTTCCGTCTTTTTCTCTTAGAAAATCAGCACCCCAAGCCCTCTATTTATAGGCATATTAGCCGCAGGTGTACCTACGGCTGAGCCGCAGGTGTACCAGAGGCAACCCGGGTTTGCCCGGGTTTGTTGGGTCGGGTCGGGTCATCTCGAAGTACGTGCACTCAGGCACTGTAATGTCCACTCAAATTTTTAGAAGTGCAATTCGGGCATCCGTTTGAGGTATACAAGACCTATTTCGGACCGCCGTTGTCGAGAGTTTGTACGATGGCATGGGATTAGAGTTTGTACGAAGTCATCGAAGATGGGGCAATGCCCTCCGGTCTTCAAGCTTCAACTTTCATCCGTTACCCCGCACAATAGTCACTCAGGATTGGTTAGCCTTGTGGGATATCGTTGCGTAGAGACGTAACGTGGCATCGTGTTTAACGGGATGATGATGTTGCCCCTCACCGGTGTTATTGCGGATTAATGATCAAGCGTACATTGCTCGAGACTTGATTTGAGATTGAATTCCGCAATTGTTGAAGGTCCTCATTGTCATCTTTGAGGTGTGCTTGTCTTCCGATGTTATTAGGGTTGGTACAGATGCATCTCATTGTGAGCGCCTTAGATTGAAGCCGGTCGATTTGAAACAAGCATTTCGGGGTTATCTCCTAAATCGCATTCCTTGGGGTTGTCACCAAGGTTGGTGGCTATTCCCATGGTAGGGGCTGAGACTGGATACCTCGGGATTGTCTCCAAGATTAATCGGTCTTCTCCGATGTGTGTTCGATATTGGATCTGCGGGCCTGGGGTTATCTCCGAGGTTGGATTTGAATTACTCCTAGCATCGCGATCCGGGGTTTGATCTTGAACTTCCTGTGAGTATCCAAGATGGATTAGGATTGTCTTCGTGGTTCCCTCTTAAAGACGAATCTGTCCTCCCCGCAATGTTAGTGATGAGTACAAAAAATTTCGAGTGTCTACAGATGCCCCTCTTTATCATACTCATGCATGGCGATGCATGGGTAGGATAAAGAAGCCTAGACACTTGAAACGTAACAAGACGAACATAGTACTATGGATAACAACATAATATAAATGCATGACGTATATGTACGGGGTTTGTAGCCCAACATGCTGGGGATGATTGCTAGATCCCTGTTGCTTCAATTGGGGATTGGCAATGCTGACTAGATTCGTGGTATGTCGAATCTATTAGGATATTGATGTTGGAGTTATCACCAAATCCTTGTGTTTATGACTTGATCCTGAAGATGTACCTCTTATGCGTAAGAGATATGTGGGGATAAAGCTTGATCTGTTTGAGGATGTGTATAACATATTCCATCATCTATTATCTTTGATAACGTTGACCTTTCCTGGTTAGTATCGCCAGAGTATGTCAAGATCCTGTTGGATTTACTGTCAACAACAGATATTGTTAGGGATGCCTGACCTTTGTTAACGTGTGAATCAACGGCTGAAACATCCTGTGGGATATACTGTCAAGGCTGTTTAACCTTCGCTGTCGTGTAGATCAACGAAGAATCTGTAGATTGTCAAGGTTGCTTGACCTTCGTTGTCATATAGATCAATGGAGCATTACGTTGTGACCCCCACCGGGGATCCGTTGGGGAATACGAGCAGTTGGGTATGAAAACCTCGAATAGCTCTAGAGCTCTGATAGGTTTAGACGCTATCAGCTGAAATGACGTCAAGGTTGCTTGACCTTCGTTGATATGTGTGTCAACGGCTGAGCATGCATTGTTACTCCCGCCAGAGATATACGTTGTAACCCCCGTCGGGGGATCTACTTGGGACTCATGAGTACGTACGCAACTATTGAACAGTCCTCAATGCTTCGATGGGTTTACTTGCCATCGGTTGAAATAACATCAAGGCTGTTTGACCTTCATTGATAGACATGTCAACGGATGAACGTGTTGTAACCCCCATCGGGGATTTACGTTGTAACCCCCGTTGGGGACCTACGTTGTAACCCCCATCGGGGACATACGTTGTAACCCCCGTCAGGGACTCACGTTGTAACCCCCGTCGGGGACCCACGTAGGGTAACGACCTGGAGTCGGCGGCATCGGACCGATATAAGGTATTGCCGTATGTGATTTGTGATAACTGAGATCATCGGCAGGGTATACCTTGTGTTCAGGTGACTAGCAATGAGTGATGTACAGATTCAAAGTCTCATATGAGAAGACCAGGATTGTATGCTGTTTTGCTCAATCGCGTGGCATTTTTATTCCCAATTTGACTTCTTTAGTCAATAAGAACTCCTTTACAACTCAAACTGGACCAAGCCGGAGGGGTGGGACCCACATAAGGGTGTCGCAGGTGCACCTGCTGCAGCCGCAGGTGAGCCTGCGGCCAACCGTGGATCATAAATTCCAACAGGTTGATCACATAAATAATTTTTAACTTGCTTCGCATAGAGAAAACCGCGAGCCATCTTCAGATCTGCTGAGTTCGGGCTACTTTCTGCAAATTCTGTCACCGTACAAGTGTTCTACACTATCCTGGAAACATATACATGTATTTTTTCCAGTTTCTGTCCGTTAGATTGTGAGTTATCGCATGAAATGCATTTAAACACATAGTAGTGATTATGTAGGCACAAATGACTTGATAAAAAATATTCAACATAGTAAATGTTAGTATTTGACTTCTAAGACAGTAAAATTGGCACCTTTTTCTGCTATTTTTTGTCCTATTTGAGGTCCAATGAGCAAAAGCAAAAGGTAGAAAGGCAAAGTACTCCTAGCATTGAGGTTGGCCTTGTGCATGATGATTTTGATTTTTAATGCACATATTATGTATATGAATTTGGGGCAGGTGTGCTACTGAATGGCCACCTAGACATGCCTATGTGCATGTGGATAGTCCTATTTTCAAAGGAGACTATGGTAAAATTTTTCCAAATGTAGGCATTAGGTAGTCATGCATTTTAACTCTATTATATGTTAAAGTAAATGCATGCATGCATATAGTCATAAATGCATTTAAAAAGCTGCAGGTAAGGAAATACCACACCCTTTCGAGGTGATTTGGAGACTTATTGTCCGGATATTATGGATCCGGGATCAGTGAAAGCGCTTCTATAGGACCACTTCGGCGTCTGACGGAGGGCTTCAAGTGCCTCGTCCTCGCTTCTATCGTGCGATCTCATGGGTTGGTGGAGGCCGTGATACGTCCTGTCCAGGTAGATGTTCCAGACGTTGAGGACGAGGAGACGGATATTCTAATGGAGGATCCCGCTCCTGCTGCACACGTCCCTTGCAAGGAGCTTCCGAGCATTCAGGTGGTGAACCCAGAGTTGCTGGGTGATTTGGGCAGACATCCATCGATGTACTTGCATGCTAACGAGGTATGGCGTTAGACTTTGATCTTCCTTCTTTCCTATTGATGAGGATTAAAGGGTTTTGATGTTGATCTGCATTTCATGCTGGTTGCAGGATTTACACAGCCTCGAGGTAACTGGTTTAGCATTCACTCCATGTACCAGGCGCTTCATCCTGACTACAGAGCGGTAGTGCATGAGTGGGGATTCGGGGCATTCTTCTACATCCTTCCCATTCGATGTCCTTGGGGTTACCTCAGGGCTTTGTCTGAGCGATGGTTTCATCAGACTCAGTCACTCCATCTATTGGATTGAGAGGTGCTGATGACACCTATGGACTGGCGATTTATCACAGGTATGGAATTTGGAGGGGAGCCAGTGCCTTGCATGGCGAATATCACCCCTACTGCCGTCCAATCCTTACTAGGAGTTTCGTCGAGGGCGCTCAAAGGCAGGACTATCCGTTCAGGTCTTTTGAGCATAGATGCTATGAGCGGGCTATAGAGTGAGCGCATGCCTAATGATGTCAGGATCAGGGATTGCGTTCTGTGGTGATTGTTCCTGATGATCATTCGAGGCTGCTTTATAGCAGATAACTCTTCCACGGTATCTTTCGCTTTGGTCAGCGCCACACGTGATGTGGACCATGTAGGAGAGTATGACTGGGGCTCTTACACCTTTGCCTATTTCCTCCGGGGCATGCGCATGCGCTCACAGGGTTTGACCGAGGCTTGTCTAGGATTTTATCCATTTCTGCTGGTGAGTATTTCTCTTGTCTTTTCCTATTCATAGGTTCAGATTGTTTACTGATAGCAGATGTTTTGCCATTGTGTTGGCAGTTTTGGGCCTATGAGAGGCTCCCATGTTTGCATCCTGTGAGTGTGTTAGGTTTAGATACCTATCCACGAGGACGATGATGGCACCATTCTATTTTGCTGAAGGTCCTTGTAGCTGAGGGATACACTCACTGCCACATACAGCTGGAGTTGCTGACGGCAGGTACCATTACATGGATTCCCTATTTAGGGGAGCATTTAACCATTAGCTTTGAGGATGGATATCCGACCGGAGTCGAGTATTTGATCTCTACCAGGAGAGTTCTTTTCTTCACTGATGGAGGCTGGGAGCTCTATTTAGGAGAGCGTGCTATTAGGAGCACCACAAGGGAGATTCGTATACCGATCTTGCCTCCTGCCAGGCGTCATTGGCCAATATCACAGTCACCCGTCACTAATATCCCATTGTTGGGGGTTGATGGTTTTGCATTATCAAAGGCTCCATGTACTCAGGAGACGTTCCAGCGGTGGTGGTCCCCTCGCACTATTGGAGCCCAGTCTCGCACCACATAGTTCATGGGGGATATGGTTCCAGGATCTTTGATGATGACGGATTGGGTAGCTTATGTCCGAGTTCCGACTCATATGACCCAGATTGATAGCTTGACCCGACAGTTGGATCAGGCACACATATTTATCCTGCATTTGGGCAGAGATCCAGCAGATGCGGAGTCATTTGTTCCTTCCAGCTCAGGCGCTGGCCCCTCAGACGACCCATTTGGTTTTGCCAGCGCTGATCCTCCTCTTTATAGGCCTGACATCCCTGTTGATAGAGATCTAGTGACTCAGGAGGAGTTACATCAGGTGGACAGGATTGAGGACGTAGACATCGAGACCCTGGTTTTCTTCTGATGTATATTCTCGTTATAACTTTTGATAGGCCTCTGTTAAATATTGGGTGGTTGTTCCCCATTTTCGCTATATCTTTTGATAGGCCTCTGTTAGTAGTAGGGCGGCTGTGCCCCATTTCCCTGTATTTGTAGCTGTACAGAGCTGATGTATTAGATGATGATATACTTAGGAATGTATGCACTATTTTTCATTCCCTATATCATATTGCCATCCATTATCTGTTATGCATGTATCATGTTATGCATATGTATGTATGTCCAGAGATATTCGGCATTGACACCTGAATGGTCTTATGACACGGCCCGTACAGATGTCTTCTTCGACAGTTAGCCGTATAGATCACACCCCACCGTTAGTGGTGGCATTAGGTATGCGATCGTGGTACGATAGCATGTCACCCCTAGATAGGGTGACCGTAGATCAGTTGTTACAGCATACCATGACATTATTGATGTTTCAGGTTCCTACAGGATTTGTAGACGGGATGCTAGAGCATTGGTAGACTGATAGGCAGGTATTCCATTTTGGCATCCATGAGTTGACTCTTACTCCGGAGGAGTATGCACGTTTGACGATGCTGCTTTTAGACAGACCTTGCGTGCATTTGGCTTTGGGAGACATGAGTAGATGATTCATGACTCTCACAGGATTGAGGCGCAGAGTAGTGCAGGACGAACTGACATCTAGCCATGTGATCTCACAGCTTTTTCTGTATGACAGATTTGGCTCAGAGGATAGCTATTCACGATATGTTGGAGATTTCACCGCACCGGAGGACCATTGGCGTTTGGCCAGAGTTGATGTACTACTGTTGTGTGTACTGTCGTATGTCTATATGCCACGATACATGGACGAGATAGACATTGGTGTTATTATGGCTATGAGAGCTCTGAGAGAGGGTCGCACCATTGTACCTATGATCCTAGCAGAGACCCTGCGGTCGACATCCTATTGTTGCACGTATCCTACAAGAGTGTTCACAGGGAGTTCGGTTATGTTGTACGTGTAGTTTATGTCACACTTGAGACCGGTTGGTACCCTTAGACGACATGGGAATTGCTTCTCCCATGATGTGGCCATGTCATACTTTTTTCAGCCATCGGAGTGTACATATGCTCAGTCCTGGTTCGCATTTTTGGCAGATATCAGAGATCTATTCAGCATATTGTCGTGCTCAGGGCTTTACTCACCATACAACTTCATTACTCATGCTTCAGGCATGGATTTTCTCCCTCTGGCTGGTTTGAGGGGTGTGACTATTTATTACCCACTGGCCGTGATGTCGCAGTTCGACCAGTTCCAGGATTTTCATCCTTTCGAGGGGGCAATAGGTCGTTGACTTCTCGATATCTCTCGGCCAGAGGGACCGATCCGTGTGTATGCTTCTTTGGGATCGGCGATGAGATAGCTACTTTTTTTGTCAGTCATCCCGGTTGTTCTGCAGAGTATTCCGCATGGATGGAGACAGAGATTTTATCGGCTGTAGCAGTATCTGCAGTACCAGATAGTGAGCCAGACGATGCAGAGCCCACGGAGGACATTGATACCTATATCGAGGAGGAGCCCGCTGCTAGGTTGCCAGCATTTCTTCCGAATTCTCCTAGTACTAGTACTTTTGTGATTCAGCACTAGGCACAGTACTTAGAGCAGAGTCTTCATCTGATGACCTTTGAGAGAGATCAGATTTGATCTATGATGTCGACTTCTCTTGATGTGAGGGATGCCGCTCTATTGGAGAGAGACGATGCATTAGCTCGCAGAGATGCCGCTGTTGTTTAGCGGGATGAGGCTAGATCAGCCAAAGATGCAGTGATAGTTGAGCGGGATAATGGTATATCCGCCGGGGATGTAGTACATCACGATAGTAATCAGAGTGAGGTCCCTTACCACTGGCATGATTGCAGAGATGAGTGCATATATTGATGATAATATGGTCACCATGCAGATGGCTATATATCTTTTGGGTCGTGTGGATATTCTCATATAGGAGACCACAGCTTCGCCCCCATCTTCTGAGAGGGAAGCCATGTTGGGCTTGTTAGCTCGCATATATCCTGACTTGTAGATGAGCTTGTATTTACCTGCACAGACTAGCTTAGCCATTTTGTCATGTACAGTTTACATTGTATATATATATATATATATATATATATCAAACAACATTATATATGACAGGGAAATATATTTTTGGATCACTTCCCTTTTAGATATGCCTTATTATTTGCTTGATATTTTGTCTGCTGCTTCAGGGCTTGTGGTCTTGATGTATTCTGAATTCTTCCTGGGTGGATGGACATTGAGTTATCTCTGGATAGTTCAGAATGGATCATCGATCTATATGTATCCCTACCATCTTTGGTGTCTTGGAACTGGTTTCTGGATGGAAATGTGTAGAGGAGTGTGGCTTTCCTCTTTGAGATTGACCGCACCACAGATGGTCGCCAGTACTTCTATTTAGGAGAAGCCTAGTTAATTCTATCTCTTATGGATTGGTGTTGCTCTTCAAGGTATGACCGCAGCTTAGATGGTCGCCGAATCTCGTATTTGGGAGGAGTTCAGGTAATTCCATCCCTTTGGTCTGAAGCCAAATGAAATGTAGTGTACTGAAGGATAATCCTAGTACCAGTTGACAAGGGTTTGTGTTTTGGTAGGGGGTGAGACCGCACCATGAATGGCTGCCTACGTACTCATATTGAAGAGGAGATCAGGTCTGCGTAGTTCGAACCTGGTGTAAAAGGTTTAACGCTGTAGATGGCTGACATGGTGTAGGAATGTTTTTGTTGTTTTTGTTTTATTGCGACCGGGCCATGTGAAATGGTTGCCTACGTACTCCTATTGAAGAGGAGATTAGGTCGACGTAGTTCGCCCCTTAGGGCGAGAAGAAAAGTGTAATCCCATTTGCATGTCAGAGTGCGGGGAGGAGAGAGTTTAATCCTTGGTGGAGGATAAACTGCTAGTATAAGAAGTTTGATCCCAGGTATGGGTAGCCAAACTGTGAACGCACGAGGTTCAATCCGCGGTGGGATGACCTAAGTTGTATGAGCGCAGAGGAGAAAGCCAGGCTGCTGGCTTAAAGAGTACGTTTCCCTGAGGGAAAAAGTGTATAAAAGTTGTAGGTAAAGGGTTAAAGAACCGGAATGACTGGTGACCTGATGATTATGCATCGTGGTGTTTCTTTGATTACTTCGGACATAATACTGCTTTCACCTGAGTCTGAGTTGATGAGTTGGGGAAATTCATCATCGTCCATTTCTTGCAATCTGAGAGCGCCTCCCGTCAATAGTTCCTTGACAACAAATGGACCTTCCCAGTTAGGAGCAAATTTTCCTTTAGCTTGATCTTGGTTGTCAAGAATCTTCTTCAAAACCAAGTCATGTTGTTTAAACTGCCGTAGCCGGACTTTTTTGTTGTAGGATCTGGCGATCCTTTGCTGATATAACTGACCATGGAAGATAGCCGCAGTTCGCCTTTCGTCTATTAAAGACAATTGGTGATACCTGTTTTGTCCCCATTGGTCTTCATCTAGCTGAGCGTCTATCAACACTCTGATGGATTCCATTTCAACTTCCATGGGGAGCACTGCTTCCATCCCATAGGTTAAAGCGTAGGGGGTTGCCCCAGTGGAAGTGCGCATTGAGGTTCTGTAGGCTAACAGCGTCAGAGGAAATAGGTCAGGCCAATCTTTGTGGTTGGCGGACGTCTTTTGCATAATCTTCTTGATGTTTTTGTTAGCCACTTCAACAGCACCGTTCATCTTCGGATGATAGATGAAAGAGTTGAGATGTTTGAGGTGGAATTTACTGCATAATTCCTCCATAATTTTGTTGTTGAGGTTTTTGGCATTGTCTGACACAATCACCTCTGGTTGTCCATATCGACAAACGACATTGTTTCTGATGAAAGCAACGATGACTTCTTTAGTAACCCTGGGGAAAGAGGCTTCTTCTACCCACTTGGTGAAGTAGTCGATCATGGTGAAGATAAATCGATGTTCATTACTGGCTTTAGGCTCAATGGGCCCGATCACGTCCATTCCCCACATTTCGAAGGGCCAAGGTGAAATCATATTGTGGAGTTCCCGTGGAGGGGCGTGTATAGCATTCCCATGAATCTGGCACAGATAGCTTCTTTGGACGTGGTCATTGTAGTCAGCTTTGAGAGATAGTCAATAATGTCCTGTCCTGAGGACTTTCATGACAAGGAGGGGGCCACTTATGTGGGGGCCACAGACTCCGCCATGGATTTCATCCATAAGACTTTGGGCTTGATCTTTGTCTAAACATCTGAGGAGACCTAGTCCTGCATCTCTTTTGTAAAGCGCATCTCCACTCAGGTAGAATTTCATAGCAAGTCTATGGATCCGCCTTTTCTCAGTCGGGCTCGCATCAGCGGGTGTAGATCCATCTCGTAAATATTCCTTGATATGCTGATACCAAGGATGTTGGATAGGAGGTAGCTCATCCGATACTTCTCTAACGTAATTCCCATAGGCTGGGGCCTTATGCAGGGAAATTGTGACGCTAGGCGAGTGTTCTTTATCTGATATGCAAATCAAGGAGGCCAAAGTTGCTAATGCATCCGCAAAGTCAATCCTATTACGAGGAATGTGTAAAAAGGAGATTTCTTCGAACTCCAAAGCCATCTTCAAAACCAGCCGATGGTAAGGCAGCAAATGTAGTTTCTTGGTTTGATAGATTCCGGTGGATTGTTTGATTATGAACTCCAAATCTCCAAAGACAGTTAACCACCTAATGAACATTGAACGGGCAAGTTTAAGCCCCATGAGACAGCCTTCATACTCAGCCGTATTGTTGGTGCTGACAAACTGTAATTTGACGGCAATGGGATACTGCTCCCCCGTATCAGATACTAGAACTGCTCCAGCTCCAGAACCTTCCATATTAATAGCTCCATCAAAATACATCTTCCATGATTGGCACGTATTGTACTGATGGTGTTGCTGTACTGTAATTACTCCTTCATCAGGGAAATATGTTTCCAAGTGTTTAAAATCTCCTGAAGGTGCGGCGGCTAGTTGATCTGCGATTCCTTGACCTTTGATGGACTTTTGCGTCACATATACGATGTCAAATTGTTGTAGGATCAACTTCCATCTGGACAGTCGACAATTTAACATAGGTTTGTTGAACACGTACTTGAGAGGATCCACACGGGATATGAGATGGGTCGTGTGACCATGGAGGTAGTGCTGTAACCTCATGGAAGCCCATGCTAAAGCACAACACGTCTTTTCGATCAAAGTGTACTTGTGTTCACTACTGCTAAACCTTTTGTTGAGGTAATAGATAGTTCGTTCTTGGCCTCAATCGTCCTTCTGTCCCAGCATGCAGCCCATGACATTGTCACTTATGGACAGGTACATAAACAGGGGAACATCATCCCTGGGTGGCACCAAAATGGGAGCTTTGACTAGCTGTTTCTTGATTGTAATAAAAGCCTTCTGACACTCATCATTCCATTTCATGGAGGAGTTCTTCCTTAATAGCTTGAAGATTGGCTCATAGGTTGCTGTGAGTTGGGAGATAAACCTGCTAATGAAGTTGATTCTTCCCAAAAATCCCCGTATTTCCTTCTCTGTCTGAGGAATGGGCATTTCAGTGATGGTTTGGATTTTTGCAGGATCCAGCTCAATCCCCTTGTGGCTGACAAGAAATCATAGCAACTTGCCTGATTTAACGCCAAAGGCGCATTTAGCTGGATTCAACTTCAAGTTGTACTTACGCAACCTGTTGAACAACTTTCTGAGATGGTCTATATGGTCGTCCTCCTTCTGGGACTTGGGAATGATGTCATCCACGTAGATCTCGATCTCGTTGTGCATTAAGTCATGGAAAAGAGCCATCATAGCTCGTTGATAGGTGGCTCCGGCATTGATGAGGCCGAATGACAACCGTCTATAGCAAAAAGTTCCCCAAGGAGTGATGAAAGCAGTTTTCTCACGATCTTCCTCGGCATCCTTGATCTGATGGTACCCCACAAAGCAATCAGCAAAGGAGTACATGTCGTATTGCGCAGTATTGCCAATGAGAATGTGGATAAATGGCAAGGGAAAGTTGTCTTTTAAGCAAGCTTTGTTCAAGTCCCGGTAATCCATGCAAACTCGCACCTTCCCTCTAGGTTTAGGTACGGGCACGATGTTGGATATCCACACAGGATATGTAGACACCATGATGACGCCAGCTTGAAATTGTTTCACAATTTCTTCTTTCACCTTTAAACTCCACTCGTGTTTCAATCGCCTTTAGTTTCGCTTGGTAACTAAGTCCCTCTTTAATGGGAAGGCGATGAAGGACAATGTCAGTGGACAAACCCACCATGTCTTCATGAGACCATGCAAACACATCCTGGAATTGGATTAATAGTGTAACCATGTCATTCTGTTGGTTTTGGGTAAGGTCTGAACCAATCTGGATTAGCTTAGGGTTTTCTAAGGTTCCGAGATTGAAAGAAGTGGTTTGATCAAGGTTGGGTTTGGGTTTGTCTTTGACCCATTCTTGAATTTCTGGAGGCTCCTCAATGTCATCCTGTATATCCATCAAGGCTGAATTCATCTCTACATCAAAGGTACAATCCTTGTGTAGAAGAGGTATTGTATCAGCAAGTACATGCACATCTAAGTTTAGAGTCCTGAAACAAAATATGCTTTCACTTAGTATATATGAAATGTGTTGATCATATACAATGTTAGCATATACTGGCAAAATAAACTGCTAATACTGTACATAAAAGTAAGCAGTTATTATATCTACAGGGAAGAAAGAATTTCTGCCCGCTTTACCCTTGACGACCAATGCAAGGAATGCTGTTCCAATTGGAAAGGGTAAAGTTCGGGTGGACCTCAGTGATGGAGGGATTGTCATCATCCTCCCTGTCCCGAATGATGGCCATTAGGTCTGGGCAATCATCGTCTGGGGTGTATCTGTTGGTATGTTCATCATGAACGATGATGCGTATACTGGACATCATTCGTATGACGTCTTGCTTGATTCTTCGTTCCTCTTCTTCCACTACGGGATTGGGAACAAAGATTTCTTTTCCTTTCACTGATACTGCTTGGGACATAACATAGCCATTACATTGGCTGGCACCTTTACTGGAGGTTGTGTGGACTAAGAATTTGAAGGCGAAGATAAACGCCACTTGGTTGAAGCCGAAGGAATCTGCTGATGTTTATGAGGATTCCCGTGACTAGAACTGGCAGCATAGCCCAGCCCAGCTATTCCAGTTTGCCTAGTTAAGCGAATTGGGTACTTGATACCCTGGCAATCTTTATCCAACCCTTGTCCTGGCTTATGACCCAATGACATCATTTCCTGAGTAGCCGACATTACCTCGACAGAAATCTTGGGTTCGGGCAATGGTGCCCCAATAGCATGGTATTGGGTGTTGCTTATTTCCAAAGCATGAAAACTAACTAGTTCCACATCGGTATTGGAATTGATGAATGGCATGTCTCCGTGCTGAGGAATCTCCGGTTCAGCGTTGACTGTGACCAGGCTATTGTTGATAATGTATTTCAACTGTTGGTGAAGAGTGGAGGGGACTACCCCAGCCATATGAATCCATGGTCGTCCCAAGAGCAGGTTGTATCCCGAGTCTATCTTGAGCACATGGAAAGATACGCAGAATGTGTGAGGACCAATTTCTATTGGCAGCTAAATTACTCCGACCGAGTTACGGCGGGCTCCATCAAAAGCTTTGATGATAGTATGGCTGCTCCGAATTCGGTTGAGATTGATGTTCATCTTCACCAAGGTAGCATATGGGCAGATATTCAGAGAGGAACCTCCATCTATTAAGACTCCCACTACCATATATCCAGAGGACAAGATCGCAATGTGCAATGGCTTGCAATGACCGGTCCCTTCGGGCGGTATATCATCATCAATGAAGGATATCACATTGTTGTTGAAAATGTGATCAACCAGATGTTGAAACTTTTTCGTGTCCACTAATGTCGGTAGATAGGCTTCTTCTAAAACCTTTAGCAAGACCTTCCGTTGACTCTCGGAAGTTAGGACCAAGTCCAATATTGATATTTGTTGTGGAGCTTCTTTCAAGCTTAAAACCACCGTAGCTTCGTTATGACCCACAGTGCAGAGGAATTCTTCAATCTTCTCCATGGTTATTTTCCCCTTTGATTTGGTGGTAGGCTTCATCACCTGATGGGGGAGATACAGTGGATTTTCCTTCGACACTGTAGTAGTTGTATGTGAGGTGGATCCATCACCTTCTCCATAATTCCACAAAACCTTGTGCAAGCTAATAATAGGATATTGTGCTCTGCATGGTAAGTTGATTAGCTTGGGAGCGGCCACTTTCAAAGGATTGTTGCCTCCCTTGAGTTGAATTGTTGGCGTTGTGAGCAATGTATTAATCCCATCAGTTTCTATGGATATAAGTGCTACCACACTCTTCTACTTAGTAGGGCCTGCATTTTCACTTGTACGTAACATAGTATCGTCGTCTGCTAGGCGCAGGACACCACTGTCAATTAAATTTTGAATAAGATGGCGGAGTGCCCAACATTCTTCTGTGATGTGACCACGAGACTGGGAGTGATATTGGCACACTCCATCAGAGTTGTACCGTCCTGAACGAGGGTTGATTGGAGGTAGAAGAGAACTGATCCTTCCTTTATTGATTAGCATATGAAGGATTTCCTCCATAGGTTGGCCCAGATAGGTGAATTCCCTTTTGTTGGCGAAATCCCGACGGGCTTTAGCATTTGCTCTCTTTGTCACTTTGCCTTCCAGCATTTCATTTTCTGAAAGTGACGAGGGAATATTCATGACAAGAGGTAGGAGACTGGCATGCTCTTGGCTGATTAACTGGCGAGTCACTTGATGCTCATAAGTCACTAGTTCCTCCAATTGTTCAATTTGTTTGCAGAGATCTTTCATCTTTAGTTCCATTGTGAACTGGAACTTAGCATAATCCCATCTGTCATCACCGTCTTTGATGGTCTGGGAAGAATCACAGCTGAAGTTGGAACTCTGTCCACTGCTCCAATTAATCATGTTGACCTCTTCTTCTTTATGTTGAGGAAGAGGGTTGTCTTGAACATGAGGCTGATCGAGTTTGGTGACTACGATCTCACCATTGTCTATTAGGTCCTGGATCTTGTGTTTCAAGGCCCAACAATCCTGAGTATCATGTCCAGGTGCCCCGGCATGATAAGCACATTTCTTAGCAGCATTGAAACCCCGTCCATTAGGGCTGGCTGGTGGAAGAAGATGTGTAATTTTCTTCTGTGTTGTTAGAAGATTTAAGATGTTCTTGAGGTTATCCCCTAAGGGTGTAAACACTCGAGGGTGTTTGCCTTCTCCACCTTTTGGTATTGGAGGGTTTACAGACTGTGATGGAAAGGGAGTGTAGTTTCTCCATTGAATAGGCATGTTTTGATTACCTTTTAGCCCCTGTAGTATCAGGGAAACATCTTCCTCTTTCTTTTTATGGACCATCCAGGGGTTGTTCCCATAATTTCCAGATTGGATGTGATCAGCAACAGTTTTGAGTGTAGCTAGGTCTTGAATCTTTCTTGACTTCAATCCCATCTTAGTTATCTCCCCATGCTTGACCATTTTAGAAAATGGTTTGCCGATGCCGGCTAAGACTCTCTCATAGAAGGGAGCTTCTTGTTTGTCTATGAAAGTCATGACCATTTCTGATTTTGTCATGGCAAGACTAACTTGGGTAGCCAGGCATCTCCACCTTTGAGCATACTCTCTGAAAGACTCGTTAGACTATTTCTTGATCTTGGTAATTTGATACCGATCAGGAGCCATCTAAGATTGAAAGTTGTATTGAGTGAGGAAAGCATGTGCTAGCTCTTCCCAGCTATAGATCTTTGAGTTGTCTAATCTTATGTACCACAAACGGGCTTCTCCAGTTAGACTTTTTCGGAATAATTGCATTCTGAGTTTTTCGTCCTCTGCATAAGATCCAAGTTCTCCAATAAACACCTTTAAATGTGTGTAAAGATCTCCTAACCCGTCATATTTTTCAAAGTCAGGAGTTTTAAATTTTTCTAGATAATGAACACCAGGGAAAATACACAGATCAGCATATGAAACACTCCCGTGTGTTCCAATTCCTTTGATGGCACGAAGGGTCTCTTCCATTTGGAGGACTTTCTTGTTGATGTCACCAGTGTCTGGGTCTCCAGTGAGATGGGCAGCATCATGAATTTTATTGGTCGTATCCAACTGTGGTTCAGGTATGGTAATGACCTGGATTCCTCCTTGTGTGGAGGACTCAGCATGTATGGGTATTTTCTGACCCTGTGTAGACTGGTGTAATTCTTTGAGTAGAACAGCCAAATCTATAATTTGTTTGCTTAATCCGTCGAATTCTTTGCGAGAAACTGGATTAAGTTCAGTCTGGTCGGATGACGACATGATTGACTATAGGCCTGTTACCTTTTTGGACTTTGAACGGGTAGTAGGTCCGATTGATTCCCTGCGAAAGACTGGCATAGTTTAGTCTTTAGGGAATGTATATAATAACATGCTATGTGATGTGTCCATTTTAGGAATTTTATCCTGCATAACGAATGTCAGCTGTTTGTAGCATGTATGTGTACATATTTCTTCATATTTCTCATTACATGGAGATAGATATTGAATGAAATTACAAGTAATTGTGTTTACAAGTAATTGAAATGAGAGCATGAAGAGACTTTCCTCCGTTTTGGGTTTATCAAAGGCTGACCTATCTTAAGTTACCCTCGTGGCTTTTTGGCATGAAGGTTCCCAAATCATCGCAATCTACTAGACGGGAAGTTAATCCGGTCTTTCAACTGGAGCGAATTTGGGTGGTGCCTTTCCCGAGCCTCGAGAATCAAAGCTTCTCACGAGTCCAAAGAATCAAACACCGACGGGATAGCCTCCTGGTGGAGGGACCACACAACATACATTCACATACATTGCGTCTCACCGAATGAAAATGATGACATGTGTGAAGCACTAATATCACAAGCAGATATGGTGCGAAGCACTAATATCACAAGCAGTTATGGTGCGAAGCACTAACATCACAAGCAGTTATAGTGCGAAGCACTAGCATCACAAGCAGTTATGATGCGAAGCACTAAGTGCAATAAGGAAATGCATTCGTACACATTCATCCAAATGTAAATGTAACATCCACACACAAGCAGATAATAGTTTTAAAAAGATTGTAATAGCGGCTTAATTCCTCTTACTGGAGTTCCAAGCGAGTCGCCACCTGTCGACGTCGGGATTTTTGGATGTCCTTTTCCGTTACTTGTTCTTTGGTGTTCTCATTTTAGGTGAGATTTGTTTGAAAAAACAAGTGAAAAAGTTCCGACATGTATGATGTCGACGATGGGCTGTTAAGAGTCGCCAGTTGGTTTTTTAAATGGTTGTACCAACACAACTGAGAAAAGGTTTGCACATTGACCCAGTGATGTGACACTGCTAAACGGGTCGGTGAAACCGAGATTCATTTGGGTCCGGGGACTTGATTATGTGTAGGGAAGGTGTTAGGCACCCCCCGACATCCGTGTTACCACGGTGACCGCCTCTTTTCAAGACACTATTATCTGAATGTGTGTTTGTGTGTGGGTTAATGTGCTGTTATTTGGAACTAGTGTGAGGCCTCGTTCGCACCTGTATACACAGGGTTTGAATTTATGTAAAAATTCAATTTTTAGCAAGATATGGCAATGATGTTTTATAAAAAGGTTTTTCAAACCCTGATGCTCAATAGTAATTGAGACCTTTTACACTCCCATTTTATTAAGTGTTCGGCTTGGTTGATTTTATTTTACGAATTCGAGGCATCCGTTTGAAAATAATTTATAAAATGATGCCGACTTCCTCGTGGGTATGGAAAGAGGAAATTCAGACACCGCATAATAATTTATAAGCTGCTTACAGCTGAAAATGTCCATCACGGGAACCGAATCTAGATCCAATAGGCTGAATCTGTGATCACATGATTCCTAGGCGCACAAGATACCACAATTTGTATGAAAGCAGTAAGCAGGTATATATATATATAAGCTATAAATATATATATACAGACAGGATCACCAACCACGAAGCACCTCCATGGGGGATCAAAAATGTAAATAAAGTTGTTAAAAGCTATCAACTGCCACGGAGGAAACTCCAGGGGGACAAAACGTAAATAAAGCTGTAAATACGGTCAACCACCATGAAGGAAAATCCAAAGGAGATGTAATGTAAA
Organism: Panax quinquefolius; assembly: GCA_020205615.1. Taxonomy (NCBI): domain Eukaryota; kingdom Viridiplantae; phylum Streptophyta; class Magnoliopsida; order Apiales; family Araliaceae; genus Panax; species Panax quinquefolius. The sequence goes on from CM035162.1 coordinate 82,876,981, forward strand.
TAAAGTCAGAAATACGGTCAACCGCCACGAAGTAAACTCTAGGTAGGACGAAAATGTAAAGAAAGTCAGAAAGCGATCAACCACCACGAAAGTAACTCCTGTGGGACAACAATATATATATATATATATATATATATATATATATATATATATATATATATATATATAGCAATAAACGCAATGGATGTAAAATCCGTGCTCATCGAGCATGAGTTCGACTACGCTTCATATATATATATATATATATATATATATATATAATATAATAAATGCACCTTGATATAAAATCCAGGCTCATCGAATGTAGTCTCGACCACGCTTCATATATAAATATATAAAAGGAGTAAACGCACTGCATCAAGTCTTGGCTCATCGAACAAAGTCCCACACAAAGTTAATATATATATATATATATATATATATATATATATATATATATAAATAAAGTAGTAAACGCACTGCATCAAGTCTAGGCTCATCGAACAAAGTTCGACACACGCTTAATATATATAAATGTAAATATATATATATATATATATATATATATATATATATATATATATATATATATATATTAAAACAAATAAAAGCTCCAAACCAAGTCTAGGCTCAATCAAGGCATAACTCGATAATGTTAGTCAATATATATGTAAATATAAATATATATATATATATATATATATATAAAGACTGAAATGAAACCACGGACCGAAGTCCCGGGCAAAAGCAAGCAACACGACTCTCAACGTGTAGAAGGGTGTGTGCAAAGATGAAGAGAATGACTCTAAATTGTGTGAGAAGGCTTACAGCTGACTGATAAAGAAGACTTCTATATCTTTAGAGTGGGTAAACACTGGCTTTTGTGGGTACAAAAGAGGTTATATATGAGCTCACAGGTGTTTGATAGTGGGAAATACACTGTATGGGCGAGTGCAGAGCGAATTGTGCTGGGTTTCCCAAAATATTTCTCTTAAAAAATTAGCACCCCAAGCCCTATATTTATAGGCATATTAGCCACAGGTGTACCAGAGGCAACCCGGGTTGGCCCGAGTTTGTCAGGACGGGTCGTCTCGATGTACGTGCACTCAGGCACTATAATGTCCACTCGGATTTTCAGAAGTGCAATCCGGGCATCTGTTTGAGGTATACAGGGCCTATTTCAGACCGCCGTTGTCGAGAGTTTGTACGATGGCATGGGATTAGAGTTTGTTCGAAGTCATTGAAGATGGGACGATGCCCTCCGGTCTTCAAGCTTCAACTTTCATCCGTTACCCCGCACAATAGTCACTCGGGATTGGTTAGCCTTGTGGGACATCGTTGCATAGAGACGTGACGTGGCATTGTGTTTAACGAGATGATGATGTTGCCCCTCACCGGTGTTATCGCCGGATTGGGCTGATAAAGCAGATGTTTCTCAGACATCACGAGATTGACTAACTGCAATTGTTGAAGGTCCTCATTGTCATCTTTGAGATGTGCTGTCTTCCCGATGTTATTACGGGGTTAAAGGGTGCATCTCATCCGTGAGCACCGAGATTGAAGTCGGTCGCATTTTGAAACAAGCATTTAGGGGTTATCTCTCAAATCGCATTCCTTGGGGTTATCACCAAGGTTGGTGGCTATTCCCATGGTTGAAATGAGACCGGATACCTCGGTGTTGTCTCCAGATTAATCGGTCTTCTCCGTGTGTGTTCTAGTATTGGATCTCAGAGCGTCTCGGGTTATCTCCGAGGTTGGATTTGGTTACTCCCAGACTGTGATCCGGGATTTGATGCTGAACTTCCGGTAGTATCCGATATGGATTTGGATTGTCTTTCAGGGTTACCTCTTAAAAGACGAATATGTCCTCCTGCAATGTTAGTGACAGTAGTACAGAAAATTTCGAGTGTCTACAACCATGCAGATGGCTGTAGATCTGTTGGGTCGTGTGGATATTCTCGTACAGGAGACCACAGCTTCACCTCCTTCTTCTGAGAGGGACGCCATATTGGGCTTGTTAGCTCGCATATACCCTGACTTGTAGATGGGCTTGTATTTTCCTGCACATACTAGCTTAGCCATTTTTTGTGTACAGTTTACTTTGTATATATCAAACAGCATTATATATATGATAGGGAAATATATTTTTGGATCACTTCCCTTTTAGATATAATTTGCTACTTGCTTGATATTTTGCCTGCTGCTTCAGGGCTTGTGATCCTGATGTATTCTGAATTCCTCCTGGGTGGATGGACATTGAGTTATCTCTGGATAGTTCAGAATGGATCATCGATCTGTATGTATCCCTACCATCTTTGGTGTCTTGGGATTGATTTCTGTATGGAAATGTAGAGAGGAGTGTGGCTTTCCTCTCTGATATTGACCACACCACAAATGGTCGCTAGTACTTCTATTTAGGAGAAGCCTAGTTAATTCCATCTCTTATTGATTGGTGTTGCTCTTCAAGGTATGACCGCAGCTTAGATGGTCGTCGAATCTCTTATTTGGGAGGAGTTTAGGTAATTCCATCCCTTTGGTCTAAAGTCGAATGAAATGTAGTGGTTTGAAGGATAATCCCAGTACCAGTTGACAATGGTTTGTATTTTGGTAGGGGGTGAGATCGAACCATGAATGGTTGCCTACGTACTCCTATTAAAGAGGAGATTAGGTCTGCGTAGTTCGAACCTGGTGTAAGAGGTTCAACGCTGTATATGGCAGAAATGGTGTAGGAATGTTTTTGTTGTTTTTGTTTTTGTAAGGGTAGAAATGTTTTTGTTGTTTTTGTTTTATTGCGACCATGCCATATGAAATGGTTGCCTACGTACTCCTATTGAAGAGGAGATCAGGTCGACGTAGTTCGCCCCTTAGGGCGAGTAGAAAAGCGTAATCCCATGTGCAGGTCAGACTGCGGGGAGGATACAATTTAATCCTAAGTTGAGGATAGAGTGTAGGTATGAGAAGTTTGATCCCATGTATGGGTAGCCAAACTGCAAATGCGAGAGGTTCAATCCGTAGTGGGATGACCTAAGTCGTAGGAACGCAAAGGAGCCAGGCTGCTGGCTTGAAAAGTATGTTTCCCTGAGGGGAAAAGTGTAGAAAAGTTGTATGTGGTAAAGGGTTAAAGAACCGAAATGACTGATGATCTGATGGTTCAACATCAGGGTGTTTACTTGATGGTAACTTCAAACATAGTACCATTTCACGGTGTCTGAGTTGATGAGTTGTGGAAATTCATCGTCGTCCATTTCTTGTAATCTGAGAGCACCTCCTGTCAATATTTCCTTGACAATATATGGGCCTTCCAAGTTAGGAGTGAATTTTCCCTTCGATTGATCTTGGTTGTCAAGGATCTTCTTCAAAACCAAGTCATGTTTTTTAAAATACCGTAGCCGGACTTTTTTGTTGTAGGATCTGGCGATCCTTTGTTGATATAACTGACCATGGAAGATAACCGCGGTTCACCTTTCGTCTATCAGAGACAATTAGTGATACCTGTCTTGTACCCATTGGTCTTCATCCAGCTGAGCGTCTATCAACACTATGAGGGACTCCATTTCAACTTCTATAGAAGCAATCGCTTCCATCCCATAGGTTAATCGTGGGGGTTGCCCAAAGGAATCTAGCGCATTGAGGTTCTGTAAGCTAACAGAGTGAGAGGCAATAGGTCAGGCCAATCTTTGTGGTTGGCGAACATCTTTTGCATAATCTTCAAGATATTTTTGTTAGCCGCTTCAACAGCACCGTTCATATTTTTTGGATGATAGATGAAAGAGTTAAGATGTTTGATGTGGAATTTACTGCATAATTCCTCCATCATTTTGTTGTTGAGGTTCTTAGCATTGTCTGACACAATCACCTCTGGTTGTCCATATCGACAAACGACATTATTTCTGATGAAAGCAATGATGACTTCTTTAATAACCCTGGGGAAGAAGGCTTCTTCTACCCACTTAGTGAAGTAGTCGATCATGGTGAAGATAAATCGATGTCCATTACTGGCTTTAGGTTCAATGGGCCCGATAACGTCCATTCCGCACATTGAGAAGGGCTAAGGTGAACTCATATTGTGGAGTTCCCGTGGAGGGGCGTGTATAGCATTCCCATGAATCTAGCACTGATAGCATCTCCTGACGTTGTCATTGCAATCAGCTTTGAGAGATAGCCAGTAATGTCTTGTCCTGAGGACTTTCTTGACAAGGAGAGGGCCACTCATGTGGGGGCCACAGACTCCGCCATGGATTTCATCCATAAGCCTTTAGGCTTGATTTTTTTCTAAACATCTGAGGAGACCTAGTCCTGCATCTCTTTTGTAGAGTGCATCTCCACTCAGGTAGAATTTCATAGCAAGTCGATGGATCTGCCTTTTCTCAGTCGGGCTCGCCTCAGCGGGTGTAAATCCATCTCATAGATATTCCTTGATATGGTGATACTAAGGATATTGGATGGGATGTAGCTCATCTAATGCTTCTCCAACGTAATTCCCATAGGAAATTGTGACGCTTGGCAAGTGTTCCTTATCTGATATGGGAATCAAGGAGGCCAAAGTAGCTAATGCGTCCACAAAGTCATTCCTATTATGAGGAATGTGTAGAAAGGAGATTTCTTCGAACTCCAAAGTCATCTTCAAAACCTGCCGATGGTAGAGCAGCAAATGTAATTCCTTGGTTTGATAGATTCTGGTGGATTGTCTGATTACTAACTCTGAATCTCCAAAGACAGTTAACCGCCTGATGCCCATTGAATGTGCAAGTTTTAGCCCCATGAGACAGCCTTCATACTTAGTCGTATTATTGGTGCTGACAAACTGCAATTTGGCAGCGACGGGATACTACTCCCCTGTACCAGATACTAGAACCGCTCCAGCTCCAGAACCTTCCAGATTAACAGCTCCATCAAAATACATCTTCCATGTTTGGAGCGTATCGTACCGATGGTGTTGCTGTACTGTCATTACTCCTTCATCGGGGAAATATGTTTCCAAGGGTTTGAAATCCCCTGAAGGTGCGGCAGCCAGTTGATCCGTAATTCCTTGACCTTTGATGGACTTTTGAGTCACTAATACGATGTCAAATTGTTGTAGGAACAACTGCCATCTGGACATTCGGCAATTTAACATGGGTTTATTGAACACGTATTTGACAGGATCCACGCGAGATATGAGATGGGTTGTGTGACCATGGAGGTTATGTTGTAACCTCATGGAAGCCTAAGCTAAAGCACAACACGTCTTTTTGATCAGAGTGTACTTGTGTTCACTGCTGCTGAATCTTTTGCTGAGGTAATAGAAAGCTCGTTATTGGCCTCTATCGTCTTTTTATCCCAGCACGCTGCCCATGGGTTTGTCACTTATGGACATGTACATGAACAGGGGAACATCATCCCTGGGTGGTACCAACACGGGAGCTTTGACTAGCTGTTCTTTAATTGTAAGGAAGGCATTCTGGCACTCATCATTCCATTTCATGGAGGAGTTCTTCCTTAATAGCTTGAAGATTGGCTCACATGTTGCTGTGAGTTGAGAGATAAACCTGCTAATGAAGTTGATTCTTCCCAAAAATTCCCGTATTTCCTTTTCTGTCTGAGGAATGGGCATTTTCGTGATGGCCTGGATTTTGGCAGGATCCAACTCAATCCCTTTGTGGCTGACTATAAATCCTAGCAACTTGCCTGATTTAACGCCAAATGCGCATTTAGCTGGATTCAACTTCAGGTTGTATTTACGCAACCTGTTGAACAACTTTCTGAGATGGTCTAGATGGTCATCCTCCTTCTGGGATTTGACAATGATGTCATCCACATAGATCTCGATCTCTTTGTGCATTAAGTCGTGGAAAAGAGCCATCATAGCTCGTTGATAGGTGGCTCCAGCATTGATGAGGCCGAATGACAATCGTCTATAGCAAAAGGTTCCCAAGGCATGATGAAAGTAGTTTTCTCACGATCTTCCTCAGCAACCATGATCTGATGGTACCCCGCAAAGCAATCAGCAAAGGAGTACAAGTCGTATTGCGCAGTATTGTCAATAAGAATGTGGATAAATGGCACGGAAAAGCTATCTTTTAAGCAAGCTTTGTTCAAGTCCCGGTAATCCACGCAAACTCGCACCTTCCCTCCAGGTTTAGGCACGGTCACAATGTTGGATATCCACTCAGGATATGTAGACACCATGATGATGCCAGTTGAAATTGTTTCACAATTTCTTTTTTCACCTTTAAACTCCACTCAGGTTTCAATTGCCTGAGCTTTTGCTTGACTGGCTTAAATCCCTCTTTAATGGGAAGGCGATGAAGGACGATATCAGTGGACAAACCCACCATGTCTTCATGAGACCATGCAAACACATCTTGGAATTGGGTTAATAGCGTAACCATGTCATTCCTTTGGTTTAGGGTAAGGTCTGAACCAATCTGGATTAACTTAGGGCTTTCTAAGGTTCCGAGATTGAAAGAAGTGGTTTGGTCAAGGTTGGGTTTAGGTTTGTCTTTGACCCATTCTTGAATTTCTAGAGGCACCTCAATGTCATCCTGTATTTCCATCAAGGCTGAATTCATCTCTACATCAAAGGAACAATCCTTGTGGAGAAGAGGCATCATATCAGCAAGTACATGCACATCAAAATTTAGAGTCATGAAACAAAATATGATTTAACTTAGTATATATGAAATGTGTTGATCATACACAATGTTAGCATATACTGGCAAAATAAACTGCTAATACTGTACAGAAAAGTAAGCAGTTATTATATCTACAGGGCAGAAAGAGTTTATGCCCACTTTACCCTTGACGACCAATGTAAGGAGTGTTGTTCCAATTGGCAAGGGAAAAGTCTAGGTGGACCGCAGTGATGGAGGGATTGTCATCATCCTCCCTGTCCCGAATGATGGCCATTACGTCTCGGCAATCATCGTCTGGGGTGTGTATGTTCATCATGAATGATGATGCTTATGCCTGACATCATTCGGATGACGTCTTGCTTGATTCTTCGTTCCTCCTCTTCCACTGCAGGATTTGGAACAAAGACTTCTTTCTCCTTCACCGGTACCGGCTTGGGAAATAACATAGCCATTACATTGGCTGGCACCTTTATAGGAGGTTGTGCGGACTCAGAGTTTGAAGGCGAAGATAAACGCCGCATGGTTGAAGCTGAAGGAATCTACTGATTCTTATGAGGATTCCTATAACTAGAATTGGCAGAATAGCCTAGCCCAGCTATTCCAGTTTGCTTGGTTAATCGAATTGGGTACTTGATACCCTGGTAATTTTTACCCAGCCCTTGTCCCGGTTTATGACCCAATGACATCATTTCCTGAGTAGCTGACATTACTTCGGCGGAAATCTTGGGTTCAGGAAGTGGCGTTCCAATTGCATGGTATTGGGTATTGCTTACTTCCAAGGCATGAAAACTGACTAGTTCAACATCTGCATTGGCATTGATGAATGGAATGTCTCCGTGTTGAGGACACTCTGGTTTAGCGTTGACCGTGACCAGACTATTGTTGATAATGTATTTTAATTGTTGGTGAAGAGTGGAGGGGACTGCCCCAGCCATATGAATCCATGGTCGTCCCAAGAGCAGGTTGTATCCCAAATCTATCTTGAGTACATGGAAAGATACGCAGAATGTATGAGGACCAATTTCGATTGGCAGTTCAATTACTCTGACCAAATTTTGACGTGCTCCGTCAAAAGCTTTGATGATAATATGGGTACTCCGAATTCGGTTGAGATTGATATTCATCTTCACCAAGGTAGCATATAGATAGCTATTAAGAGATGAACCTCCATCTATCAAGACTCCAGCTACATGTATCCGGAGGAAAAGACCGCAATATGCAACAGCTTGCAATGATCGATCCCCAGGGGCGGTATCTGTTACACCCCCAAAATAGGAATACATCACCCATCTTGAGTCTCCAGATACATGGTACAGAATACAAATACAACTTAATTATACAACTGTCATGTACAATATGACAAAACACAAACTGTGAGTTTGAATACAAATATTGTCTACTAGAGAGTATACAAACTCAAAAGGAGTCCTCATTACAATTATTATCACACTATTTCACGTAATAGTGAGGGACTACTAATCTGCAAAGCATCTAGGACCATCACTCTGTTCTCCAGCGACTAGTCCCATACGTTCTTATTTCCTTAAGAGAACAGTAAAAGAAAAGGGTGAGCTCAAATAGCCCAGCAAGAAATATTATGACTAAGATAATGCAGAATAAATTATCATTAGCATTCAACAGTATAACAACTGATAGAATATAATAGACAACAAATTTTAGATCAAAAACTGCAGCGGAATAAACAATCCATTAGAAGAGTCAAGTAAAATATAAAATCTACTATCTTCTATGATTTAAAAGGTTTTTCATCACTTTTATCGTTGAGACTCAGCTTAATAAATAATCCACATCATTAACTCATCCCTGCACTACAGGCCAAGGATATTTTTAGTATCACGACCACGAATTATCCATGCACTACAGGCCAAAGATAATCGTGTTTTCATCAACGGTCCTGATCATGCCATAAAATAATTCATCTTTGCACCCTTGGCCGAAGAGAATGCATAGCCATAATCATACCAAAAACTGTCCATCAATGCACTACGGGCCAATGAGGACTTTTACCACATCATTTGTAACATTACGGCCATGATTACACCGAATAATCCTGGTCATAATCATACCAAGTTCATCTATGCACTACAGGCTACAGATGACTTTCAACAAAATATAAACATGAGGATGATGACAATGATATAAGAATTCAATAAAACAAGTTCAAGAATTAATTTATCCAGAACTAATAATGTCCAAATTGTCAACATGATATCGCTTTTTGTAGAGTAAAATTCAAGAATGCTCGTAAGAATATTTCCATGAAAATATATCGGATGAAGCGCAAATATCAAGGATATTCCACTAATTTCATGGAGTATAGAAGTCAAAACTTTAACCAACTGAGAGTATAATAAAGAATGGAATAACAAAAGAAATCACTATGTATGCGGTATTTCGCATGACGAGTTATTCCAATGTAATACTAAATAACGGAACCGTGTCAAAGTAAATTCACAATCGATGATGTTCCAACGTAATAATAAAGAATGAAATAACAATGTAAATCACCATGCATGCGGTTGCCAGATGTAGCAAAGTTATTCCAATGTAATACTAATAAGGATTTGAATCGTCCCGGCGTAAAACGCATGTGACATGATATTCCAATGTAATAATAATAAAGATGGAACCAGTCCCAGGCATAAAAGCGTCTGTGATGAAATTCCAATGTAATAATAAAGACGGAATCAGTGCAGTGCAAAAAAAACGCATGAATATATATATTCCAATAGAATAATAAAGACGGAATAATAGAAGAATGTCACCAAGTATAGGGTAGTCCACGTATACTGGTTATTCCAGCAGAATAATAAAGAATGGAATAATAGAAGTTCTCTTCAAGAATACAAAAGAAATAATACCCCTTACGGGTACAACAAATAATATTCCCTTCCTTAAAAAAACTGGATACTAGAATAGTGAGGTAGCAGACTTCTCTTCTTCTTTCTCTCTATAATTTCTCTCTATAATAATTGCTCTAAAGCTTTTGTGAATTGGTGAGAAATGAAGGAAGACCGAGCATCTATTTATAGGAAAATATAGTTTCGATAATTGCACGTTTTGGGGCTCGAAATATTATAGTATAATACCTTCCTCTTTTTCTTCATTTTTAATTTAGTCCTGCAAGTATTATCAAACTTGCACCAACTTCGCTAATAGTAAATAATGTGAATCAATAGTAAATCATGTGACTCAATAGTTCTAATCATGTGATAAAAACAATTACAGTATAGTACCTCCATCTATACCTCCATTTTTAACTTTGTCATGCTAGTATTATCAATTTTGCACCAACTCCCCTAATAGTACAAGAATGTGATTCAATAGTACACACATGTGAACAAATAGTTATATAAGCATGTGAATTAGTAGCAATTAATTGTTCATTTATCCGATAAATTACCCGATTTATCAATATAACCCCCAGACATCAATTATCATCGGAATAGATGTCGATTTTCACTAACACAAACAATTCCAACATAATGAAACTATTTTTATCAACAATATAAATTTTGAAATTTCGAAGTTTGACTTCTCCCGAAAAAGTTAACTGTTGAATTTTTGACCAAATAGTGAATCCCGGAAAATTTTGTGTTTATGGACTATTTTAACTAATTTCATCGTTCCGGACTCAAATATCACGTCCGCGTCTCCAAATTCAACTCCGAACACAACTTCAATTTTAATAACATTCATTATTAATATTATAACTCACAATATTTAACAATCAGGTCGTTCCCAGGAAAGAGGGGGCTTTTCGATAAGGATTTCTCCTTATTGGCGCGCAATTAGGTGACCAAATCTCTCCTTGACAAAACTTCTAGACATTGCCAATATTGCAAATAATAATATGAATAACTTTGTCATCTTAATTATTGATTTAATAATATAACATATTATGCAGATGATACTGTGACAATAATTGAATCAATAATATGAGAGATATGATGCATCAATTACTGTAGCAATATTTGAGTATAACTGAGTGACTTCTCACGTAAGCATCAATAATCAATACCTTGTGCTACTATGCAACCACGCGTATTACTGTACTTTTACTACCGAGTAGTTCAACAGTTTTAACGGTAACACTTCCGCCGTTATTTTTATAAAAAGATAATTCTGTCGTTTTCTAACTACGATAATACTTTCGTTATGGGGTCCACCAATGATTGTGTCGTCGTACGAATATTCCCCGACAAAAAGAATATTCCCCGACCAATCTAATATTTTATAACAACTTGCATACTTTGAAAAATTTATAAACACTACCCACAACTATAACATTATATCAAATCCACACCATAATATTTAAAAAAATATTTCGATAAATTTAACTCTTTATTCATAGAATCTGGGGTTTCACAATCTCCCCTCCTTATAAAATTTTGCCTCAAAATTTACGTGCACACACTGATATGCCAAAGAGGTGAGGATACCTTGACTTCTTTTCAGATTCTAACTCTTGAGGTATAACCTTTGAGTGTTGAATACAATCCTTCTTATCCAAGATTTTAACACGTATCTCCTCATACGTTAAATCTTCTGCTATATCGTCTAGTTCTAATTTAATAATATGATTCAGGTTGTCCACATATTTACGTAACATCGATACGTGAAAAACATTATGAACACGCGACATACTTGGCGGTAAAACGAGTCTATAAGCCACAGTTCCTACTCGATCGAGGATTTCAAATGGGTCAATTAAATCGAGGGTTGAGATTTCCTTTCTTCATCGATCCTTGTTTCTAGAATAATGCCCTCTTGAACCTTCTTAATTCTTCACATTCATCAGCTCCGGGTGTGTAGCTTGAGCGACTTTAACTTTATCGATTAAAGTCGATTAATTCTACTCATATATTCGTTATCTTCATGTGGGTTCCTAGAGTCTTAAACTCTATCTTCATCATTTGTAAGTCGTACGAAATGGGTCTTTGTGTTTAAAACATCGCATGCATAAACGCATACAATCTTCTACTCAACGCCTCAGCTACCACGTTCGCTTTCCCACGATGGTATTGAATGGTACAATCGTAATCTTCAACAGCTCAAGCCAACATCTTTGGCGCATGTTATGTTCATTTTAGTTGAAGAAATATTTGAGGGTTTTAGAAATGGTTTTTGTACTGGGGTCAATACAAAATTCGATTTCACGCTCTAGGGGTAGGCTAAGAAGTCTTCAAGAATACGTAAGGAAATTTATTAATAATGGAAATATCATTCAAAACTGTGACTCTCATCCAAGACTTGGGTAACACGTCATAATGATACCTATCAACTTGCTATCGTCATTCACAGCGTCGCCTACAGAAAGTCTGGCTTCGGTGCATTCCACACAAGGAAGTCAACAACGAAAGGACCGAGGCTCTTTACTTATGGCTTGATATGACCATGATTGACTTTAGTGATTTGATTGCTTAAATTCTCATAACAGGTTGGTTAGGAATATGAAAGCTAACAACCTTACGAAAAGCATGATGAATAGTTAACCAATCGATTCCTAAAATCACATCAAATGCAAGTATTTTCAAAGAGATACGATTAATAGGTAACGTGAAAGTGTTGATTTGAACAAGATTTATAAATAGTGGAGGTAATGAAGGTTTCTCCCAACTGAGTTTCAACAGATAAATCAAAATCTAACTTCTCCGGAGTTAAATTCAAACATTGAACACAACTAGGTGAAATAAAAGAGTGAGTAGAACCGGTATCTAACACGGTATAGACTTCGCAAGAGTTTATGACTAACATACCCGTGATAATTTTATTCAGGTTCCTCGTCGTGAAAAAAACGCTCTCTTAAACTACCGGCTTTGGCTTGTCTTGCCTGGGACATCCTTTGGCATCACTATCCCAGCTGGAATTGACTTCACCATACGACAAAATTGAGCTAGGTGACCTTCTCTTCCGCAATTAAAACACGCTTTGGATTGCTGCGTACAGTTTGGACAGATGTGTCTCTCCTGTTGGCATTTGAAACATACGACCGGTGTTCGTTCTTCTTCCTTTGAAACGGGTGCTGGTGCCGACGTCTTCACGTCATTGTTGAACCTTCTCTTCTTGAAATGTCCATTCTTATTGTTTTGGCCATGATTACCACCGAAATGGTTATCATTCATGGCATGATAATTTCCCCCACGATTGTTATGATTGTTCCGATGGCCGTTGCCACCGGTACGATTACTATCATGTTGTTGGTCGTTTGCCTTTTGGTTGTGCTGACTCGTTATCGCGTTCCAATAATTGAGCCTTATTCACAACATCTGAATATAAACAAAGTTTGTGAGAAATGAGGTATTTACGTATATTGGGTTTCAAACCTCTTAAAAACATTCGCGTCATTCGCTCCTCATTATCGACCAAATGTGATGCAAACCGAGACAACTTAGCAAACTTAGACTCGTACTACGACACGATCATATTGTTTTGCTCCAGCTTGATGAACTCCACCTCCTTCATGTGACGAATACTTTCGGAAGTACTTGTCGTTGAATGTACTCTTGAACTTCCCCAAGACATCTTGAGTACTTCAGTCTGGGTGCGTTTTACAGATTCCCACCAGTAATCTGCCTTTTCACGCAACATAAAGGTGGTAAAGGGAATCTTTTGCTCCTCTGAGCATCCCAAGACATCAAATATCTTGGTGATCTGCTTTAACCATGTCTCTGCCTTAAGTGGTTCTGGCTTTCCCAAAAAGTCTGGTGGTCCCATCTCCTTGAACTGCTTAGCGGTGACCAACCGTGGGTTGCCATTGATTCTTCCTGCATTATGAACAGGAGTCTCTCTCGTCTGGTGTTTCATGAATTCTAAAAAGCTCCTAAACGTACCGTCATTCATCATTTGGTCAGTGTTGTTATTTATAGGAGGATTATCACCATCCTGTTGCACATTGTCCTGATTATTGATATGTGGAGACTCAATGGTCTCCTGTGCTCCATTGCTATTCTCAACATTCTCAGATGTCATTTTCAAATACTGCCACAAAACAAGGGTTAATTAACATATCACATATTTTCCCTATACTCTGACCGACCAATTAAATATCAAATAAACTTAGGTAGGTCATACTAGCGAAGGAATTCCCCGCCTCTCCCTCCTAGTTCTTATCTCACATCTCACCAGGATCATATCCTAAAGCTTTGATACCAACTGTGACGCCCCCAAAACAGGAATACATCACCCATCTTGAGTCGCCAGATACATGGTACAGAATACAAATACAACTTAATTATACAACTGTCATGTACAATATGACAAAACATAAACTGTGAGTTTGAATACAAATATTGTCTACTAGATAGTATACAAACTCTAAAGGAGTCCTCATTACAATTATTATCACACTATTTAACAGAATAGTGAGGACTACTAATGCAAACATCTAGGACCATCACTCTATTCCCCGACCCAGCTACGTTCTCATTTCCTAAAGAGAACAGTAAAAGAAAACGGTGAACTCAACTAGCCCAGTAAGAAATATTATGACTAAGATAATGCAGAATAAATTATCATTAGCCTTCAACAGTATAACAAATGATAGAATATAATAGACAACAAATTTTAGATCAAAAACTGCAGTGGAATAAATAATCCATTAGAAGAGTCAAGTAAAATATAGAATCTAAAATCTTCTATTATTTAAAAGGTTTTTCATCACTTTTATCGCTGAGACTCAGCTTAATAAATAATCCACATCATTAACTCATCCCTGCACTACAGGCCAAGGATATTTTTAGTATGACGACCATGAATTATCCTTACACTACAGGCCAAAGATAATCGTGTTTTCATCAACGGTCATGATCATGCCATAAAATAATTCATCTTTGCACCCTTGGCCGAAGAGAATCCATAGCCATAATCATACCAAAATTTGTCCATTAATGCACTATGGGCCAATGAGGACTTTTACCACATCATTTGTAACATTACGGTCATGATTACACCGAATAATCCCTGGTCATAATCATACCAAGTCCATCTATGCACTACAGGCTACAGATGACTTTCAACAAATTATAAACATGAGGATGATGACAATGATATAAGAATTCAATAAAACAAGTTCAAGAATTAATTTATCCAGGAACTAATAATGTCCAAATTGTCAACATGATACTGCTTTGTAGAGTAAAATTCAAGAATGCTCAGAAGAATATTTCCATGAAAATATATTGGCTGAAGCGCAAATATCAAGGATATTCCACTAATTTCATGGAGTATAGAAGTCAAAACTTTAACCAACTGAGTATAATAAAGAATGGAATAACAAAAGAAATCACCATGTATGCGGTACTTGGCATGACAAAGTTATTCTAACAAAATACTAAATAACGAAACCAAATGTCCGGTCGTAAATTCACACCGAAGCGGGATGTTCCAATGAATAATAAAGAATGAAATAACAATGAAATCACCATGCATGTGGTACTTTTGCGATAGACGTGTTATTCCAATGTAATACTAATAAGGATTTTAAATCGTCCCAGCGAAAACGCATGCATGGATATTCCAATGTAATAATAATAAAGATTTTAACCAGTCCCACATAAATTCCGCATGCATAAAGATATTCCAACAAAATAATAAAGATATTTCCAATGTAATTAAAGAAATAATGAAGAATGTCGTAAAGCATGCATGTATCATATATTCCAAATGTAATAATAAAGAATGGAATAACAGAAGTACTCTTCATGAATACAAAAGAAATAATACCCCTTACGGGTACAACAAATAATATTCCCTACCTTAAAAAAAACTGGATACTGGAATAGTGAGGTAGCAGACTTCTCTTCTTCTTTCTCTCTATAATTTCTCTCTATAATAATTGCTCTAAAGCTTTTGTGTATTGGTGAGAAATGAAGGAAGAATAAGCATCTATTTATAGGAAAATATAGTTTCGATAATTGCACGTTTTGGGGCTCAAAATATTACAGTATAATACCTTCCTCTTTTTCTTCATTTTTAATTTAGTCCTGCAAGTATTATCAAACTTGCACCAACTCCCCTAATAGTAAATAATGTGAATTAATAGTAAATCATGTGACTCAATAGTTCTAATCATGTGATAAAAAAATTTACAGTATAGTACCTCCATCTATACCTCCATTTTTAACTTAGTCGTGCAAGTATTATCAATTTTTCACCAACTCCCCTAATACTACAAGAATGTGATTCAATAGTACACATGTGAACAAATAGTTATATAAGCATGTGAATTAGTAGCAATTAATTGCTCATTTATCCGATAAATTATCCGATTTATCAATATAACCCCCAGACATCAATTATCATCGGAATAGATGTCGATTTCACTAACACAAACAATTCCAACATAATGAAACTATTTTTATCAACAATATAAATTTTGAAATTTCAAAGTTTGACTTTTCCCAAAAAAGTCAACTGTTGACTTTTTGACCAAATAGTGAATCCAGGAAAATTTTGTGTTTATAGACTATTTTTACTAATTTAATTGTTCCGGACTCAAATATCACGTCCACGTCTCCAAATTCAACTCCGAACATAACTTTAATTTTAATTACATTCATTATTAATATTATAACTCACAATATTTAACAACCATGTCGTTCCCAGGAAAGAAAGGGCTTTTCGATAAGGATATCTCCTTATTGCCGCGCAATTAGGTGACCAAACCTCTCCTTGACAGAACTTCTAGACATTGTCAATATTGCAAATAATAATATGAATAACTTTGTTGTCTCAATTATTGATTTTAATAATATTACATATTATGCAGATGATACTGTGACAATAATTGAATCAATAATATGAGAGATATGATGCAAAGAATTATCGTAGTAATAATTGAGTATAACCGAGTGACTTCTCACGTAAGCATCAATAATCAATACCGTGCTACTACTATGCAACCACGCCAGACATCGCATTTTTTTACTACCGAGTAGTTCAACAGTTTTAATGGTAACACTTCCGCCGTTATTTTTATAAAAAGATAATTCTGTCATTTTCTAACTATGATAATACTTTCGTTGTGGGGTCCACCAATGATTGTGCCATCGTACGAATATTCCCCTACAAAAAGAATATTCCTCGACCAATCTAATATTTTATAACAACTTGCTTACTTTGAAAAATTTATAAATACTACCCACAACCATAACATTATATCAAATCCACACCATAACATTCAAAAAAATATTTTGATAAATTTAAATCTTTATTCATTGAATCTGGGGTTTCACAGTATGTCATCATCATTGAAGCATATCACATTGTTGTTGAAAATGTGATCAACCAGATGTTGAAATTTTTCCATATCAACTAATGTCGGTAAATAGGCTTCTTCTAAAACCATCAACAAGACCTTCCTGTGATTCTCGAAAGTTAGGACCAAGTCCAAAATTGATATTTGTTGTGGAGCTTCTTTTAAGCTTAAAACCACCGTGGCTTTGTTATGACCCATAGTGCGAGGGAATTTTTCAATCTTCTCCATGGGTATTTTCCCCTTTGATTTGATGGTCGACTTCATCACCCGTTGGGGAAGATATATTAGATTTTCCTTCGACACTGTAGCAGTTGTATGTAAGGTGGATCCTTCACCTTCTCCATAATTCCATGGAACTTTGCGCAAGCTAACAATAGGATATTGTTCTCTGCACGGCAAGTTAATTGGCTCGGGAGCTGCCACTTTCAAAGGATTGTTGCTTCCCTTGAGTTGAATTGTTGGCATTGTGAGTGATTTGTTAACCCTATCAGTTTCAGTGGATATGACTGCTACCACACTCTTCCACTTAGTAGGACCTGAATTCTCACTTTCACGTAACACAAGATTATCGTAAATCGCTAAGTGCGTGACACCACCGCCAATTAGATTTTGGATAAGGTGGCGGAGTGCCCAGCATTCTTCTGTGATGTGACCGTGAGACTGGGAGTGATATTGACATACTCCATCAGAATTGTACCGTCCTGAACGGGGGTTGATTGGAGGTAGAAGGGAACTGGTCCTTCCTTCATTGATTAACATATGAAGGATTTCCTCCATAAGTTGGCCCAAATAAGTGAATTCCCTTTTGTTGGAAAAATCC
The DNA here is from genome assembly GCA_020205615.1 of Panax quinquefolius. Lineage (NCBI taxonomy): Eukaryota > Viridiplantae > Streptophyta > Magnoliopsida > Apiales > Araliaceae > Panax > Panax quinquefolius. Next base: position 82,894,673 of record CM035162.1, read on the forward strand.
CGATGGGCCTTGGCATTTGCTCTCTTTGTCACTTTGTCTTCCAGTATTTCATTTAGGAGACTAGCATGCTCATGGCTGATTAATTGATGAGTCACTTGATGCTGATAAGTCACCAATTCTGCCAATTGTTCAATTTGCTTGCCTAAAGCTTTTATCTTTCGTTCCATTGTGAACTGAAACTTGGCATAATCCTATTTGTCATCACCGTCTTTGAGGGTCTGGGAGGATTCACAGTTCAAATTGGAATTCTGTCCATTACTCCAATTTATCATGTTAACCTATTCTTCTTTGTGTTGAGGAAGAGGGTTGTCTTGTGCGTGAGGCTGATCTGCTTTGGTTACCACGATTTCACCATTGTCTATCAGGTCTTGGATCTTGTGTTTCAAGGCCCAAAAATCCTGAGTATCATGTCCAGGTGCCCCGACATGATAAGCACATTTTCGAGCAGCATTGGAACCCCGTCCATTAAGGCTGGCTGGTGGAAGAAGATGAGTAATTTTCTTCTGTGTTGTCAGAAGATTGAGAATGTACTCGAGGGTATCCCCTAAGGGTGTGAACAGTCGAGGGCGTTTGACTTCTCCACCTTTTGGTATTGGAGGGTTTGCAGACTGTGCTAGAAAGGGAGTGTAGTTTCTCCTTTGAATAGGCATGTTCTGACTGCCTTTTTGACCCTATAGTATCAAGGAAACATCTTCCTCTTTCTTTTTATGGACCCTTCGAGGGTTGTTTCTATAATTTCTGGATTGGATGTGATCAGCAACAGCTTTAAGTGCAGTTAGGTCTTGAATCTTTCCGGACTTCAAACCCATCTCAGTCATCTCCCCATGTTTGACCATTTCAAAAAATGGTTTGCCGATGCCGGCTAAAACTCTTTCATAGAATAGAGCTTCTTGTATGTCTATGAAAGTCATGACCATCTCTGATTCTGTCATGGAAGGACTAACTTGGGCAGCCAGGCATCTCCACCTTTGAGCATACTCTCTTAAAGACTCGTTAGACTATTTCTTGATCTTGGTTATTTGATATCGATCAGGAGCCATCTGAGATTGAAAACTGTATTGAGAGAGGAAAGCATGTGCTAGCTCTTCCCAGATATAGATCTTTGAATTGTCTAATCTTATGTACCACGAACGGGCTTCTCCAGTTAGACTTTTCCGGAACAATTGCATTCTGAGTTTTTCGCCCTCTGCATAAGATCCAAGTTCTCCAATAAACACCTTTAAATGTGTGTAAGGATCTCTTAATGCGTCATATTTTTCAAAGTCAGGAATTTTAAACTTTTCTGGGTAATGAACACCAGGGAAAATGCAAAGATCAGCATATGAAACACTCCTGTGTGTTCCAATTCCTTTGATAGCAAGAAGGGTCTCTTCCACTTGAAGGACTTTCTTTTTAATGTCACCAGTGTCTGGATCTCCAGTGGGATGGGCAGCATCGTGAGTTTTGTTGGTCGTATCCAACTGTAATTCAGGTATTGTAATGACCTGGGTTCCTCCTTGTGTGGAGGATTCAGCATGTATGGGTATTTTTGGACCCTGATTGGACTGGTGTAGTTCTTTGAGTAGAACAACCAAATCTATAATTTGTTTGCTTAATTCATCGAACTCTTTGCGAGAAATTGATTAAGTTCAGTCTGGTCGGATGACGACATGATTGACTGTAGGCATGTTGCCTTTTTAGACTTTGACCGGGTAGTAGGTCCGATTGGTTCCCTGCGAAAGACTTGCATAGTTTAGTCTTTAAGGAATGTGTATAATAACATGCTATGTGATGTGTCCATTTTAGGAATTTTATCCTGCAAAACGGATGTTAGTTGTTTGTAGCATGTTAATTAAAATATGTATGTGTGCACATTTCTTTATATTTCTCATTACATGGAAATATATTTGGAATGTAATTACAAGTAATTGTGTTTACAAGTAATTTGAAATGAGAGAGCATGAAGAGACTTTCCTCCATTTTGGGTTTATCAGAGGCTGGCCTATCTTAGGTTACTCTCGCGGCGTTTTGGCATGAAGGTTCCCAAATCATCGCAATCTACTTGATGGGAAATTAATCCAGTCTTTCAACTGGAGCGAATTTGGGTGGTGCCTTTTCCTGAGTCTTAGGGAATTAGTCTTCCCACGAGTCCAGTAATCAAACACTGACGGGATAGCCTCCTGGTGGAGGGACCACACAACATACATTCACATACATCGTGTCTCACCGTATAAAAATGATGACATGTGCGAAGCACTAATATCACAAGCAGATATGGTGCGAAGCACTAATATCACAAGAAGATATGGTGCGAAGCACTAAGTGCAATCAGGAAATGCATTCGTACACATTCATCAAATGTAAATGCAACATCCACGCATAAGCAGATAACAATTTTGAAAAGATTGTAGTAGCGGCTTAAGTCCTCTTACTGGAGTCCCGAGCAGAGTCGCCACCTGTCCACGTCGAGATTTTTAGATTTCCATTTTCGTTACTTGTTCTTTAGTGTTCTCATTTTAGGTGAGATTTGTTTGAAAAAACAAGTGAAAAAGGTCCGACATGTATAATGTCGACGATGGACCGCTATTAGAGTTGTCGATTGGTTTTTAAATAGTTGTACCAACACAATCGAGAAAAGGTTTGCACATTGACCCAGAGATGTGACACTACTAAACGGGTCGGTGAAACCGAGATTCATTAGGGTCCGGGGACTTGGTTATGCAGAGGGAAGGTGTTAGGCACCCCCCGACATCCGTGTTACCACGGTGACCGCCTCTTTTCAAGAAACTATTATCTGAATGTGTATGTGTGGGGGTCAATGTGCTGTTATTTGGAAGTAGTGTGTGGCTTCGTTCGCACCTATATACACAGTGTTTGAATTTATCTAAAAATTCAATTTTAAGCAAGATATGGCAGTGATGTCTTATAAAAGAGATTTTTCAAACCCTGATACTCAATATTAATTAAGACCTTTTACACTCCCATTTTATTAAGTGTTCGGTTTGATTGATTTTATTTTATAGATATGAGGCATCCGTACGAAAATAATGTACAAAATAATGCCGACTTCTTCATGGGTATGGAAACCATCTGAGGAAATTCGATATCTGCATGAAATAATTTACAAGTCACTACAATTTGAAAATGTCCATCACGGGAACCGAATCTGGATCAAATAGGTTGAATCTGTGATCACATGATTCCTAGGAGCACAAGATACTGCAATTTGTATGAAAGCAGTAAGCAGGTATATATATAAAAGCTGTAAATATATATACAGACAGGATCACCAACCACGAAGCACCTCCATGGGGGATAAGAAATGTAAATAAAGCTGAAAAAGATATCAACCGCCACGGAGGAAACTCCAGGCGGGACAAAACGTAAATAAAGCTATCAACCGCCACAGAGGAAACTCCAGGCAGGACGAAATGTAAATAAAGCTGTACAAAGCAATCAACTGTAACGAAGTAAACTCCTGGCAGGACGAAACGTAAAGAAAGCTGTAAAAACGATTAACCACCACGAAGTAAACTCCAGGTGGGCCCGGGTTTCTCCGGTTGGGTCGTCTCGTAGTACGTACACTCGGGCACTATAATGTCCACTCGAACTTTCAGAAGTGCAATTCGGGTATCCGATTGAGGTATATAGGACCTATTTCGGACTGCCGTTGTCGAGAGTTGTACAATGGCATAGGATTAGAGTTTGTACGAAGTCATTGAAGATGGGACGATGCCCTCCGGTCTTCAAGCTTCAAATTCCATTCGTTACCCGCACAATAGTCACTCGGGATTGGTTATCTTTGATTCTTGTAGGACATCGTTGCGTAGAGATGTGTATGAAATATTGAGACGACGTGGCGTGGCATCGTGTTGGCGAGATGACGATGTTTCCCCTCACCGGTGTTATCGCCGGTTTAGGCTAATAAAGCAGACGATGCTCAAAGCTTCACTGAGATTGGACTGCTGCATTTGTTGAAGGTCCTCATTGTCATCTTTGAGGTGTGCATGTCCTCCCGGTATTATCTCTAGGTTGGTACAGAGTATCTCGTTGTGAGCACCGAGATTGAAGTTGGTCGCATTTAAAATAAGCATTTCCGGGGTTATGGTCGAAACTGCATTCCTTGGGGTTATCACCAAGGTTGGTGGCTATTCCCATGATTGGGACTGAGACTGGATACCTCGGGGTTATCTCCGAGATTAATCAGTCTTGGATCTGGTATTGGATCTGCACGCCTCAGGGTTATCTCCGAGGTTGGAATTGTTACTCCTAGAGTGTGTTCCGGGGTTGATGCTGAACTTTCGGTAGTATCCGGTATTGATATGGATTGTCTTTCAGGGTTCCCTCTTAAAAGACAAATCTGTCCTCCTGCAATGTTAGTGACAGTAGTCCAGAAAATTTTGAGTGTCTACAGTCTATAGTGCCACTTGTCTGTCGTCTTAGGTGTTCTTGGCATCAAGAACACTGACAACCAAGTGTTCAAGGTGCCCTGTTTGACCGAATGTAATTCTCTTCTCAAATTGTTTCTGGGCCATATTAAACATTGATAATGTATTGTGTATGTAACACTACATGAATCTATAATCATTTTTTTCATACAATCACATAAGGAGAAGATCCAGCTCCTCAAACATTCTATCAGACCGAATCTGTGTTTTCTGGGTAACCCAGAAACCCAGACTATGTCGAGTTGACACTTTCAAGCTCGATTAAGTTAGTGCTCTGATCATTAATCAAGTGGTCTCATGGTCCAAATATATACTCCTTGCATCAAGGAACAACACTACAATAACAGATTGAATAAACAACAACAACATCACAAGTTACAGCTTGGTCAAAGGCTGTCAGAAAGTTCGTTCTTCATGTTTCTAGAAAATCCCAGAAATGCAAATAAGTGCAAGTGGCCTACTTTGACCACTTGCTATGATCAATATGTTGATTTCTTTATGGGATCTTAAGGCATGGGTCTACAGTCCATATTACCATCTACAACATGTTCATAACAAAAACATCAAATCACTTAATACCTTACAGATCAGGGAGAAAGGTTGTCAAACTCGGTTTTTAAATTTCTAGGTTGCCCAGATTTTGACCCGGTCATACCCGGTCAACGGGTTTTGACCGTTAATAACACACGATCTAGACATCAAATGACACTGATTCCACTTGCAGATTAAAGACCACATGACAAGCTACAGATTACAACTTTAAAACAACAAAAATCATAAACGAACAAGAAACTATGGCTCCTGACATTAGCTTGTCAGACCATAAATTTTGTTCTTGGACAGTTTTGGAAAAACTCAATTTTAAAGCACTTTGATGCTTTGGATCCATGATGGATCTACATAGATCATCTAAAAACATCTTATAACACAAATTTAAACACTTAAACACGAATATTTTCATAGCATACAAGATCTAGGTTGAGTTTAGGGTTATACCTTCTCTTACTAAATCTTTGATTCTTACTCTCCTTAACTGATCTAGATGTTTAAGAAAGGTGTTTTGTGAATGAGTAACTTGTATAATTCGGAGGTGTTGAGAGAGAATGAGTTGGTGAGAGCTAGGTTGAAAAATAAATTAAATGTAGTAACTTTCTCTCTCCCAAATCTATATATATGCTAATATATAACTAAGATCTGATGTGTTGCTGTCACATAGAGGCTGAGTTGCTGATATTTAAGTTATTAAGTCAAGATAGTTTTGTCATTTGCAAAATAAATTTTAAGGGCAATCTTGATAATGTCCAAACCCCTAGGGTTTAACCCTAAGGTTTTAACCCTTAGGTTTTAAATATTTAGTTTCTAAAAAGTTCTAATTAGGGATTTTAATTAGAAAAATTAAAATTTTAAAATTTTAAATTATAATTAGGGTTTCCTAATTAAATTAGGGTTTCCTAATCATATTAACATTTACTAAACACATTAAGCTTACTAATTAGGATTAGGATTAGGATTAGGATTTCCTAATTAGGGTTTTAGGATTCTCGAATATGAAATTAGGGTTTTCTGTCTTTCAATTAGGGTTTCTAACTGTACGTTAGGTTTTTTTAAATCCGAGATTAGGGTTTCTAATCTCTTATTAGGGTTTATAAATTTTAAACCTTATTCGATCAATCATTGATCAAAATTTCTCTTCAGTACAAACACGTTCTTATCAATATGATTATTTTAATTATATTTTCTATTGAATCCCCATCTGTAACTAGGGTTAGGGTTTCTAAAGCTGTTAAGAACAACTCTACTCTAATTTCTCAGTCAATACACCAATTGACTAATTCTCGAGACTCGTATCACAGATACTTAATACAATATTAACAGTCAATATTAAATATAAAAAAAATTATTCCTAAAATTTTGATTATTCGCTATCCCGGGTTATCACAATCATGCTCTACTTGACTCTTCTAATGGATTGCTTGTTCCGCTGCAGTTAAACTTGATGTTTATTGTATTTTATTAATTTAACACCTTTGAAGGCTAACGATAATTTATTATGCATTATCTTAGTCATAATATTTCTTACTGGGCTAGTTGAGCTCACCTTTTGCTTTCATTGTTCTTTTTAGGAAATGAGAATATAAATGGACTAATGGGACTAGTGGGAGAGACGGAGTAGCCAGTCCGGATGTTTGCATTAGTAGTCCTCACTATTCAGTGAAATAGTATGATAATAAATTAATAAGGACTCCATTTGAGTTTTAATACTGTCTAGAAGACAATATTCGTATTAACACTCTCAGCTTATATTTTGTCGCATTTTACACGACAGTTGTATAAATAAGTTGTATTTGAATTTTATACCATGTATTTGGCGACTCAAAATGGGTGATGTATACCTATTTTGCGGGCATCACAGTTGGTATCAAAGCTTAGGGATATGATCCCTGGCTGAGATGTGAGACTAGAAATTGGAGAGGAGAGACGGGAAATTCCTTCGCTAGTATGACCTACCTAAGTTTATTTGGTATTTATTTGGTCGGTCAGGGTATAGGGATAATATGTGACATGTCAATTAACCCTTGTTTTGTGGCAGTATTTAAAAATGGCATCCAAAAATATTGAGATAAGGTATGAAGCACATGAGACCATTGAGTCACCAACGATCAATACCCAGGATAATATGCATCAGGATGGCAATAATCCTCAAGAAAACAACAACGCTGACTAAATGATGAACGATGGGATGTTCAGAGGCTTTATGCAATTCATGCAACATCAGGCGAGAGCGGCTCCTGTTCAAAATGCAGGTTGAAACACTGGCAACTCTCGGACAGTCACTGCTAAACAGTTCAAGGAGCTGGGACCAACGGAGTTTATTGGAGAGCCAAAACCACTTAAGGCGGAGACGTGGATAAAGCATATCACTAAGATATTTGATGTCTTGGGATGCTCCGAGGAGAAAAAGGTTCCCTTTGCCACCTTTATGTTGTGAGGAGAAGCAGATTACTGGTGGGAATTTGGAGCTATCGTTTACACTCCTAAATTAACCTCACTCTCACTTTACAAATTTAAACAAGTAGCACAGTAGTAAGCAAGGATCGATCCCACATAGAGTGATTTGTTTTATATTTTTCTTATGATTTCTAATGAAAAGGGGATTTTGAATTAATTAATTAAATTAACAAGAATAAACTAATAAGAATAAACAATGAATAAAAAGCTCCAGTTCTTCAGTTCAGTATCACCTTTTTATAATAATAGATTAATAAAGTGTAACATTATTTGCCCTTCAATAAAACTAATAGCCCTAGGTAACAACAAGCTCTGCTACCCTAAATTCCCCTTAGATTGTCACGCAATGAAACAAGCTCTTCACAAGAGTCTAACAATTATATAACCTAGAACAAGCTCTCTAGATTTAATATAATAGCAGCATTAAGAACTAGGGAATTAGACTATTCCAAGCAGACGCCCCCAAAATAGGTCCATTCCATCCAACCCATTCTCGAGTCGCCAAATACATGGTACGTAAATAACTACAACTTATTATTACAACATATAAACCGTGAGTTTAAAATACAGATATTGCCATCTAGATAATATCCACACGCAAATAAATCCCCATCATAATTATTGATACATTATTTTACAAAAATGGTGAGGACTACTAAACAACTCTCTCTAGAACCTTCATTCCATACCCCGACTAGTACTCGCTACATTCTCGCCTCCTGAGAAGAAAAATGGAACAACAAGGAAAAGGGTGAGCTCAACTAGCCCAGTAAAGAATATTATGACTAAGATAATATACAACAAATTATCGTTAGTCTTCAACAGGAAAAAATCTAATAGAATACAATAGACAACAAATTTTAAATCAATATTCGCAATGAAATAATAATTCATTAGAAGAGTTAAGTAGAGAATGCAAACTACTATCTTCTATATATGAATTTAAAAGTTCATCGTCGATATTTTATCCCCTCAGAACATCAATCAATATATATCCGAATCAAATATTCATCTTTGCACTACAGCCAAAGATATTCATCACCGGTCATGTTCATCTAAACACCTCTTCATCTTTGCACTACTACGCCAAAGATATTAATCAAGAAATCATGTTCATCTCAACACTGCTCATCTTTGCACTACGTGCCAAAGATATTCATCAAGAAATCATTCATCTTTTGCACTACAGTGCCAAAGATATTCAAGAATATCATCATTTAGGACCGAGATGATGAAAAATATTTTAAAGAAAACGAATCCAAAGGAAACAAAAGAACAATATTAAGGATTCGTATTTTAAACAATCCAAGTTCAAAAATACTTCATAAGTAATCGTAGTGGAGTAAAATTCAAGAATGATCAAAACATGGATACAATCAAAGCTAGTATCCATAATAGATATTTTGGACAAAAAAGAGAAATTTTATTTTTCATGAATAAAGGTCAGATTCGTGAATAGTGCCAGATATCGTGAATAGTGCCGATCACGAATAATGTTGTATACGTGAATAGTAACTCCGACACCAAAAGATAGAAATTTCACAAAAAAAACATCTTCACGCTTCATGAATAGTACTCGTGAATAATAACTCGTGAATAAGAACTCATGAATAAGAACTCGTGAATAAGAACTCATGAATAGTAACTCGTGAATAAGTAACTCATGAATAGTAACCCCGACATGAAAAAGTTCCAAATTTGATAAAAATTTCCAACCAATATTTCAAAGATAATGATATTGAAGAAATAATATCATTTTCGAAATAAAATAACATCCTTACCTCGAAAGACAAGATTTAGTTGAAACACCTGATATAGGTTATGACTTGAACTTGCACCGTATAGCAATACTCAAAGTATACTCAAAATACTCACAAGAATACGCCGATAATATAGAGAGAGAAAACTTCGCTTCAAAGTGATTTTCAATTCTAACCTAAGCACCCTATTTATAGAAATTGCTTGTAGAACACCAAAGTAAAAATTTAATATAATAATAATATATTATATATATATATATTTCTACGCCACCAACCAAGACTCTGAAATCAAAGATGTTTACAACACGTTAAATGACCAAAACAATAAAAAAACGTTTTTGTTATATAAATAATTAAAACTTCCAAAAATCAATTATTTTGAGCTTCCTAACTTCAATAATTCATAATAAATAGCTCTTTTATTAGAAAAATTCGAATCTCACGAATTTTTATAGGAAATTCAATTCTCTACAACTTTGCGTAAGAAAGTTTTTCCAAATTCCAAATGTAAATTGACCAAAATCACAAACTGACAATTTTACAAAGCTATAATCAAATTTCAATTAAGAAATGGGGTCCACCAACACACAAAACATGTGTTAATCATTTAATGCAACAAAAATACTCTTCCTCCTCATATACTCATATATCCCACATTCATTATAAAATATCACCGTTAATATATTATTAAAATAATATATTTAAATGAATTATTTTATCGTAAAAGATAAAATATTAATTTTCAACAATTGTCATTTTAAAAATTTTCTCCATCTATATCCACATAAAATCAATATTTTCCTCATCATATAAATCAATAATTAATTATTCACAAATAATATTACGTAATCACAATATCGACAACCAGTGCCGCTCCTGTGAAAGAGGGGGCTTTCCAATAAGAATTTCTCTTATCGGGCAGCAATTAGTGACCAAACCTCTCCTGATGTAACTTTCTAGACATTGCCAATAATGTTATCTAATAATATTATTCAGATAATATGAATTATTGCTTCGATAATGGAAAATACGTGTAATGACAATTATCAAACAACAAAGAATATAAAATATCAACGCAACAATTATTGAATCAATAAAATAAAATAATCGAATAAGAATTACCGTAATAATTATCGAGTAGTGCCTTTTTCGTAAGAATCAATAATTGGTGCAATACTGCAGCTACGCTCAACAACGCCAGATTAGTGTGTTTTAACCACCGGGTATTCCAACAAGATAATTCAGAATAACTACGCCAAGTATTTATAAACAACTTATATTTGTCGCTTTCTTTCATCCAATCGCTTTCCGCATGGGGCCCATAAAAGATCAAGGCCGTCAGCATTTAATATTCCCCGACAAGATTTAATATTCCACGACCAAACGAATATTCCCCGACAATAATGAATATTTTATAACCACTTGCTTATTCAAATATTTATGATTTTACCCATAACTATCCACATTAATCAAATCAACCTTACTATTTCAAAATAATAAATAGAGGAAAATAAATTTCATTTATTAATAATTTGGGGTCTTACAACCTCCCTCCTTATGAAATTTCATCCTCGAAATTGACGACGACGCACTGTGTTTTTCAAAGATGAGAATACCTCGCTTTCATTTCCGCTTCCAACTCCCGTGTCATTTCCTCAATAAGCATGGTTTCTCCACAAAACTTTAACTTGTGGTATAACCCCTCAGACATAGGACATGTTCTTTCCTATCCAAGATCTTGACAGTACCTCTCCTCATACGTTAAGTCTTCTACTATCTCGTCCGGCTCTAACTCAATGACGTGGTTCGTCGTCGCCCACATATTTACGTAACATCGATACGTGAAAAACGTTATGAACACGCCATCATACTTGGCAGAAAACGAGTCTATAGGCCACGCTCCTATTCGATCGAGAATTTCAAATGGATTAATAAATCAAGGTTTGAGCTTTCCTCACCTCACCGATTCTCGCTTTTGAAATAACAACTTCTCGAACCTCCTTCTTCAAATTCATCACCCCGGTAGCTTGAATGCCTTTTTTAACTTTATCGATTAAAGTCGATTATACTCAGATATCATCACGCGGGTACCTAGAGTTTTCATCTCCATCTCTATTATTTGTAAATTATACGAAAATGAGTCTTTTGACAATAATATCGTACTCAGATTTGTATATACGATCTTCTACTCAACACGCCACCACCACGCTCGCTTTTCCAGATGGCATGGTCGTAACATGTGCCGAAATGAGTCTCCTCTCGAGTTCTTCAAGCTCTTCCCACATTCCTTGCTCCATTCAATTTTGTATCTCTACGAGTCACCAAGCGTTAATGGAATAGCGATTCGAGAATATCCTTCAACGAATCTCCGATAATAACCAACTAAGCCTGTAGAAAGCTACGATTTCGATTACCGACTTAGGTTGTTCTCAATCGTGACTCATATCCCAACCTTGATAACGTTACAATGACACCTATCGCTTTACTATCGCACGAATATGGTGTCCCCTACGAGAGTCCGCTTCTGCATTCCATTCCACAAAGGAAGTCACCAGATAAAGGCTCAGTACCAAATTTATAGTTGAATTTTTAACTCCTCAAGTTCAATAGAGCCATTCGATATGAGATTTTAGAAATGAGTTTTGTACCGTTCAAAGTCGATACAAAATTTAATATCGCTTTGGGAGTAAACCAAGAAATTCTTCAGAAATACGTCAGAAAAATCAATAACAACAGAATATTATTCAAATCGACGTGTCTTTATTCAAATCCATAACATGGACTAAGAAAACTCGACATCCATAATAAACGAATGACTTCATGGCTTGATATGAAAATGTTTGACTACAATGGTTTGATTGCTTGAATTCAATAACAAAGTTGCTTAGAAATATGAAAACTAACAACCTTACGAAAAGTAATCAATTTCGGCATGATGAGTAGTTAACCTTAAAATCACATCAAAAGCAAATATCTCTATAGAAATAAGGTTAATGTGTAATGTGATAGTGCCAACCTCGAATCAAGCAAGATTTCTAAACAACGGATGTAATGAAAGTTTCTCCTAACGTGAGTCTCCATAAATAGGTCAAAGTCTAATTTCTCCGTAGTCAAGTTCAAACGCTGAGCGCAAGCAAGAGAGATAAAAGAATGGGTAGAACCCAGATTCTAGTAAGGTATAAACTTCGCAAGAATTTATAATTAACTAACCCGTGCTAACTTCGCTCGAGTTCCTCGATTTTGACCTCCATCCACGACAAACGCTTCTTCCAGAATCGCTGACTTTGACTTTTCGGGACATCCTTTTGAGTCACCATTCCCGCTGGATCTGGTTTCGATACCGCATAATCTCGAGCGATATATGTCCTTCTTTTCCACAATTATAGCATACCTTAAACTGCTGTGCGCTTTAATGATATGTCCCTCTTCCCCAAGATTTAACATACATACGACCGGTGGTCTTTCTCCTCCTCGAACTAGTTACATCGCGCCGACGCCTTCACATGGTCGTTGTTGAATCTCCTTTTTAAAATCTCCTCCCGACTCGCTTCTTCTATTTTCATGGCCACGATTACCACCAGAGTGGTTACCGCTTTGTCCCGTATTCTTCTTTCTCCGCCGGTTATCGTTATTCTAATGATCGCTATCTTCTATGATCCTCGGTTATGGTCCCTGTTGAACGTATCAAGTATCTCGCTTCTAACAACCGAGCCCCTCGCTGACAACATCTCTAATAGAGAGAAAATTTATGAGAAATGAGATATCGACGATGCCGGGTTTCAAACCTCTCGTAAACATCCGCGCCATACGCTCCTCATTCTCCACCAAATGAGGTGCAAACTCGATAACTCCGCTAACTTCGCCTCGCATCGGGACACCGCCATGTTATTCTCGCCCAATCTAATAAACTCCACTTCCTTCATATGACGAATACTTTCGTGGAAGTACTTGTCATTGAACTGCTTCAAAATGTCTCCCACGACATGCCGAAAAGGCACCGATGGGTACGCTTCACGTATTCCCACCAAGAATCGCCTCATTACTTTAACATAAAGGTAGCGAATGGAACTTTCGTTCCTCCGCATCCCAAGACATCGAATATCTTGGTAATTTGTTTAACCCACGCCTCCGCGCCTTTAATCGGATCCGGCTTTCCCTGCACTTCGTGGTCCCAACTTTTGAATCGCTTGTCAGTGACCACCCGTGAATTGCTATCATTTCCTCCCGTATTTTGAACACGAAGTCTCCTCGTCCGATTTTGCATGAATCGCAAAAAGCTTCTAAACATCCCCTCGCTCATCATCTCGCTTCAAGGGTGTTGTTCACAGAGGTACATTGCCACTGCTGACGCTCTCCTCGTCAAGTGAGTACAGCATCTCCACTGGCCTCATTTACTCCATCATAATATTCTCACGACATTCTCAAATACCGCTATAAAACAAGGGTTAATTAAGGAAATCAATATATCACATAATATCCCTATATACTAACCAACTAACAAATAAGCTTAGGTAGGACACACTAGAGAAGGATTTACTCGCCTCCCTCCTAGTTCTATTCCCCGATCTCCGCCAGAGATCATATCCTAAGCTCGATACCAACCGTGACGCCCCAAAATAGGTCCATTCCATCCAACCCATTTCTCGAGTCGCCAAATACATGGTACGTAAATAACTACAACTTTATTATTACAACATATAAACTGTGAGTTTAAATACGATATTGCCATCTAGACAATATCCACACGCAAATAAATCCCCATCATAATTATTGATACATTATTTTACAAAAATGGTGAGGACTACTAAACAACTCTCTCTAGAACCTTCATTCCATACCCCACTAGTACTCGCTACATTCTCGCCTCCCGAGAAGAAAAAAATGGAACAACAAGGAAAAGGGTGAGCTCAACTAGCCCAAGAAGAATATTATGACTAAGATAATATACAACAAATTATCGTTAGTCTTCAACAGGAAAAATCTAATAGAATACAATAGACAACAAATTTTAAATCAATATTCATAATGAAAAATAATAATTCATTAGAAGAGTTAAGTAGAGAATGCAAACTACTATCTTCTATATATGAATTTAAAAGTTCATCGTCGATATTTTATCCTCGTAACATCAATCAATATATATCCGAATCAAATATTCATCTTTGCACTACAGCCAAAGATATTCATCACCGGTCATGTTCATCTAAACACCTCTCATCTTTGCACTACGGCCAAAGATATTAATCAATCGATCATGTTCATCTCAACACTGCTCATCTTTGCACTACGCCCAAAGATATTCATCAAGAAATCATTCATCTTTGCACTACAGCCAAAGATATTCAAGAATATCATCATTTAGGACCGAGATGATGAAAATATTTTAAAGAAAAACGAATCCAAAAAAACAAAAGAACAATTATATTAAGGATTCGTATTTTAAACAATCCAAGTTCAAAAATACTTCATAAGTAATCGTAGGGAGTAAAATTCAAGAATGATCAAAACATGGATACAATCAAAGCTAGTATCCATAATAGATATTTTGACACAAAAAGAAGAAATTTTATTTTTCTATGAATAGTGTCAGATTCGTGAATAGTGCCAGATACGTGAATAAAGGTCGAATAATGCGATACGTGAATAGTAACTCCGACACCAAAAGATAGAAATTTCACAAAAAACATCTTCACGCTTCTTCGTGAATAGTACTCGTGAATAGTAACTCGTGAATAAGAACTCATGAATAAGAACTCGTGAATAAGAACTCATGAATAGTAACTCGTGAATAAGAACTCATGAATAGTAACCCCGACATGAAAAAGTTCCAAATTTGATAAAAAATTTCCAACCAATATTTCAAAGATAATGATATCAAGAAATAATATCATTTTCAATAAAATAACATCCTTTACCTCGAAAGACAAGATTTCTAGTCAAAACACCTGATATAGGTTATGACTTGAACTTGCAATCAGATATAGAAATACTCAAAGTATACTCAAAATACTCACAAGAATACGCCGATAATATAGAGAGAAAAACTTCAGCTTCGTGTGATTTTCAATTCTAACCTAAGACCCTATTTATAGAAAATGCTTAACAACACCAAAGCGTAAAATTTAATATAATAATAATATATTATATATATATTCCTACGCCAACTTTTGACTCCTGAAATCAGCATGTTTACAACACATGTTAAATGAGGCCACAAAATAAAAAAAACGTTTTGTTGATATAAAATAATTAAAACTTCCAAAATCAATTATTTCTTGAGCTTCTAACTTCAATAATTCATAATAAATAGCTCTTTTATCAGAAAATTCAATCTCACGTGTTTTTTATAGGAAATTCAATTCTCTACAACTTTGCGTAAGAAAGTTTTTCCAAATTCCAAATGTAAATTGACCAAAATCCACAAACGGACAATTTTACAAGCTATAATCAAATTTCACCAAGAAATGGGGTCCACCAACACACAAAAAATGTGTTAAAACATTTAATGCCACAAAAATACTCTTCCTCCTCATATACTCATATATCCCACATTCATTATAAAATATCACCGTTAATATATTATTAAAATAATATATTTAAATGAATTATTTTATCGTAAAAGATAAAATATTAATTTTCAACAATTGTCATTTTAAAAATTTTCTCCATCTATATCCACATAAAATCAATATTTTCCTCATCATATAAATCAATAATTAATTATTCACAAATAATATTACAGAATCACAATATCGACAACCAGCCGCTCCTGTGAAAGAGGGGGCTTTCCAATAAGAATTTCTCTTATCAAGCCAAGTAATTAGGTGACCAAACCTCTCCTTAGATGTAACTTTCTAGACATTGCCAATAATGTTATCTAATAATATTATTCAGATAATATGAATTATTGCTTCGATAATGGAAAATAATGTGTAATGACAATTTATCAAAACAACAAAGAATATAAAATATCAACGCAAAGAATTATTGAATCAATAAAATAAAATAATCGAATAAGAAATTATCGTAATAATTATCGAGTAGTGCCTTCACGTAAGAATCAATAATTGGTGCAATACCGCGCAGCTACCGCTCAACAACGCGATTAGTGTGTTTTAACCACCGGTATTCCAACAAGATAATCTGTAATAACTACGCCGTTATTTATAAACAACTTATATTTGTCGCTTTCTTCATCCAATCGCTTTCACATGGGGCCCATAAAAGATCATACCGTCAGCATTTAATATTCCCCGACAAAGATTTAATATTCCACGACCAAACGAATATTCCCCGACAATAATGAATATTTTATAACCACTTGCTTATTCAAATATTTGCGATTTTACCCATAACTATCCACATTAATCAAATCAACCCTTACTATTTCAAAATAATAAATAGAGGAAAATAAATTTCATTTATTAATAATTTGGGGTCTTACAACCTCCCTCCTTATGAAATTTCGTCCTCGAAATTGACGACGCACTCGTGTTTTCAAAAGATGAGAATACCTCGCTTTCATTTCCGCTTCCAACTCCCGTGTCATTTCCTCAATAAAGATGGTTTCTCCACAAAACTTTAACTTGTGGTATAACCCTTCGACATATAGGACATGCTCTTTCCTATCCAAGATCTTGACAGTACCTCTCTCATACGTTAAGTCTTCTTCGCTATCTCATCTCGGTTCTAACTCAATGACGTGGTTCGGTCGTCCACATATTTACGTAACATCGATACGTGAAAAACGCGCATGAACACGCCACCATACTTGGCGGTAAAACGAGTCTATAGCCACGCCTCTTATTCGATCGAGAATTTCAAATGGATTAATAAATCAAGGTTTGAGCTTTCCTCACCTCACCGATTCTCGCTTTTGAAATAACAACTTCTTGACCTCCTTCTTCAAATTCATCACCCGGTGTGTAGCTTGAATAACTTTAACTTTATCGATTAAAGTCGATTATACTCGAATATCATCACGCGGGTACCTAGAGTTTTCATCTCCATCTCTATTATTTGTAAATTATACTGAAATGAGCCTTTGACAATATCGTACTCAGATTTGTATACGATCTTCTACTCAACACGCCACCTACCACGCTCGCTTTTCCAAGATGGCATGGTCGTAACACGTGTTTAAATGAGTCTCCTCTCGAGTTCTTCAAGCTCTTCCCACATTCCTTGCTCCATTCGAATTTTTGTATCTCTACGAGTCACCGCAAGTTAATGGAATAGCGATTCAAGAATATCCTTCAACGAATTCCGATAATAACCAACTAAGCCTCAAAAGCTACGATTTCGATTACCGACTTTAGGTTGTTCTCAACTCGACTCATATCCCAACCTTGATAAGCACGCTACAATGACACCTATCGCTTTTACTATCGCATCGAATATGGTGTCCCCACGAGAGTCTCGCTTTTGCATTCCACAAAGGAAGTCACCAGATAAAGGCTCAGTACCAAATTTATAGTTGAATTTTTAACTCCTCAAGTTCAATAGAGCCATTCGATATGAGATTTTAGAAATGAGTTTTGTACCGGTTCAAAGTCGATACAAAATTTAATATCGCTTTGGGAGTAAACCAAGAAATTCTTCAGAAATACGCCAGAAAAATCAATAACAACACAGAATATTATTCAAATCGACGTGTCTTTATTCAAATCCATAACATGGACTAAGAAAACTTGACATCCATAATAAACGAATGACTTCATGGCTTGATATGAAAATGTTTGACTACAATGGTTTGATTGCTTGAATTCAATAACAGTTGCTTAGAAATATGAAAACTAACAACCTTACGAAAGTAATCAATTTCGCATGATGAGTAGTTAACCTTAAAATCACATCAAAAGCAAATATCTCTATAGAAATAAGGTTAACAGTGTAATGTGATAGTGCCAACCCAATCAAGCAAGATTTCTAAACAACGGATGTAATGAAAGTTTCTCCTAACGTAGTCTCCATAAATAGGTCAAAGTCTAATTTCTCCGTAGTCAAGTTCAAACGCTGAGCGCAAGCAAGAGAGATAAAAGAATGGGTAGAACCTGATTCTAGTAAGGTATAAACTTCGCAAGAATTTATAATTAACTAACTGCGTGCTAACTTCGTTCGAGTTCCTCGTGATTTTGACCGGCCACGACAAACTCTTTCCGTGAATCGCTGACTTTGACTTTTCTCGACATCCTTTTGAGTCACCATTCCCGCCGACTGGTTTTCGATACCGCATAATCTCGAGCGATATGTCCTTCTTTTCCACAATTATAGCATACCTTAAACTGCTAGGGCGCTTTGGGGATGATATGTCCCTCTTTCCGTGATTTGTAACATACTGACCGATGGTCTTTCTCCTCCTCGAAACTAGTTGCTACATCGGGCGCCGACGCCTTCAAATGGTCGTTGTTGAATCTCCTCTTTTTAAATCTCTCCCCACTCGCTTCTTCTATTTTCATGGCCACGATTACCACCGAGTGGTTACCGCTTTTGTCCGTATTCTTCTTTCTCCGCCGGTTATCGTTATTCGATGATCGCTATCTTCTAGATGATCCTCGTTATGGTCCCTCGCCTGAACGTATCAAGTATCTCGCTTCTAACAACCGAGCCTCGCTGACAACATCTCAATAGAGAAAATTTATGAGAAATGAGATATCGACGTATGCCGGGTTTCAAACCTCTCGTAAACATCCGCGCATATACGCTCTTCATTCTCCACCAAATGAGGTGCAAACCGATAACTCCGCTGAACTTCGCCAGATCGACACCGCCATGTTATTCTCGCTTCCAGCCTAATAAACTCCACTTCCTTCATATGACGAATACTTTCGTGGAAGTACTTGTCATTGATCTGCTTCAAATGTCTCCCACGACATGCCGAAAAGTGCAAATGGATGGGTACGCTTCACGATTCCCACCAAAGAATCACCCTCGCCACGGAACATAAAAGGTAGCGAATGGAACTTTCTGTTCCTCCGCATCCCAAGACATCGAATATCTTGGTAATTTGTTTAACCCACGCCTCCGCCTTTAATCGGATCCGCTTTCCCAGCACTCGTGGTCCCAACTCTTTGAATCGCTTGGCATGACAACCCGTGAATTGCTATCATTTCCTCCTCAGATTTTGAACACGAAGTCTCCTCGGTGATTTTGCATGAATCGCCGCAAAAGCTTCTAAACATCCCCTCGCTCATCATCTCGCTCAAAGGGTGTTGTTCACAGAGGAACATTGCCACACACTGCTGCACGCTCTCCTCGCTGGTGAGTACAGCATCTCCACTACTGCCTCATTTACATTGTTAATATTCTCAATCGACATTCTCAAATACCGCCATAAAACAAGGGTTAATTAAGGAAATCAATATATCACATAATATCCCTATATACTAACCTAACTAACAAATAAGCTTAGGTAGGACACACTAGAGAAGGATTTACTCGCCTCTCCCTCCTAGTTCTATTCCCCGATCTCCGCCAGAGATCATATCCCTAAGCTCGATACTCAACCGTGACGCCCCCAAAATAGGTCCATTCCATCCAACCCATTCTCGAGTCGCCAAATACATGGTACGTAAATAACTACAACTTTATTATTACAACATATAAATATATATCGTGAGTTTAAATACGATATTGCCATCTAGACAATATCCACACGCAAATAAATCCCCATCATAATTATTGATACATTATTTTACAAAATGGTGAGGACTACTAAACAACTCTCTCTAGAACCTTCATTCCATACCCCGACTAAGTACTCGCTACATTCTCGCCTCCCCGAGAAGAAAAATGGAACAACAAGGAAAAGGGTGAGCTCAACTAGCCCAAGAAAGAATATTATGACTAAGATAATATACAACAAATTATCGTTAGTCTTCAACAGGAAAAATCTAATAGAATACAATAGACAACAAATTTTAAATCAATATTCGCAATGAAAATAATAATTCATTAGAAGAGTTAAGTAGAGAATGCAAACTACTATCTTCTATATATGAATTTAAAAGTTCATCGTCGATATTTTATCCTCGTAACATCAATCAATATATATCCGAATCAAATATTCATCTTTGCACTACAGCCAAAGATATTCATCACCGGTCATGTTCATCTAAACACCTCTCATCTTTGCACTACGCCAAAGATATTAATCGATCGGTCATGTTCATCTCAACACTGCTCATCTTTGCACTACGTGCCAAAGATATTCATCAAGAAATCATTCATCTTTGCACTACATGTGCCAAAGATATTCAAGAATATCATCATTTAGGACCGAGAATGATGAAAAATATTTTAAAGAAACGAATCCAAAGGAAACAAAAGAACAAATATTAAGGATTCGTATTTTAAACAATCCAAGTTCAAAAATACTTCATAAGTAATCGAGTGGAGTAAAATTCAAGAATGATCAAAACATGGATACAATCAAAGCTAGTATCCATAATAGATATTTTGGACAAAAAGAAGAAATTTTATTTTTCTATGAATAGTGCCAGATTCGTGAAGAGTGCCGATACGTGAATAAAGTCGATATATCGTGAATAATGTCGATATACGTGAATAGTAACTCCGACACCAAAAGATAGAAATTTCACAAAAAACATCTTCACGCTTCATGAATAAGACTGTGAATAAGAATAGTAACTCGTGAATAGTAACTCATGAATAGTAACTCGTGAATAAGAACTCATGAATAGTAACCCCACATGAAAAAGTTCCAAATTTGATAAAAATTTCCAACCAATATTTCAAGATAATGATATTGAAGAAATAATATCATTTTCAAATAAAATAACATCCTTACCTCGAAAGACAAAAGATTTCTAGTCAAAACACCTGATATAGGTTATGACTTGAACTCAAACCGTATATCAACACTCAAAGTATACTCAAAATACTCACAAGAATACGCCGATAATATAGAGAGAAAAACTTCAGCTTCGTGTGATTTTCAATTCTAACCTAAAGACACCTATTTATAGAAAATTGCTTAGAACACCAAAGCGTAAAATTTAATATAATAATAATATATATATATATATATATATATATATTCCTACGCCAACCAAGACTCTGAAATCAGCATGTTTACAACACATATATGGGGCCAACCAAAAAACAATAAAAACGCGTTTTGTTGATATAAATAATTAAAACTTCCAAAATCAATTATTTCTAGCTTCTTAACTTCAATAATTCATAATAAATAGCTCTTTTATCAGAAAATTCGAATCTCACGTGTTTTTTAGGAAATTCAATTCTCTACAACTTTGCGTAAGAAAGTTTTTCCAAATTCCAAATGTAAATTGACCAAAAATCCACATACTGGACAATTTTACAAAGTATATAATCAAATTTCAATCAAGAAATGGGGTCCACCACACACAAAAAACATGTGTTAATCATTTAATGCAACAAAAATACTCTTCCTCCTCATATACTCATATATCCCACATTCATTGTAAAAAATATCACCATTAATATATTATTAAAATAATATATTTAAATGAATTATTTTATCGTAAAAAGATAAAATATTAATTTTCAACAATTGTCATTTTAAAAATTTTCTCCATCTATATCCACATAAAATCAATATTTTCCTCATCATATGAATCAATAATTAATTATTCACAAATAATATTACGTAATCACAATATCGACAACCAAGCAGCTCCTCAGAAAGAGAGGGGCTTTCCAATAAGAATTTCTCTTAGTGGCGCAATTAGGTGACCAAACCTCTCCTTAGATGTAACTTTCTAGACATTGCCAATAATGTTATCTAATAATATTATTCAGATAATATGAATTATTGCTTCGATAATAAAAAATACCGTAAATGACAATTATCAAACAACAAAATAATATAAAATATCAACGCAACAATTATTGAATCAATAAAATAAAATATTGAACAGTAATTACTGTAACAATTATTGAGTAGTGCCTTCTTACGTAAGAATCAATAATTGGTGCAATACCATGTGCTACTGTTCAACAACGCGTATTAGTGTGTTTTAACCACCGGGTATTCCAACAGTATTAACGGTAACAACTACGCCGTTATTTATAAACAACTTATATTTGTCGTTTTCTTCATCCAATCGCTTTCAAGCATGGGGCCTACAAAGATCAAGCCATTATCTTATTTAATATTCCCCGACAAAGATTTAATATTCCACGACCAAAACAAATATTCCCTACAATAATGAATATTTTATAACCACTTGCTTATTCAAATATTTGCATGATTTTACCCATAACTATCCACATTAATCAAATCAACCCTTATTATTTCAAAATAATAAATAGAGGAAAATAAATTTCATTTATTAATAATTTGGGGTCTTACTCAACATCCCTTAGAACCTGAATAAAAAGAACTTAGCTCATGTCTTCAATCCTCCAATGTTGTAGATGAGAGAATGTAGTAGATGATTGAATGAATAAAGCCCTGAATAGCATCCTCTATTTATAGTGTTAGACAAAGTCTTAAATCCTATAGGAAGTAGAAATCCAAATCCTAAAAGGAATTATAAATCTTAACTAGTTTCCATAAAAAAATAGAATCTAATTTGGAAATAAATCTTACTCTAAAGGAAATCATAAAGCTAATAGAAATATAAATCCAATTTCATGTAAAAGTCTGCCAAAATCTGCATTTTGAAACTTTCCAAAAATCTAAGATTTTCCAATTTTCCCGCTCAAATTCGCTGGGGCGAATTTTCCATTTCCTACTGCGACGTCCTTTGGTAAAATGAGCATAACCTTTGAACCGGAAGGAGTTACGAAGCCTGCTACCTATTAAAAAGAAGATATCGACGAGATCTACAACTTTTATTCTTTGAGAATTGACAGAGTCTGGCTGTATCAAGGTCGAAATCGGGCTCCAAGTGACTGTTGTGTAAATTGCAACTTCCAAACTTTGAGGTTCAACGTCCGTTTAGTAAAAAGATCATAACTTTTTCATATGAACTCCGATTGGGACGATTCAAGATGTTCCGAAAAGCTAAGGAATAGTTCTAAAATAAAATCCAAGTCCCAAGCCAAGACCATGCATCCAACTTAATGCTAAAACCCTTGTAATTTTCCTTTTTTCCTCATTTCAGCTCCAACTGTTCCTGAAATCATTAAACACATTAATAAGCTCACATACACATGAAACATGGAATAAAACTAAACATAAATGAATCAAAATAAATCAATAATATGCACTCATCAAATTCCCCCACACTTAGCCTTTTACACGTCCTCGTGTAACCCAAAAGTTTAATTTCCAGAAAAATTATATTCAACCATCATGTCAAAAGATTTCAAGGTACAAATCATGATTATCAACACTAAATTTGGAAAAATCATAATCAATGCCCTATCAATTAACTTACAATGAACAACCTTACTATTTCACCAATGAATTTCATTAAACCAAATTGTAGCCACATAAGTAACTTTCCCAAAATTTACATACTTACTCAACTTAGTTACCACGGAGCAAAAACCGTGCACACTGACTCACACCCAAGAACAAATTTTTCATGCTTTTTAAGTTTTTTCATAGAACTTTCTTTTTAGCACAGATGAACGTATTTTCATGCTTTTGTCATATATTTTTTTTTCTTGACATGCGCAATGTCTCCTTTTCTTAGGCTTTTCAGAGTTACCCATTAGCAAACTTTCCACCAACGACTCCCAAACTAGATGATATTAGGGCGCTAGGTGTAAAGTGTGACAACCCGAGAATTTGGAAAAATTTTAAAATTTTAATTAATTGATTTAAGGTTCAAAATTAGAACCTAGATAGAAAATTAGTGTATGCGTTTAATATTTTTAAGATGGAATTTTGAGTATTTCAAAATTCTGTGAAGGATTTAGGTGAATTATTCAAGATTAAGGAAATACGTGAATATGTTATGTGTATATGTGTACAGTATGTGGTTAAGGATCAAGGGTTGAGCAGATAAACGATATATATAACAAACCCTAACAATATATTAAGAACGTCAATGTTCGGTTAGAAAACCCTAACGATTAACAAGAAACCCTAGAAACCGGTTCTGGAAACCCTAATTTCAGTTCTAGGAATTCGAAACCCTAATTCGATGTATGAAACCCTAATATGGGAACATAAATGATTATTATATTGGTTAAATGCTATTAATTATAATATTAATTAGGGTAAAACTTAATTAATTAGCAAACCCTAATTTAACATTTTGAAAAACCCTAATTTCTTATTTAGGAACCCTAATTTGTAATTAGGGAAAACCTAAGTGTTAATTTAATACTTTTAATGTTAATTAGGAAATATTAATCTTAATTTTAAAATTATAAGTAATTAGAAAACCCTAATCTAATTACAAAAATTTAATTTCTAAATTAGAAAATTTATTTTCTATTAGAAACCCTAATTAGTAGTTTATAAACCCTAATGACCATTTTGACCCTAATTGCTAAATTAGCGATTTTAATTAGGAAAATAATAATCCTAATTAACAAGATTTAAATTATGATTAAGAAAATTTAATATAATTAGTAAATCCTAATTATAATTTAGAATTATTAATTTTTTATTTTGAAAATTGAAATTCGAAAATCTTCGAAATTAATTTGTTAAACCCTAAAGGGTTCAAACCCTAAATCCTAATTCAAACCCTAAACCCTCCCAAATCCTAAACCCTAAGGGTTTGGTCAAATGTCCAAAAATCCATTAATTTTAAAATCAAAATGACTATAATGCCCTTCTTGGATTTTTATGAGGTAACTTGCAAATCTAGCAAATTTGGTAGTAGGTGACCAACTTAATTGACTTTGTTATTTCAAAAATCCAGCAAATGAAGCAAAACAGATCAGCCATGTGCTATATATCACATTATATATAGATTAAAGAGAGAGAGAGAAAGTGCATGTATTTGGTCATTTGAAATATATCTCTCACCCAACTCTCTCTCGCTATCTCTACATATCCGAAATTCACAAATTATTCAGTCCCTTATATGATATCTAGCAAGCCAAGATCAGATTATGATGATCAGAATCAAGATTTAAGCATAAAGGAGGTATAAACCCTAATTCTAGAAATCTTTCGATTTGATGTTGTATGTTGGAATTGGTTTGTTAAAGTTATGTTAAAGGATGTCACTTGATGATATGGGTTGCTATATAGTGAATCCATAACATCAAACTACACGAAATAGCAAAATTTTGAAATCTGGAAAAATAATAAAAAGTGGCCTGACAACCAAATGTCAGTGGCCTTAGATTATTTTCTGTTTTTGATTTTTGTTGTTTTAAAGTTGAAATAGGTAGCTTGTCATGTGTGCTTTGATCTGAAGATGGAATCACAACCATTACATGTCTAAATCGTGAGTTATTAATGGTATAAGTGAGTTGACCGATGTTAACCAGATGATTTTTGGGTAACCCAGAAATCCAAAATCGGCTTCTGACAAGGTTTTGTTAGCCGTGATCTGTCCGATTTAAAGTGCTTTGATGTTTTGTCTGTAACTAACTTGTAGCCTCATAGATCTACTATACATATATGTCCTTAGATTCTTTAAAACATCAACATATCGAAAGGAATGGTTGGTCAAAGTAGACCACATGCACTGATTTACCGTTTCTGGAAAACCCAGAAGTCGGATGAACTTGTGTTCTGACATCCTTTGACCCAGCTGTATCTGGTGATGTTGATATTGTGGAACTGAAATCATGATAGGTAGTTCTTGCTTGACATATGTACTACATCTTTGGACCATAAAACTACTAAACTAATGACCAGAACCATAAGATTTTGTGAGCTACAAAGTGGTCACTCGAAACCGACTCGATTTCTGGAAAACCCAGAAATCCCAGCAAGCCTATGACAGCAACTTTGCAAGCTTGGATCTTGCAACTGTGATGCTTAATGATTTAGATGATGGTATAGAATTGTAGTATTACATGAATACTACAAGTTTAATAACTTAGCCAACCCAGAAATCAAAAGGAACACTGAAATAAACCCGGTCAAACCACCCAACCGGTAAACTGACATAAAGGTCTCAAGAACACAAGTAACACCTATAGCGACGGTTCTGTCGCTATAGGGCCGCTTTTTAATTAATTTTTTTCGGAAATTATTTATAAATAGAAAAAATGGTTTTTAATTATTAAAAGTACATAATAAATTATGAAAAATTATTTTAAAATCTGAAAAATAGTTTTTAATTATTTATAGTATATTTCATAAATATTTAATATTTTTGGAATATAATGGTATTTAATTTATTTAATTATAATATTAAATAAATGATTTAAAAATGATTTTAATAGATGAAAAAACATGAAAAATAATATTATGTTATAATAAAATATTTTAAGTTATTTTAAATGACTTTTAATATTTTGTGATGAATTTCATTAATTAATTAATATTAATGGTAATTAGTTTATTTAATAAAAATATTAAATAAATTATAGAAAAATAGAATAAATGATTTATAAATCATATAAAATGATTTAAGTGTTACAAAAATATTTTAAGTTATAAAATATAACTTTTGATATTTTTGTCATGAAAATATTAATATTTTAAATATTAATAGCAATTATCGATATAATGGATTTAAGTGTTTAAAAATTATATAAAGGTGATTTTAAAGTATTAAAATACTTGGTGATATTATAAATATATTATAATATTATGGGATGATTTTCATTAATATTTAATAATAAATAGATATTAATGATAAAAAAATTATATGTGGTATTTAATTCATTTAAATACATTATTAATGATTGGAAATTTATGATAAATAGTAATAATTATTTAAAAATTATTACGAGCTTATGAAAAATATTTCGACTGTTAATAAATTATCTGAGTTAATTGTTAAGTGTTTATACAGAGTTTAATTGAACTTAAACTCGAAATTTTGTCCGACTAGGCCAAATCGGGATGTCGATTGTGCTCGGGTTAACTCGGATCGCAATAGTTTGACTTGATACCGAGTCCTATGCGTGTTGTAGACTGATAGGGTTATGTGTTATGTGATAATGTGTTTATGTTATTCTATGTATATCTATATATATTAGTATTATATTGTGATGATATTATTCTAATATTGGAGATCTATATTTCTAATATTAGGTCTTCGGATCAAGCGTTATAAATTGCGTTGCGGTAATCAACGGTTCAGACAAGTTTGTTTTTACTTAACTCTACTAAGAGTGTTTTATTTGGATAAGATTATGGTTAGTCATTGTTGGTTGCCATGAATTGTACTCTGTACATATTGCATGTATAAGTCAGGTATGAAAGGCTAATCACCTTCATTACTAGTTGGTTCAGATATATTTGTTCATGTATAATACTTGTTCAGTCATAAATTTATTTCTGCTAGTTCACAATTATATTGTTGAACTATAGCCAGCCAATTATTCAAATCATTTCAATCATGATATATCGTTATATTGTTGAATTTAAACTTGCTGGGCAACTTTCATGCTCACCCTTGCTATATCATGATAAAACATTGCAGATTAAGACGAACGCGTCGGAAACAAGGAAAGGTTAAAGACAGTTCCAGATTTAGTTTACGTATGCGATTAGATTTGTATTAGTAATGTATGATGATAATGTTATGTATTAAATAAGTTATGTATTGTGTATAAGTTACGGTTACTCGACCTTGGGGAATTGTGTGTAATGTATTGTATAAACAATTTATGTTTATATCTTCCGCAAATAGTAATAGTTGTATAAAATGATCGAACCAGATCCGCGGTGATTAGGGACCTCGAATTGGTAGTCATCACAGGTTGGTATCAAAGTCAAGGTTATGAACCTTAGCGAATACCTGAGACTAATAACCGCAGTGATTAGGATAAGTACTAACTCAAATAGAGTTAGTTGGTCGGTAAGATTCAAAGACGAATCTCGACGAGTTATAAGATACAGAGTTCCCTAACTCTGATAATAAAGTTGAACAGTACTGATAAATAGATAGAGTCTAAAAGACTAAAAGTGTAGTGATATAAGATCATAAAAAATGATCAAGATATAGAAATGAATCGTAACATATACGATGAGATCACTCCATGATCTGATAAGGTAATAGTATTGAAAAGGATCAAGTGAAGGATTGAAAAGTTTACAACAAGATTGCTGGGTGGCAGTTGTACTATGAAATTGTACTATGAAAACTCATGAAAGAGTTATGGATTATGAATACGGATTAAATGAAATTCGTATTGAGAAGGGGGTTAAGATTAGGTGGGGATGTCAATTGAGGATTCATGTCGGCAACTGAGTTGTATGATTCCTTGTGTGGGCGGCGAATTGTACTTGGTGTAACAACTACTTACTTCTGACAATGATAATCATTGAAATGTTTGTGTCGCGCTATGTGCTATATGCATGTTAAGAGGGTGATTCCTTTCTCATGTGTATAACAGATAGATAGGTCATAGGTAGAGGATATAAGGTTAAGTACGAGTTCTTAAGTTTGACGAACTGGGTAGAACTAAGTGTGAATGCAGTATTGAGGATAATAGGAACTGATAGACTGATTAAACAACTGATTATTAGTAGAGACATAAGTTTTCCAAAACTCCTAGCAATGCTAGACTTCAAAATTTTGACATCAAGCTAAATACGCACTATGTGCTTTTGAAAAAAAAAATGTATACTCGTAATCATTTTTGAAACGGTTTAAAGTATAGTCTATGCTACTTATTTCAGCTAGACACAAGTGATTTGAAATATCAAAATATATTTTATTTATCACTTATGTACCATGTAACCTGGTGTAGAGATGATAAAAAGTTGATGGAGTTGTAAATACAAGAATACTTAGTGTGAATTTGATCTAAAATCGTTGTTCCACTATTGTATGATGTGTTATGACAAAGTCATACAATGACGACATCCTCAAACGGACTGTTAATACAATACGTCATCATGGCGTAATTCTCGAAAATATTTTCAAAAATTTTAATTTGCCAACGGGGTTTGGCTACACTTAAATAATTCGATTGAATTGAATTATTGATATGAGTCTATGCTATTCGATTCAGCTAGACTAAAGTTTATGAAAACTCTAAAGTGTTCATTGAAAGAAATTTCTTGAACCAAATTGTTTTGGTGCGGAATCTTATGATAAGACTGAGGTGAACTATGTTGTATGGATAAATAATCCAATCAAGTAGCGTAAATATTCGCTAGACATGATTAATACGTTATACATGATGTAAGCGTACGATAGGCTAATCACCTAAAGTACTAACAATGGTAGTTTACCTTCTTTATGATTGTAAACATAACAAGTAATGTATTGTTTTGCGGTATAAATACCGTTAAAACTATGTGTTCATGGTCTATATGACCCCTCAACACAATTTGTTGTGAGTGGTGTATTGGGTAGCATGTGATAATGTATGTGAATGGTGTAAGCAGTATGGTGTATGGTGTAAGGTATATTTCGGTGACGAAATATTTAGAAGAATGGGTGAATGTGACATCCCGAGAATTTGGAAAAATTTAAAAATTTTAATTAATTGATTTAAGTTTAAAAATTAGAACCTAGATAGAAAACTAGTGTATGCGTTCAATATTTTTAAGATGGAATTTTGAGGATTTCAAAATTCTGTGAAGGATTTAGGTGAATTATTCAAGATTAAGGAAATGCGTGAATATGTTCTGTGTATATGTGTACAGTATGTGGTTAAGGGTCAATGGTTGACCAGATAAATGATATCTGTAAAAACCCTAATTATATATTAAGACTGTCAATGTTCGGTTAGAAAACCCTAATGATTAACAAGAAACCCTAGAAACCGGTTCTGAAAACACTAATTTAAATTGCGGAAATTCGAAACCCTAATTCGATGTATGAAACCCTAATATTGGAACATAAATGATTATTATATTGCTTAAGTGTTTTTAATTATAATATTAATTAGGGTAAAGCGTAATTAATTAGCAAACCCTAGTTTCACATTTTGAAAACCCTAATTTGTAATTAGGAAAAACCTAAATGTTAATTTAATACTTTTAATGTTCATTAAGAAATATTAATCCTAATTTTAAAGTTATAAGTAATTAGAAAACCCTAATCTAATGACGAAAATTTAATTTCTAAATTAGAAAATTTATTTTTCTATTAGAAACCTTAATTAGTGGTTTATAAACCCTAATGACCATTTTGACCCTAATTGCTAAATTAGCGATTTTAATTAGGAAAATATTAATCCTAATTAGCAAGATTTAAATTATGATCAAAAATTTTAATATAATTAGTAAATCCTAATTATAATTTAGAATTATTAATTTTTTATTTTGAAAATCAAAATTCAAAAATCTTGGAAATTAATTTGCTAAACCCTAAAGAGTTCAAACCCTAAACCCTAATTCAAAACCTAAACCCTCCAAAACCCTAAACCCTAAGGGTTTGATCAAATGTCCAAAAAGCCATTAATTTTAAAATTAAAATGACTATAATGCCCTTCTTGGATTTTTATAAGGTAACTTGCAAATCTAGCAAATTTGGTAGTAGGTGACCAACTTAATTGACTTTGTTATTTCAAAAATCCAGCAAATCAAGCAAAACAGATCAGCCATGTGCTATATATCACATTATATATAGATTAAAGATTGAGAAAGTGCATGTATTTGGTCATTTGATATCTAACTCTCACCCAACTCTCTCTCTCTCTACATATCCGAAATTCACAAATTATTCAGTCCCTTATATGATATCTAGCAAGCCAAGATCAGATCATGATGATCAGAATCAAGATTTAAGCATAAAGAAGGTATAAACCCTAATTCTAGAAATCTTTCGATTTGATGTTGTATGTTGGAATTGGTTTGTTAAAGTTATGTTAAAGGGTGTCACTTGATGATATGGGTTGCTATATAGTGAATCCAGAACATCAAAGTACACGAAATAGCAAAATTTTGAAATCTGGAAAAATAATAAAAAGTGGCCTGACAACCGAATGTTAGTGGCCTTAGATTATTTTCTGTTTTTGATTTTTGTTGTTATAAAGTTGAAATATGTAACTTGTCATGTGTGCTTTGATCTGGAAGTGGAATCACAACCATTACATGTCTAAATCGTGAGTTATTAATGGTCAAAGTGAGTTGACCGACGTTGACCGGATGATGTCTGGGTAACCCAGAAATCCAAAACCGGTGTCTGACAAGGTTTTGTTAGCCCTTGATCTGTCCGATTTAAAGTGTTTTGATGTTTTGTTTGTAACTAACTTGTAGCCTCATAGATCTACTATACATTTATGTCCTTAGATTCTTTAAAACATCAACGTATTGAACGGAATGGTTGGTAAAAGTAGACCACATACGATCGATTTACTGCTTCGGAAAACCCGTAAGCCGGATGAACTTGTGTTCGACATCCTTTAATAGAAACAGTATCTGGTGATGTTGATATTGTGGAACTGAAATCATGATAGGTAGTTCTTGCTTGACATATGTACTACATCTTTGGACCATAAAACTACTAAACTAATGACCAGAACCATAAGATTTGTAAGCCATAAAGTGGTCACTCGAAACTGACTGGATTTTTGGAAAACCCAGAAATCCCAGCAAGCCTCTAACAGCAACTTTGCAAGCTTGGATCTTGCAACTGTGATGCTTAATGACTTAGATGATGGCATAGAATTGTAGTATTACATGAATACTACAAGTTTAATGACTTAGCCAACCCAAAAATCAAAAGGAACACTGAAATAAACCCGGTCAAACCACCCAACTGGTAAACTGACATGAAGGTCTCAAGAACACCAAGAATACCTATAAGCGCTGCGGTTACGTAATGCTATAGAATACCCTTTTTAATTAATTATTTTTCAGAAATTATTTAAAAATAGAAAAAAATGGTTTTTAATTATTAAAAATACATAATAAATTATGAAAATTATTTTAAAATCAAAAATAGTTTTTAATTATTTATAGTATATTTCATAAATATTTAATATTTTTGGAATATAAATGGTATTTAATTTATTTAATTATAATAATAAATAAATGATTTAAAAATGATTTTAATACATGAAAAAACATGAAAAATAATATTATGTTATAATAAAATATTTTAAGTTATTTTAATGACTTTTAATATTTTGTGATGAATTTCATTAATTAATTAATATTAATGGTAATTAGTTTATTTAATAAAATATTAAATAAATTATAGAAAATAGAATAAATGATTTATAAATCATATAAAAATGATTTAAGTGTTACAAAAATATTTGAGGTTATAAAATATAACTTTTGATATTTTGTCACGAAAATATTAATATTTTAAATATTAATAGCAATTATCGGATAATGGATTTAAGTGTTTAAAAATTATATAAAGGTGATTTTAAAGTATTAAAAATACTTGGTGATATTATAAATATATTATAATATTATGTGATAATTTTCATTAATATTTGATAATAATAGATATTAATGATAAAAAAAATTATGTGGTATTTAATTCATTTAAATACATTATTAATGATTGAAATTTATGATAAATAGTAATAATTATTTAAAAATTATTACGAGCTTATGAAAAATATTTCATTTGTTAATAAATTATATGAGTTATTTGTTAAGTGTTTATCTGAGTTTAATTGAACTTAAACTCAAAATTTTGTCCGATTGGCCAAATCGGGATGTCGATTTGTTTCAATAGGGTTAACTCGGACTCACAATAGTTTGACTTCTACCAGTCCTATCGTGTTGTAGGGTGATAGGGTTATGTGTTATGTGATAATGTGTTTAGGTTATTCTTTGTATATCTATATATATATATAATAGTATTATATTGTGATGATATTATTCTAATATTGGAGATCTATATTACTAATATTAGGTCTTCGGATAAAGCGTTATAAATTGCGTTGCGGTAATCAACGGTTCAGGTAAGTTTGTTTTTACTTAACTCTACTAAGAGTGTTTCATTAGGATAAGCTTATGGGTTAATCATTGATGGTTGCCATGAATTGTTCTCTGTACATATTGCATGTATAAGTAAGGTATGAAAGGCTGATCACCTTCATTACCAGTTGGTTCAGATATATATGTTCATGTATAATACTTGTTCAGTTATAAATTTGTTCCTGCTACTTGACAATTATATTGTTGAACTATAGCCAGCCAATTATTCAAATCATTTCAATCATGATATATCGTTATATTGTTGAATTTAAACTTGTTGGGCAACTTTCATGCTCACCCTTGCTATATAATGATAAAATATTGTAGATTAAGACGAATGCGTCGGATACAAGGAATAGTTAAAGACAGTTCCAGCTTTAGTTTACGTATGCGATTAGATTTGTATTAGTAATGTATGATGATAATGTTATGTATTAAATAAGTTATGTATTGTGTATAAGTTAAGGTTACTCGACCTTGGAGAATAGTGTGTAATGTATTGTATAAATAATTTATGTTTATATCTACAGCAAATAGTAATAGTTGTATAGAATGATCGAACCGGATCCGCGGTGATTTGGGACCTCAGATTCGGGGACGTCACAGTTGGTATCAAAGCTGTAGGTTATGAACCTTAGGTAGTAATACCTGAGACTAATAACCACAGTGATTAGGATGAATCGTAACATATACGATGAGATCACTCCGTGATCTGATAAGGTAATAGTATTGAAAAGGATCAAGTGAAGGATTGAAAAGTTTACATCAAGATTGTTGGGTGGCAGTTGTACTATGAAATTGTACTATGAAAACTCATGAAAGAGTTATGGATTATGAATACGGATTAAATGAAATTCGTATTGAGAAGGGGGTTAAGATTAGGTGGGGATTTCAATTGAGGATTCATGTCGGCAAGTGAGTTGTATGATTCCTTATGTGGGCGAGGAATTGTACTTGGTATAACAACTACTTAGTTCTGACAATGATAATCATTGAAATGTTTGTGTCGCGCTATGTGCTATATGCATGTTAAGAGGGTGATTCCTATTTCATGTGTATAACAGATAGATAGGACATAGGTAGAGGATATAAGGTTAAGTACGAGTTCTTAAGTTTGACGAACTAGGTAGAACTAAGTACGAATGCAGTATTGAGGATAATAGGAACAAATAGACTGATTAAGCAACTGATTATTAGTGGAGACATAAGTTTTCCAAAACTCCTAGCTATGCTAGACTTCGAAATTTTGACATCAAGCTAAATACGCACTATGTGCTTTTGAAAAAAATAATGTAGACTCATAATCATTTTTGAAACGGTTTAAATTATAGTCTATGCTACTTATTTCAACTAGACGCAAATGATTTGAAATATCAAAATATATTTTATTTATCACTTATGTACCATGTAACCTGGTGCAGAGATGATAAAAAGTTGATGGAGTTGTAAATACAGGAATACTTAGTGTGAATTTGATCTAAAATCGTTGTTCCCCTATTGTATGATGTGTTATGACAAAGTCATACAATGACGGCATCTTCAAACGGACTGTTAATACAGTACGACATCATGGCGTCATTCTCGAAAATATTTTCAAAAATTTTAATTTGCCAACGGGGTTTGGCTACACTTAAATAATTTGATTGAATTGAATTATTGATATGAGTCTATGCTATTCGATTCAGCTAGACTAAAGTTTATGAAAACTCTAAAGTGTTCATTGAAAGAAATTTCCCGAACCAAATTATTTTGGTACGGAATCATATGATAAGACTGAGGTGAACTATGTTGTATGGATAAATAATCCAATCAAGTAGCGTAAATATTCGCTAGACATGAATAATACGTTATGCATGACATAAGCATACGATAGGCTAATCACCTAAAGTACTAACAACGGTAGTTTACCTTCTTTGTGATTGTAAACATACCAAGTAATGTATTGTTTTGCGATATGAATACCGTTAAAACTATGTGTTCATGGTCTTTATGATCTCTCAGCACAATTTGAAAACTTTTACTCTTGTGAGTGGTGTATTGGGTAGCATGTGATAATGTATGTGAATGGTGTAAGCGGTATGGTGTATGGTGTAAGGTAAATTTTGGGGACGAAATTTTTAGAAGAAGGGGTGAATGTGACATCCCAAGAATTTGGAAAATTTTTAAAATTTTAATAAATTGATTTAAGGTTCAAAATTAGAACCTAGATAGAAAATTAGTGTATGCGTTTAATATTTTTAAGATGGAATTTTGAGTATTTCAAAATTCTGTGAAGTATTTAGGCGAATTATTTAGGATTAAGGAAATACGTGAATATGTTCTGTGTATATGTGTACAGTATATGGTTAAGGGTCATGGGTTGACCAGATAAACGATATCTATAACAAACCCTAATTATATATTAAAAACGACAATGTTCGGTTAGAAAACCCTAACAATTAACAAGAAACCCTAGAAACTGGTTCTGGAAACCCTAATTTAAGTTCCGGGAATTCGAAACCCTAGTTCGATGTATAAACCCTAATATGGGAACATAAATGATCATTATATTGCTTAAGTGCTATTAATTATAATATTAATTAAGGTAAAGCTTAATTAATTAGCAAACTCTAATTTCACATTTTGAAAACCCTAATTTCTTATTTAGGAACCCTAATTTGTAATTAGGGAAAACCTAAGTGTTAATTTAATACTTTTAATATTAATTAGGAAATATTAATCCTAATTTTAAAGTTATAAGTAATTAGAAAACCCTAATCTAATTACGAAAATTTAATTTCTAAATTAGAAAATTTATTTTTCTATTAGAAACCCTAATTAGTGGTTTATAAACCCTAATGACCATTTTGACCCTAATTGCTAAATTAGCGATTTTAATTAGGAAAATATTAATCCTAATTAGCAAGATTTAAATTATGATCAAGAAATTTTAATATAATTAGTAAATCCTAATTATAATTTAGAATTATCAATTTTTTATTTTGAAAATCGAAATTCGAAAATCTTGGAAATTAATTTGCTAAACCCTAAAGTGTTCAAACCCTAAACCCTCCCAAACCCTAAACCAAATGTCCAAAAAGCCATTAAATTTAAAATTTAAATGACTATAATGCCCTTCTTTGATTTTTATGAGGTAACTTGCAAATCTAGCAAATTTGGTAGTAGGTGACCAACTTAATTGACTTTGTTATTTCACAAATCCAGCAAATCAAGCAAAACAGATCAGCCATGTGCTATATATCACATTATATATGGATTAAAGAGAGAGAAAGTGTATGTATTTGGTCATTTGATATCTAACTCTCACCCAACTCTCTCTCTCTCTCTCTACATATCCGTAATTCACAAATTATTCAGTCCCTTATATGATATCTAGCAAGCCAAGATCAGATCATGATGATCAGAATCAAGATTTAAGCATAAAGGAGGTATAAACCCTAATTCTAGAAATCTTTCGATTTGATGTTGTATGTTGGAATTGGTTTGTTAAAGTTATGTTAAAGGGTGTCACTTGATGATATGGGTTGCTATATAGTGAATCCATAACATCAAAGTACACGAAATAGCAAAATTTTGAAATCTGGAAAAATAATAAAAAGTGGCCTGACAACCGAATGTTAGTGGCCTTAGATTATTTTCTGTTTTTGATTTTTGTTGTTTTAAAGTTGAAATAGGTAGCTTGTCATGTGTGCTTTGATCTGGAAGTGGAATCACAACCATTACATGTCTAAATCGTGAGTTATTAATGGTCAAAGTTAGTTGACCGACGTTGACCGGATGATGTCTGGGTAACCCAGAAATCAAAAACCGGTGTCTGACAAGGTTTTGTTAGCCCTTGGTCTGTCCGATTTAAAGTGTTTTGATGTTTTGTTTGTAACTAACTTGTAGCCTCATAGATCTACTATACATTTATGTCCTTAGATTCTTTAAAACATCAACGTATTGAACGGAATGGTTGGTAAAAGTAGACCACATGCACTGATTTACCGTTTCTGGAAAACCCAGAAGCCAGATGAACTTGTGTTCTGACATCCTTTGACCGAGCTGTATCTGGTGATGTTGATATTGTGGAACTGAAATCATGATAGGTAGTTCTTTCTTGACATATGTACTACATCTTTGGACCATAAAACTACTAAACTAATGACCAGAACCATAAGATTTGTGAGCCACAAAGTGGTCACTCGAAACTGACTGGATTTTTGGAAAACCCAGAAATCCCAGCAAGCCTCTAACAGCAACTTTGCAAGCTTGGATCTTGCAACTGTGATGCTTAATGACTTAGATGATGGCATAGAATTGTAGTATTACATGAATACTACAAGTTTAATGACTTAGCCAACCTAGAAATCAAAAGGAACACTGAAATAAACCCGGTCAAACCACCCAACTGGTAAACTGACATGAAGGTCTCAAGAACACCAAGAATACCTATAGCGACGGTTCTGTCGCTATAGGGCCCCTTTTTAATTAATTATTTTCCAGAAATTATTTAAAAATAGAAAAAAATGGTTTTTAATTATTAAAAATACATAATAAATTATGAAAAATTATTTTAAAATCTGAAAAATAGTTTTTAATTATTTATAGTATATTTCATAAATATTTAATATTTTTGGAATATAAATGGTATTTAATTTATTTAATTATGATATTAAATAAATGATTTAAAAATGATTTTAATACATGAAAAAAACATGAAAAATAATATTATGTTATAATAAAATATTTTAAGTTATTTTAATGACTTTTAATATTTTGTGATGAATTTCATTAATTAATTAATATTAATGGTAATTAGTTTATTTAATAAAATATTAAATAAATTTGTAGAAAAATAGAATAAATGATTTATAAATCATATAAAAATGATTTAAGTGTTACAAAAATATTTGAAGATATAAAATATAACTTTTGATATTTTGTCACGAAAATATTAATATTTTAAATATTAATAGCAATTATCGGATAATGGATTTAAGTGTTTAAAAATTATATAAAGGTGATTTTAAAGTATTAAAATACTTGGTGATATTATAAATATATTATAATATTATGTGATAATTTTCATTAATATTTGATAATAATAGATATTAATGATAAAAAAAATTATGTGGTATTTAATTCATTTAAATACAATATTAATGATTGGAAATTTATGATAAATAGTAATAATTATTTAAAAATTATTACGAGCTTATGAAAAATATTTCGACTGTTAATAAATTATATGAGTTATTTGTTAAGTGTTTATACAGAGTTTAATTGAACTTAAACTCAAAATTTTGTCCACTGTAATCA
Organism: Panax quinquefolius; assembly: GCA_020205615.1. Classification (NCBI taxonomy): domain Eukaryota; kingdom Viridiplantae; phylum Streptophyta; class Magnoliopsida; order Apiales; family Araliaceae; genus Panax; species Panax quinquefolius. The sequence continues at coordinate 82,933,111 of CM035162.1, forward strand.
AAGTCGGGATGTCGATTTGTGTAATAGGTTATAACTCAGACTACAATAGTTTGACTTGATACCGAGTCCTATGCGTGTTGTAGACTGATAGGGTTATGTGTTATGTGATAATGTGTTTAGGTTATTCTTTGTATATCTATATATATAATAGTATTATATTGTGATGATATTATTCTAATATTGGAGATCTATATTACTAATATTAGGTCTTCGGATAAAGCGTTATAAATTGCGTTGCGGTAATCAACGGTTCAGGCAAGTTTGTTTTTACTTAACTCTACTAAGAGTGTTTCATTAGGATAAGCTTATGGTTAATCATTGATGGTTGCCATGAATTGTTCTCTGTACATATTGCATGTATAAGTAAGGTATGAAAGGCTGATCACGTTCATTACTGGTATGATTATAATATAGGTTATTGATAGTACGTAAGTTATCCGCGAATGGGTTTGGATAGTGAAACATGAGTTAGTTGAGAGAATTAACTAATAAGAATAAATATTGGTTAATTGATAATTGAGAGTTATGTTATGGAATAATATAATGTGTATTTTAAACCTTAAATAACTATGGTAATATAGTACAAGGTTTAATTTACTTAAGTAAAGGAATGAATTAATATGTGTGTTAAATAGGTGATACTTTATATATGTTACTCGAATGATAATATGTGAGAAAGTCTAATGTACGAATAATGTTAAATATATATATATCGTTATTAAAGGAAACATAAATCATTATATCTTGTAATGGATATTTAATATTTGAAGAAATTGTTTTGGGAACAATTTATAGAGGTAGAGAGAAATAATAATTATATATTTCTAATAGAGGATATTAAAATAATTTTTAATATTGAGTTATTTTAATAAAATGAGAAAATTTTATTTTGAATAATAATATTACCTTATATATTTGGTATGAGGTATGATTAATAATATAGTAAATATATTAAAAGCGTATTTGTTATATGTAAATAAATTGATGGAAACAATTTATTATAATAAAAAATAAACTTATTATCTATTTTACAGATATAATATATGTACATGTATAGTCGTATATATAGTTAATTGATATTATATTAAGAATAATATCTTTGAGACAATAAGCAAATTAATTTCTAATTGTAAATATCTTTATTCGGAGAAAACATAATATTTATGTTATGACAAAATACATAATTTCTAATGTATTTTCAAGGGACTTAATTAATGAAAGAAAACTAAATTATTTTAATATATTAAGTAACTTAAGTTATTATTTTATCGTGGATGTTATCATTTAAATAACTAATAGAGTATATATTAATTATTATAAGCGTAAAGGTTATACTTATAATCAATTAAGGTAGTTTAACATTTAAATGCTTGAGTCACACAAATATAATATTGAAAGAATAATAAGTGTGGAGAAGGAAAGAAGCTTAAGATCGAGCTTATGAAATATGCCTATTGTGGCAAAGTGAAGGAATAAGCATTCGTTAAATAATTTAATGAATGAATAATTGAAAGAATTAATTTGTATGTGCAATGATTTTATATTATATAGTAGCTACCTCTATATGATATGAAATGAGGTGTGACATTTAATTGGGACTAATAATATACATATGGTAAAAGTGATTAAATCATGAAGTTGATTTAAATAAGTTTTGTTATCCCATCCTAGGTGATGAGACAATTATATGTATATTACATCACACATACTACCTTGAAATGTTAAGTCATATTGTGACATTAGGTTATAAAATATGGTTGATATGTGTATTAAAAATATAACATAAGAGTGAGAAGATCTAGGAGTATACAAGAATGCTGAGATATGGTATTGTCCCAAATTGAGAGTCCCATTTGCTCCCTCACATCTCGACCACGTGTGTGAAAAAAAGCTAAGGCCTATGTTCTTCATTTTCTTCCAAGCTTGCTAGATCATGATCATGGAGGGAGTGGGCATAATGATGATCTCCAACAACCAATTACCAACTTCTTCTTGCCCAAGGGATTACTCTTCTTTTTCTTGGACAAAGCCATGAATTGGGTAAGAGCTTCTCTATAAATTGGGAGTTCCCCCTCATAAATTATGTTGCTTGAATTCTTAATAGTTATACAGAGAGTTTGTTGCTGAGAATTGAGGGAGCATAATCAGTGTGTTGAGGGAATTCAACTTAGCTTCAAGAGGTATAATTCTTAAACTATGTTCTTAACTTCAAGTTTTACAAAGTTCTTAGAAAAAGTAACTTTTGAGTCACAAAATTGATGGCTAAGGATTTTTATAATCCATGAATTGTTGTTAGATATTGTTAATATAATCAAATATGAAATCAAAGGAAGTTAAACGAACCAATTTGGTTGAGAAATGAATTCGTAGTGAATGATTTCGCTAAATTGTCCAAAACATGAACATTTGCATGAACATGAGTTATAGATTCATATTTGGGTTATTTAATGTTTATGTTAGTTGATGGTTATCTACTATGTTGTAGTTCTATGAATTACGAATCCATAGAATCAAAATACAGACTAATTTGGACATGTATAACTCAAATTATGAAGGTTAGAAGGTAATTTGGCTTGTTATTTTGTAGCAGAGCATGAAACCGTGCACTTATAGTAGCTAGGCCAGCCCCGACGGGCTATTTTAAAGGAAAGACCCCCAGCCCGATGGGGGGGGGGGGTGGTCTATTACAGATGATGAGAAAAATCTGACAGAACATATTTTGGTAAAACGCCCATAAAGTTTTCATACGAACTCCGATTGAGGAGATTCAAGATGATCCGGAACGAGAACGAATAGACCTACAACTTTTGTTCTTTAAGTATTTCAATCTGAGGTCATTAGGAAGGGTAAACATAGTCATCTTTGTGACTATTACGTAATCGAAGGCCATCGAAGGGCGTCGATCGAGCACATACGCAAGTATAGTGCTCCCGACGATGGAATATGTTATTCTAAGTTATGTAACATGAAAATGCATGATATTAGACATGACATATAAGATTACCTTACTTATAGTGGAAATGCTTTATCATGACTTCGTATGTGTTTTCAAAAGAAACTTAAAGATTTTTGAAAATAAACTTTGACGAACTTGTGTACCTCTAATTCTAACCTTGATAACATATATATGAGGTCTAAGTACGCATGATGTAAGATTCAAAGTTGTATCATAGGTGTGTTAGATTACTTTGATTTGGTTAAAATGATTTCAAAGGCAAGCTCATATATCATTTGCAAACAAAGTTTTATAAACATGGAGTGGTTATATTTTGCCCTTGGAAACTTATGTAGAAACATGTACAAACAAGTATGATGTGTGAATTGAAGTTGCCTTGCATGGTTAGTTTATTATGACATTGACTTTGAGAATAAAGTTTTGAAGTTTTGAAACTAAGTGGGATGAACTTAAAGTAACTTGTGGACTTAAAGTTCTAAACATGATAACATATATACATGACCTAGTTAGCTATGAAATGAGATTAAAAGTGGTACCTAGTTGCTTTAACTTGGCCTAGAATGACTTTTAAAAAGTGAACTTGAACGCCTTATGCCCCTAGACATGACGAATATGTTCATCATTTAGCTAAGCATGAATTGGACCTTTCAAGTGTGGTTTAAAATACGTTTTCAAATAATGAACTATGCTATATGAAGCATACTAGTAGAGGCTTATTAGTACCAATATATGGTTTAAAAGCTTATAACATCGAATCTTGTTAAAGTAAGTTGTTAAGCTTTATTGATTGAAATAAATCATTATGAAACTAAGTAGTTTGAATATGAACGACGTAGATCACATATCTATAAACTTTAAATATGTGTTGAACACATAGCGAGTCAAGTGAGTGATAAATGTATATGAATATTGATGTCAAGTACGGGTGGTTAAGTATACCTATACATACCTAGCTATTCTAAGAGTATGATGAGAAAATGAAATGAAGGTTTTACAAACCAAGTTAGGAAAAATAATGTAATATTTATTTTTATATTAAGAACGTATGAAATGTATGACTAATGGATATGAATATATGATTATATAATTGTGTAGGGATACACGAAGTGCAATTAGCGATACGCAGTTAAGTTGTAGTTGATAAACTACGAATCAGGCAAGTCTTTCAGTTCCTATTTGATATATGAATTCGATAACTGTTAGTTGAGCTATATTTTTCTATGATAATGTTGATGTATATATATGAAATGCATATGAGATATGTATGAAAGTTGAAAGTTGATCTTTGATGATATGCTTGTGAAGTAAATTTCTAGGCAGGTTATATGTGAAGTAACATGCGTAGTTAATATTAATTGATTATGAATGCATTAACTGAATATGATATTATATGTTATGTACTGCATGAAAATTGTTAGAATTGATGGGCTGTCGAGCTCACCCTTGCAAATAACCACTTTTGCAGGTTGAGGACTCACGGTAAAGATTTCGTGCTTCTTGGTTGACAAAGTAGATAGTTTCGCAACGAAGGATACTATTTAGATTATTACTTGACCATGTTTAGGTTATAGGAGTGTACTTGATATATACTTACGATGTTTAATAGTTGTTGTATTATAAGGATGTATTAGTTAATACAGAGAGGATATCGAATCAAGATATAAAATCTTATATAGTAATCCCAATAGACTGAACCATATTATATAGTTGATTCAAGAATTGTAATTGGTTCAAAGTTATGAAATCAATAAAAGATTTTATTCAAGAGATTGAAAAAGTTTAAATTATTCTGCGTTTTTATAATATCAAATGTGATGTAATACAAGAATAGTAAATGACCCGGATTAGAAACTCATATAAGTTTGGGGTCATTGTGCAGATCCTGGAAATGGAATGAATTTATATTCTAAATTGTAATAAGTAAAGTTTTATTCATTGAGTTATGAATGAAAAATATAAATAGTTTGACGATAGTAGTATCGTGACGGACCAGATCCAAGGTTCGAAGGGACCCAGATTTGGGGGCGTCACAAGTACTAACTCAAATAGAGTTAGTTGGTCGGTAAGATTCAAAGACGAATCTCGGCGAGTTATAAGATACAGAGTTCCCTAACTCTGATAATAAAGTTGAACAGTAGTGATAAATAGATAGAGTCTAAAAGACTAAAAGTGCAATGATAGAAGATCGTAAAATAAAACGATCAAGATATAGAAATGAATCGTAACATATACGATGAGATCACTCCATGATCTGATAAGGTAATAGTATGGAAAATGATCAAGTGAAGGATTGAAAAGTTTACTGCAAGATTGTTGGGTGGAAGTTGTACAATGAAATTGTACTATAAAAACTCATGAAAGAGTTATGGATTATTTATACGGATTAAATGAAATTCGTACTGAGAAGGGGGTTAAGATTAGGTGGGGATTTTAATTGAGGATTCATGTCGGCAACTGAGTTGTATGATTCCTAATGTGGTCGGGGAATTGTAATTGGTGTAACAACTACTTAGTTCTGACAGATTTTGGCTTTGAGAAATGTTGTCAGACTAATTTTTTAAATTTCTGGGTTGCCCAGATTTTGACCCGGTCATGCCCGGTCAACGGGTTTTGACCGTTAATAACATACGATCTAGACATCCAATGACACTTATTCCACTTGCAGATTAAAGACCACATGACAAGCTACAGATTACAACTTTAAAACAACAAAAATCATAAATGAACAAGAATCTGTGGCTCCTGACATTAGATTGTCAGACCACAAATTTTGTTCTTGGACAGTTTTGGAAAAACTCAATTTTAAAGCACTTTGATGCTTTGGATCAATGATGGATCAACATAGATCATCTAAAAACATCTTATAACACAAATTTAAACACTTAAACATGAATATTTTCATAGCATACAAGATCTAGGTTGAGTTTAGGGTTATACCTTCTCTTGTTAAATCTTTGATTCTTATTCTCCTTAACTGATCTAGATGTTTAAGAAAGGTGTTTTGTGACTGAGTAACTTTTATAATTCGGAGGTGTCGAGAGAGAATGAGTTGGTGAGAGCTAGGTTGAAAAATAAGTTAAATGTAGTAACATTCTCTCTCCCAAATCTATATATATGCTAATATATAACTAAGATATGATGTGTTGCTATCATATAGAGGCTCAGTTGCTGAGATTTAAGTTATTAAGTCAAGATAGTTTTGTCATTTGAAAAATAAATTTTAAGGGCAATCTTGATAATGTCCAAACCCTTAGGGTTTAACCCTAAGGTTTTAACCCTTAGGTTTTAAATATTTAGTTTATAAAAATTTCTAATTAGGGACTTTAATTAGAAAAATTAAAATTTTAAATTTCTAAATTATAATTAGGGTTTCCTAATCATATTAACATTTACTAAACACATTAAGCTTACTAATTAGGATTAGGATTTCCTAATTAGGGTTTTAGGATTCTCGAATATAAAATTAGGGTTTCCCAGCTTTCAATTAGGGTTTCTAACTGTACGTTAGGTTTTTCTAAATCTGAGATTAGGGTTTCTAATCTCTTATTAGGGTTTATAAATTTTAAACCTTATTCGATCAATCATTGATCAAAATTTCTCTTCAGTACAAACACGTTCTTATCAATATGATTATTTTAATTATATTTTCTATTGAATCCCCATCTGTAACTAGGGTTAGGGTTTCTAAAGCTGTTAAGAATAACACTACTCTAATTTCTCAGTCAATACACCAATTGACTAATTCTCGAGACTCGTATCACAGATACTTAGTACAATATTAACAATCAATATTAAATAAAAGAAAAATTATTCGTAAAATTTTGATTATTCGCATTCTCGGGTTATCACAATCATGCTCTACTTGACTCTTCTAATGGATTGATTGTTCCGCTGCAGTTAAACTTGATGTTTATTGTATTTTATTAATTTAACACTGTTGAAAGCTAACAATAATTTATTATGCATTATCTTAGTCATAATATTTCTTACTGGGCTAGTTGAGCTCACATTTTTTTTTCATTGTTCTCGTCAGGAAATGAGAATATAGCTGGGACTAGTCGGGGGACGGAGTGACGGTCCAGATGTTTGCATTAGTAGTCCTCACTATTCAGTGAAATAGTGTGATAATAAATCTAATAAGGACTCCATTTGAGTTTTAATACTATCTAGAAGACAATATTCGTATTAACACTCTAAGCTTATATTTTGTCGCATTTTATACAACAGTTGTATAATTAAGTTGTATTTGAATTTTATACTATGTATTTGGCGACTAAGAATGGGTGATGTATACCTATTTTGTGGGCATCACAGTTGGTATTAAAGCTTAGGAATATGATCCTTGGCTGAGATGTGAGACTAGAAATAGGAGAGGAGAGACGGGAAATTCCTTCGCTAGTATGACCGTTGAGTCACCAACGATCAATACCTAGGATAATGTGCATCAGGATGGCAATAATCCTCAAGAAAACAACAACGCTGACCAAATGATGAACGATGGGATGTTCATAGGCTTTATGCAATTCATGCAACATCAGGCGAGAGCGGCTCCTGTTCAAAATGCAGGTGGAAACACTGGCAACTCTAGGACGGCCACTGCTAAACAGTTCAAGGAGCTGGGACCATCGGAGTTTATTGGAGAGCCAAAACCACTTAAGGCGGAGACGTGGATAAAGTATATCACCAAGATATTTAATGTACTGGGATGCTCTGAGGAGCAAAAGGTTCTCTTTGCCACCTTTATGTTGCGAGGAGAAGCAGATTACTGGTGGGAATTTGGAGCTATCGCTTACACTCCTAAATTAACCTCACTTTCACTTTACAAATTTAAACAATTATCACAGTAGTAAGCAAGGATCGATCCCACATAGAGTGATTTGTTTTATATTTATCCTATGATTTCTAATGAAAAGGGGATTTTGAATTAATTAATTAAATTAACAAAAATAAACTAATAAGAATAAACAATGAATAAAAAGCTCCAGTTCTTCAGTTCAGTATCACCTTTTTATAATAATAGATTAATAAAGTATAACATTATTTGCCCTTCAATGAAACTAATAGCCCTAGGTAACAACAAGCTCTGCTACCCAAAATTCCCCTTAGATTGTCACTCAATGAAACAAGCTCTTCACAAGAGTCTAATAATTATATAACCTAGAACAAGCTCTCTAGATTTAATATAATAACATCATTAAGAACTAGGGAATTAGACTATTCCAAGCAACAAACACATAAGCTCGGATTGTTTAACTTGTTTTCTGATAATCATAACAATACTCAAAAGCTTGTCCACAATCATGTATTACTAATTACTACTTATGATTAGGAACAATATCAATTACACGTAATATTATTCCTTGATCTAGCATATGATATTCGTTAACCAACTCATTCCTGCAGAAATAAAATTATTTAAACCAAATAGCATTTAGAAATTAAATCAGATTATCAAGAATGAATTTTATGTGAGAAGGAATAAATAATGAATACTCAATTAACCATTAATTATAAATAAGGTTCAATATCCCTTAGAACTGAATAAAAAGAACTTAGATCGTGTCTTTAATCCTCCAATGTTGTAGATGAGAGAATGTAGTAGATGATTGAATGAATAAAATCTTGACTAGCATCCTCTATTTATAGTGCTAGACAAAGTCTTAAATCCTATAGGAAGTAGAAATCCAAATCCTAAAAGGAATTATAAATCATAACTAGTTTCCATAAAGAAATAAAATCTAAAGGAAATTATAAAGCTAATAGAAATATCAATCCAATTTCATGTAAAAGTCTACCAAAATTTGCATGTAAAATATTTAATTTTTCTATTCAGTAAATGGTTAAATTGATAAAAGTTAAAGTTAAGGGTGATATATGAATTTTTTTTAAAAATACGCAAGTGGTTATAAAGTATTCATTATTGTCGGGGAATATTCGTTTGGTCGTGGAATATTCTTTCTGTCGGGGAATATTCGTACGACGGCTCAACTATTTGTGGGCCCCATAACGGATAACTTTCGGAAGAAGAAAATGACAAAATTGAATAACGGCGTAGTTGTTACCGTTAACATTGTTGGAATACCCGGTGGTTAAAATATAGTAATACGCTGCGGGTTGCACAAAGAAGCACACCAGATTACGATAAAGATTGTTGAATTATTGATCCTTACGTAAGAAGGCACTACTCAATAATTGTTACAGTAATTACTATTCAATATTTTATTTTATTGATTCAATAATTGCTGCATTGATATTTTATATTATTGTTGTTTCAATAATTGTCACTACACAGTATTTTTCATTATCAGATCAATAATTCATATTATTTGGAATAATATTTTTGGATAGCATTATTGGCAATGTCTAGAAAGTTCTGTCAAGGAGAGGTTTGGTCACCTAATTGCGCGCCAGTAAGGAGAAATCCTTATCGGAAAGCCCCTCTTTCACCTCGAACCGCCTCATGTCATTATTGTGATTACGTAATATTATTTGTGAATAATTAATTATTAATTTATATGATAATGAAATATTTATTTGATGTGGATATAAATGATGGATTTATTTATGTGGTTATAAATGAAGGAATTAATGTTGAGGTATTTTATCGATTATTTTGCCGGATTGGAGGTATTAAAAGATCAAATCGGTTGTTCTTACGCCTTTATTGTGTGAGTTATAATTTTAATCGACCGTTGGATCGTTGGGATTTTTGGATATGTTATACATATATAAGTTGAGTATATGTCCACAAATTTTGAACCGTTAAAATGAGCGTATAATTTGTTATGAATTTTAAGAGTTGATGATTCAAAAATTAGGTTATAAATGATTTTGGTGGAAAATTCAAGAATTGGTGGGCCCCACTTTTGGTTGGTGAGAAATGTGCTCAATTGAATTTTCAAATGTGGTGGGTGGGAATAGTAGCGAAAAAGCCATCGAAGTTGCGTTAAGTCCCTTTTGGCGTCTTAACATTTTTCTATAAATAGAGGGCTAAGTTAGAATTGAAAATCTCACCAAAAACAAGTTTTCTCTCTTTCTCTCTCTAGATTATCGAGTGTATTTTGTGAGTATTTAGATACTTGGTGAGTTGCTATTCTTCAGTGCAAGTTTCCTTCAGCGTCATATCCGATATCCAGTCAGAAGTGTTGCCCTTTTGAGGTAAAGGATAGTAAGGGATAGTAAGGGATGTTATTTTCTTTCTAATGATGTTATTCTTTCAATATCATTATACTGAAATATTGGTATGGATTTTATTGTGGAATTTCTACCTTTTTGAGTCGGGGTTACTATTCACGTATACGGCACTATTCACGTATATCGCACTATTCATGTATATGGCACTATTTACGTATATGACATTATTTACGTATACGGTACTATGTACGAATACGGAGTACTATTCACGAGTTACTATTTATGAGTTACTATTCACGAGTTACTATTTATGAGTTACTATTCACGAGTTACTATTCATAAGTTACTATTTACGAGTTACTATTCATGAGTTACTATTCATGGGTACTATTCATGACAAAAATTAGTTTCTTTTTCTGACCAAATTATCGTTGATTTATTAATCTTACTCTTGAAATTAAATATGTGTTTTGATCATATTATTTTTATTATCATATATAACATTTTTATAATCATGGTGATGAAATTTCTCTTTGACTTGAGTGTAAAGATGGGTAGATTATTGGTATGATCATGACTATGGGTTCTCTTTGGCCAGTAGTGCAAAGTTGAATTGTTGACTGGTATGATCATGACCATTGAATTTACAATTGAATATTTTTAGCTTAAGTGCAAAGGTGAATTGATCAACATGGTTATAATTATGGTTTATATAGATTTTGAAATGATTATATATTTCTTTGAGATATTGAATATCTTTGGCCTGTAGTGCAAAGATGAACTGTTGTTGAATATCTTTGGCCTGTAGTGCAAAGATGAACTGTTGATGAATATCTTTGGCCTGTAGTGAAAAGATGTCTTGTTGATGAATATCTTTGGCCCGTAGTGCAAAAATAAATTTATTAGTATGATTATGAACATGAACCGTGATTTGGTATAACCACGATCTTTGATGTTTCAGGTGATGAAAATTATCTTTGTCCTAGATAAGAAAAGGAATTTAGAACTACAATTACGATTATGAGTTATACATGTGATTGTGGACAAGAATTGTTGATTAATGTTACAGGGATAAAACATTGTTGGTGGACTTTTAACATGGAGAAGATAATAGATTTTATGATCTATTTGACTCTTCTAATGGATTGCTCGTTCCGCTGCAACTATGGTTGAAAAGTTTTATCATCTACCATATGTTCTAAATCTCTAATTTATTACTGATGAAGGCTATTGATAATTTAATTATCTTTAGTCATGATATTCTTTACTGAGCTAGTTGTGCTCACCCTTTTGCTTCACAATTCCTTTCAGGTAATAAGAGTGTAGCTTGGTCGAGTGGGGGTAACTGGGGAATAGAACGGTGGTCATCATTTAGTAGTTATATTTGGTGAATCAACTAGGGTGAGGCGAACCCAACGTTGGAAGGGTGTTTTGCCACTATCATATAAGATGTCTAATGACATACAACATCGTGTCATCATAAGACAAGGTTGTGCTCATCCACTTGTTGAGTATATTTACGAGCACTACCTATATAATCTTCGTGTTTGTTTGAAGTATAATTCTCAATTTGAGACAGTGGAGATAATGATAAATCAAGAGAAGACTCACCATTGAGAATAATATGATAGTAATCTCCTCATTTTTCTTTGGGGTCTATTATTGACCAAGGATAATTACGTGGCCATATGATATCTATCATAACCTAGAAGCATGGCCTCCCATGTATACGAAGGTTTCTCGAGCACTTCCCAAAGATTATAGTTTCTAAAACAGCTTTTGACTATACCTTTATGTAAGTCATCATCGTGAGGTCTCATCTCACGGTTGGGACATGTGTCACATTTGGTATATATTTGTATCCAAACTCACATAGATATGTGTTGTTGTATTTTGCACGACAATTGTTGTAATAAAGTTGTAGTTGTTTTCTGTACATGTATTTGGCGACTCGGAATGGGTGTTGTATACCTATTTTGGGGGCGTCACATCTACTGTACACGTTTACTAAAACTGGAACTATCTTTGACCTTTCCTTATATCAAACGCATTCGCCTTAATCTGCAATGTTTTATCATGATATCGCAAGGGCGAGCATAACGATTCGCCCAACAAGTTTAAATTCAATAATATAACGATATATCATGATTGAAAGAATCTAAATAATAAGCTGGCTATAATTCAATAATAAAATTGTGAACTAGCAGGAACAAATTTATGACTGAACAAGTATTATACATGAACAAATATATCTCGAACCAACTCAAATGAAGGTGATCACCTTTTCATACCTGACTTATACATGCAATATGTACAGAGTACAATTCATGGCAACCAGCAATGATTAACCATAAGCATATCTGAATGAAACAACTCTTAATAGAGTTAAGTAACAATAAACTTGCCTGAACCATTGATTACTGCTACGCAATTTATATCGCTTTATCCGAAGACCTAATATTAGTAATATAGATCTCCAATATTAGAATAATATCATCACAATATAATACTATAATATATATATATAAATAGAATAACCTAAACACATAACACATAACCCTATCAGTCTATTCAGCACATAAGACTTAGCATCATGTCAGACTATTGCAGTCTGAGTTGAACCCGACAAAATTCTAACATCCCGATGGTCTAGTCGGACTTTTATCGAGTCTAAGTTCAATTAAACTCTGCCTAACACTTAACCATTATCTAAGATAATTATATTAGTCAAAATAATTTTCACAAGCTCATAATAATTTTTCAATAATAATTACTATTTATCATGAATTTTCCATTCATTAAAAACTTATTTAAATAAATTAAATACCACATAATTCTTTTATCATTAATATTTATTTATTATCAAATATTAATGAAATACATGTCATAATATTATAATATATTTATAATATCATAAAGTATTTTAATACTTTAAAATCGCTTTTATATGATTTTTAAACCATTAAAGTCATTATCCAATAATTGCTTTTAATATGAAAATACTAATATTTTCATGACCAAATATCAAAAGTTATATTTTATAACTTAAAATATTTTTATAACACTTAAATCCTTTGCATATGATTTTTAAATCATTTATTCTATTTTCCATAATTTATTTAATATAGTTATTAAATAAACTAATTATCATTAATATTAATCAATTAATGAAATTCATCACAAAATATTAAAAGTCACTAAAAATAACTTAAAATGTTTTCTTTTACCATAATATAATTTTTCATGATATTTCATGTATTAAAATCATTTTAAATAATTTATTTAATATTATAATTAAATAAATTAAATACCATTTATATTCAAAAATATTAAATATTTATGAAATATACTCTAAATAATTAAAAACTATTTTTGAGATTTTAAAATAATTTTTCAAAATTTATTATGTATTTTTAATAATTAAAAACCATTTTTTTCTATTTATTAATTAAAATAATTAATTTTCCGAATTTAAGTGTCGCTAAAGGTGGCTTTAGTGACACAACCGTCGCTGAAAGTGTTCTTCAAATTCTTGAGCCTCTTTCGAACATCATGTCGAACTCTGGGTGTGGTTTGGTAGTGATTAAAAACAAAGTTCCCTGATGATGTTTGGGAAGCTAATGATACCTAGAATGTAGTATAAGTGTAATACTACAACTAACATTTGATTTCATGACCAATCAACAAAACAACTGAGAGATTCAAGCCTCCGAAATTGTTGTCAGACCTCATGTTCTTCAATTTCTGGGTTTTCCAGAATTGAAGAACAGTCGAGGTACCAATTTTGGTTCATTATAACTTTTGTTTTGGGTTTACTTTGTGTAATATAATGGTTGAATCTTGTAGTAGAGATGTCAGACGTCATTTCTATAAAAATATATCATCATAAAAACATCACACATGACAGATCTGGGCCGGACAAACTAGGGGTCAGGAAACGGTCTTTGAAGATCTGGGTTTTCCCAGAATCTTCATCCGGTCATTTGGTCAACGGTCGTTTGACCACCGTTATCTATGATTCAGTTATGTATCTGGTTGTTCTAAGAGCATTAGTGGGTAGTCCTTATGTCAGGCTACAAGATGAAAACCATAACTTAGCAAAACTACAAAACATGTGCAAGATCCAAGCCATTAAAATGGTTGTCTGACGAGATCTGGGTTTCTGGGTTGCCCAGAAACTCAATCTCCGTGAACGGTCAACGATGTTTGACCAACAATAACTCACGATCTAGACATTCTATGACCCTATTATCAGTTTCAGATCACAGTCCTCATATCATAGAACAGATTCAAAACATAAAACACACAAAACAGTTAACACATAAAGATCTAAGGCCTTTGACATTAGACTGTCAGGCCACTTTTCAACCTTTTTCCAGATTTTTAAAAAATGTTATTTCGTGCACTTTGATATTATGGATTCACTATATAGCAACCCAGATCATCAAGTGACACCTTCTAACACAACTTTAAACAAAAGATCATAACAAATAACATGGATCGCATAATTTTAAAAATTTTAGGGTTTTTACCACTTTAAGCTTTGATCTTGGATTTTGACTTCTGATTTTGATCTTGGCTTGCGATGAAATGATCATGGCTTTATTTATCTCTCTCTCTCTCTCACTCTATATTTCGAAAATTGTAGAGAGAGGATGTCTTGGATATTATGATAACTAAAGTAAGTAATTTTTCTTACTTTAATTCCTAACTTCTTAATTTCTATGGCTAATATTGTTGCAATGTGGCCTCATTGGCTGAGTTGTGAAGGAGTTGGACACATGTCAAGCTTCCTTGGTGAATCACCACACATTTTGGCAAAATATCTTATATTTACAAAATAATATAATAAGGGTAAAATGGTCATTTCTCTTTTAATTTTAATGGCATTTTAGTCTTTTGTCCAAACCCTTAGGGTTTAGGGTTTAGAACCCTTAGGGTTTAGGGTTTGAGCCATTTAGGGTTTAGGGTTTGAACCCTTAGGTTTTAGAAATAATTTCTAAAATTTCCGAATTAGGTTTTCAAAAATAGAAAATTAATATTTCAAAAATATAATTAGAATTTTCTAATTATATTAAAATTTACTAATCATAATTTAAATCTTTCTAATTAGGATTAATATATCCTAATTAAAGTTGCTAATTAAGTAATTAGGGTCAAAATGGTCATTAGGGTTTATAACCCTAAAATTAGGGTTTCTAAAAGAAAATAATTTTCTAATTTAGAAATTAGATTTTCGTAATTAGATTAGGGTTTTCTAATTACTTTATATCTTGAAAATTAGGATTAAGGTTTCCTAATTAACATAAAAATTATTAAATTAACACTTAGGTCTTCCCTATTTATAAATTAGGGTTTCAAATCTAGAAATTAGGGTTTTCAAAATGTGAAATTAATGTTTGCTAATTAATTAAGCTTTACCCTAATTAATAGTATAATTATTTACACTTACGCCATTAAGTTCCCAATTTAGGGTTTCATACACCGAATTAAGGTTTTGGATTCCCGGAACTGAAATTAGGGTTTCCAGAATCGGTTTCTAGGGTTTCTTATAATCGCTAGGGTTTTCTAACCGAACGTTGACATTCTTAATATATACCTAGGGTTTGTTACATATATCGTTTATCTGGTCAACCCTTGACCCTTAACCACATACTGTACACATATACACATAACATAAACACGTATACACTTAATCCAGAATAATTCACCCAAATCCTTCACAGAATTTTGAAATCCTCAAAATTTCATCTCAAAAATATCAAACGCAGACACTTATTTTCTGTCTAGGTTATAATATTGAACCTTAAATCAATTAATAAAATTTTTAAAAATATTCAAAATTCTCAAGTTGTCACAACATCTCAATGTTATGGCACTTACATTTTCAACAGTTTGAGAAAGTGACCTTCTTACTGTGGTTGCAAGCTGACCAACTTGGTCCCTCAAATCTTGAACAGAAGTTCTTGTCTGACTCATGAACTGTTATGTTTGGATCATGAATGCCTTGAACATATCCTCTATAGATGTCCCAGAATTGACAGGTACTTCTTGGTTTTCTGTGTGGTACTGAGGTTGAGCTTGTTGAATAACTTGTGTATTCCTTGCAGCCATTTGTCGAACCAAAGCAGTTAAATCAAAAATCTGCTGCTCCAAGTCCCTCGTTTTTACCCCATTTACCCTTTGTGTTGTGTGATCCATCTTAGTTCCATACTTCTTTGTGAGTTAGTCATCATGTTTGCAATTAAGTTCCTTAAAATTTCGAGTCTTGTCTACCGGTGCTTCTCCACTTCTTTGCATCAATCATGCTTCTTTCCATTGGTAGCAACCCCTCATAGAAGTCTTTGGATCAAGTAATGTTCATCAATTGCATGAGGTGGACAAATTTGAACACAACTTCTTGAACCTTTCCCAATACTCATGAGAGATTTTCCATTAAACCGCTCGATTCCACATATCTCCTTTTTATATCGGTAACTCTTGATGCAGGAAAATACCTCTCCAAGAATAACCTTTGCATATCAGTCCATGATTGTATTGATCCTGAAGGTAGATAGTATAACCAGTCTTTGCCAAATCTGCTAATGAGAATGGAAAAAGTCTAAGTTTGATCTGCTCCTTTGTCACTCCTTGTGCTTTCATCGTGGAACACACCACATGGAACTCCTTTAGATGCTTATATGGATTTTCACCTGTAAGACCACGAAAAGTAGGCAAAAGATAAATTAGTCTATAGTTAAGTTCAAAAGAAACATCTAAAGTAGGATACTCAATACAGAAAGATGGTTGAGTCAGATCAAGAGTAGCCAATTCTTTCAAAGTTCTGTTATTTTGTGGCACCGCCATCTCTTCCACTTCAATAAAGTTAGAGATTCGAGTCATAAAACAAAAACAAAAAGAAAATAATAAAAATAAATGAAAACAAAGAATAAACAAAACAAATACCACTCCCCGGCAACGGCGCCAAAATTTGGGAGCTGTTGTTTACACTCCTAAATTAACCTCACTTTCACTTTACAAATTTAAACAATTAGCACAGTAGTAAGCAAGGATCGATCCCATAGAGAGTTATTTGTTTTATATTTATCCTATGATTTCTAATGAAAAGGGGATTTTGAATTAATTAATTAAATTAACAAGAATAAACTAATACGAATAAACAATGAATAAAAAGCTCCAGTTCTTCAGTTCAGTATCACCTTTTTACAATAATAGATTAATAAAGTGTAACATTATTAACCCTTTAATGAAACTAATAGCCCTAGGTAACAACAAGCTCTGCTACCCGAAATTTCCCTTAGATTGTCACTCAATGAAACAAGCTCTTCACAAGATTCTAACAATTATATAACCTAGTACAAGCTCTCTAGATTTAATATAATAGCAGCATTAAGAACTAGGGAATTAGACTATTCCAAGCAACAAACACATAAGCTCAGATTGTTTAACTATCAAAACGAAGATATCGACGAGTTCTACAACTTTTATTCTTTGAGAATTGACAGATTCGGCCTGCATCAAGGTCGAAATCTGGCTCCAAGTGACTGTTGTGTAAATTGCATCTTCCAAACTTTGAGGTTCAACGTCCGTTTAGTAGAAAGATCATAACTTCTTCATATGACCTCTGATTGTGACGATTCAAGATTTTCCGAAAAGTTAAGGAAGAGCTCTACAATAAAATTCAATTCCCAAGCCAATAACATTCATCCAACTTAATTCTAAAAACCCTGCAATTTTCCCTTTTTTTTCTCATTTCAGCTCCAATTCTTCCTGAAATCATTAAACACGTTAATAAGCTGATATACACATAAAACATGGAATAAAACTAAACATAAATGAATAATATGCACTCATCAGGAATCGGTAAAGCATACTCAACCTGCCGCACTGAAGATGTCTTGGGAGAAATTCCAAGAACTGTTCAACGACAAGTACTTTCCCGAAAGTATTCGTCACATGAAGGAGGTAGAGTTCATCAAGCTGGAGCAGAACAATATGACCGTGTCACAGTACGAAACTAAGTTTGTCGAGTTGTTCCAGTTTGCGTCCCACTTGGTTGATAATGAGAAGAGAAATGCGGATGTTTCTAAGAGGTTTGAAACCCGAGATACGTCAATACATAATTTCTCACAAACTGTGTTTGTATTCAGATGTTGTAAATAGGGCTCCGTTATTAGAGCGCGATAACGAGTCAACCCAACCAAGAGAGAGCAGCCGATAAAATGATAATACCAGTGGTGGCAGTCATCGAAGCGGTGACAACAAACGTGGAGGGAATCAACATGCCAGAAATTGTAACCACTTCGGTGGTAATCATGGCCAAGATAATAGAAGTTAAAATTTCAAGAAGAGGAGATTCAACAATGATGGAAAAACGCCATCACCAGCACCTGTTGTTAAGAAAGGGGAACAACATCTAATCGTATGATACAAATGCGGAGGGAAGGGACATATCCGTCCGAACTGTACGCAACAATCCAAAGCGTGTTATAATTGCGGAAGAGAAGGTCATCTTGCTCGATTTTGTCACAAGATCAAGTCAAGTCCAAATTGGGATGGAGGCATCAAAGGTCAGTCTGCACAAGATAAAACCGGTAGTTCAAGGAGAGAGTTTGTCGTAACCTCCCAAAAAGCGAGGAATCCAAGAGGTGATCACGGTAAGCTAATCATAAACTCTAGCAAAGTATATACCTTATTTGATACCGGTTCTACCCATTCTTTTATTTCTCCCGTTTAAGCGCAACGTTTAAATTTAACTCCTGAGAAATTAGACTTTGACTTATCTCGCTTAAACTCCGTTGGGAGAAACCTTCAATACATCCACTTTGTTTATAAGTCTTGTTTGATTCAAATCAAGAATCAGCACATTACACCGTCGATCTTATCTCCTTAAAAATACTTGTATTTGATGTGATTTTAGGGATTGATTGGTTAACTACTCATCATGCAAAAATTGATTATTTTCGTAAGGTTGTTAGCTTTCATATTCCTAACCAACCTATTATGCGAATTAAAGCAACCAAACCACTAAAGTCAATCACTGTCACAAAGCTATTCGTTTATTAAAAAATGGATGTCAAGCTTTCTTTTCCCATGTCACAGATTTAAACAAAAATACGTCAGATTTAAATGATAATTCTATTTTTAATAAATTTCTTGACATATTACCCAAAGAACTTCCTGGCCTACCCACGGAGCATGAAATCAAGTTTGGTATCGACCTTGAACCCGGTACAAAACCCATTTCCAAAGCCTCATATCGAATGGCTCCTATTGAACTTCAGGGGTTAAAACCCCAATTGTAGGAATTGTTAGACATCGATTTCATTTTACCTAGTACGTCTGTTGCCTCTTTTTTAGTCTTAACAAAATAGCTCTAACTCATGCAAGCATACATGCGTCAACAAGCAATACAGAGCAAGTAAAGTATCGATCCCACAGAGAAAGTTGTTTAATTTAAATCACTATGCATTAATTAAATCACTATATTTATATGCTCAAACTAATGACTAAGATTGGTTTGTTACTCGAATCGTAAATAACAACTAAAACAATAATAACGACGGGATAAATCAAATCTGGAAATAATGGGATCCTAACTTCATTTAATATTTCATTTAATCACCACTATCATGCATGACTTGTTCACATATCACAGGAAAGTAGCCAAGAGCACTAAAAGAATCATAGCCACATTTCAATGCACTATGACCTACTTAACCAGCATCCACAAATTATAAACTCTATGTAATCATCAATATAACCAAAATCACTATATGTCTATGTGAAATTGCAACTATATTGAATTTAAGTTCAAGCCCTTATTCTAACTCATACGGTGAAACAGTATATGTCTATCTGGTTCACGAAATACACAAGCCATATAAAATAGCCCCATATACGTATACTATCATGATTACAATCCATACTTGCATGTTCATTGTAAATTTCATACAAGTACTGAAACGAATGGTGATCAAGCATTCATATATGCAAAACAATCATGATAGACATCCCATATGATATATAAAACAATCCAGCATTCAAGCATGCAATCAAACTACATATTAAAATCCGTTAGAATCCCATAATGGAGTTTAGTTCATGCATGAACCAAAAGCCATTATGTGATCAAATCTAAACATAATTAATAAACAATAATTGAAAGATGAAAGGTAGAAACAATCAAACCCAATTGCTGAATATAATTCACTACTCAAATCCTCATATGAATCCAGCATATACTAATAATAATCTACTCTGGTAGAAAATCCCAAGAAGAAGTAGAAAAGTAGAGTTTTGGCCTCCTTCTGCGTTGGAATCTCTCCCAGAGAGTAAACCCTAGTTACGATGTTAAAAATTGCGTAAAAACTGAATAATCCTCTGACACCAGTCAGATATATTGTAACAACCCGGAATTTTGGATTATTTAGAATTTAGGTTTAAAGAATTAGTTATTAATAAAATGAATTTTTATTAATACTATTCTGTGCTATGTGTTTATTAATTGTTCTATAACCTAGAATGATTATTAATCGGGAGGATTCTGGCTATGAGCTAGATTGAACGAGTAAGAATTTTCAAGACGAAAATAAAATTTTTCCGAGAACAAAATATATTCGAGGAAAAAGTTGAAATAGGCACAATTCACCTGACGAAACCTAAGGGTTAGGGTTTGAATAACCTAAGCCTTTTCGAGAGTTCGGTATATCAAAATGACATTCCGTCAAAAGATTTGACGATAATATATCGTGAAAAGTTAAGTAAGCCAATAAAAGTTTTTCTCGAAAAACGTGCAGAAATAGGACGAAATAAAAACGACAAAAAGTACAGTTATGTACTTTTCACTCGTTTAGCTACGTTAGGGGAAAACGTGAAGGAAAACGCTTGACGCCAAAAAGTGTTTTTCAATTTTCCAAAAATTCGAAGAATACGTAAAAGTTAATCGGTAAAGGAAAGACGAAATATCCAAAAATATTTGGATTCCGGGAATCGCAGTTTTTAAAACTGTCGGACGAAAATCGAAAGACGGAACTACGAAACTTAAGGGCTAAGTTAACTTAGTCCTTAAGTCTTGAATAGTAAGGATGTGTGAATAGTGATTTTAGGGGCAAAATAACTATTTTGCCCCTAACCTTGAAAATCTATAAATAGAAAGCTTAATCTCATTTGGATTGGATTTTGAAAATCCTACACTTTGAGAGAGAAAGAGAAAGAGTTCGGATGGGGGAAGAGAAGGAGAAGAAGAAAAGAAAAGCTAGCTTGAATGCACGCTTTGTCCGACGGAAGGAGATTAAAGAAGAACGGTAATCCGAACCCTAGTTCTTCTAATAATTTTCTTTAAGTTTCTATGTTTAAAACATAACTTAATGAGAATAAGGATTAAAAGATATTGGGAATGATTTCATATGGTTGAAATCATGAGAAAATAAGAAATAAGAAATTTAGTTTATAAATTTCTTAAGCAAGTATAATTCGTGAGGATTTTGAGCGATCCGAATGAATATTATGAACGAGTAGGTGAATTAAGTAAGGAATGATGTTCTATAACATCAAATTCCAAGAAATAGAAGAATCATAATCCAAAATATCAATTAAAATAAAGAACGCGAAGAACACGCGAAGAACACGTGAAGAACACGAAGAACGTTGTTGATGGACAAATTGAAAACCATCGTAGTGTAATTGTTGTTGATGGACAAGTTTAAAACCATCGCGTATAAGTTAGATGCTAATTTCTTGGTTAGGAACGTTAGAAACGTTCATGAAGAACGAATTAAAACTAAGCTATAACGAAGTTATGGCGAAAATTTTGGTAAAAGAAGAACGAAATTTTGAAAGTTAGTAAATGAACCCGAACGTTTAGGGTTTCATAAGAATGTAAGAGAACATATAAAACGTGAGTCGTGGACTCAAGAACGAACGAATTCCTAGTTTGGATGACCGAATTACGGGCAAACGAACGAAGAGCGTTAAAAATGTTAAAATGAATGAAGGGTTAAGATTAAGCCAATTAAATGGCATGTTAACGGATTCAGAAAAAAGTTCTGTCCGAGGGTAATCGAGGTACATAAGATAAGGAATAAAATGGCTTTGGGACGACCTCGTTCCGAGTTATAACGAAGAAGTTATGAGATCGTAAAGTACGCATCTCAAACTTGATGCAAGACTTAGAAAAATTTTCTAGGTTTCATACTCATTGTACATGTTGTACGAAGTCGTGCCTTTGAGAGGCCAAGGCAAGTGAACGCGAGATCAGCCATATTCTTCTGGAGAGTGGCGCCGCAGCGCGAGAGATAACAAAGGACTTGGCGCCGCAGTGCCAGCTCGGGAAGAGATGAAAGAGAAGTAGGTCATGGCCATGAAATACGAGAGGAAGGAAGGGAACCTGCACCAGCCAGCAATACGTGCAGAAAATGCCCGTAAAATGAGATTTTCAGTTCTCAATTACTGGAGGATGTGCAAGAAAGAAATATGAACATAATGTTTAACTAATGTAACACTTAATCAAGTGTTTTAAACCTTTAATAAAGGTTGAACAAAAAGATTAAACGAGAATAAAAGACAAAGAATGTAGATGCGAGTTATGGAACCGATGTTCGTGGACCGTAGTCACGACAAACGAACGTGAGGGATTACTATGATTGGGAATTCCATAGACATTGGTTGATGAAGGTAATGAATAACATTCTAATGTTATGTCATGGTAATGAGAGATGAATGTAAAGCGTTTAGACGCTGTGAACGCAACATTGTTGTGATGAACGATCGGTCTTAGCATACAACAAACCTTATGCCTTTGACATTAAGAAATAATAATGAACATGGGGTTCATGGGATGGATAACGATCGAAAGCAATTAAAACCTTGAGTAAAGGTTGAATGAGAGATTAATAGACGAGCAACGTGAACGTTGAATACGTAAACGATCCTCGTGAATCGTATTCGCGTTTGACGAACGTGCTAAGTATACCCTGGTTGTATGACTTAGACGTTGACAAAGGTAGTAAGTAAGATACGAATGGTATCAAGAAAGCCGTAGTGAATGGTAAAAAGATTAATGAAATCCGATTATGCGTCGGATGAGAATGTTAGAATGAAATGTAAGTGTTGAACACTTTAATCGACGTGAAGGTTGAATGTACGCAAATATTAAACGGGTAGAACCTACATCATGTGTATGGTTTGACTGTAAGATAGTGAAGACTATTGATTAAACCTATGAACGGTGAAGAAACTAAGTTAAAGATAATAACGTATAACATTAAGAAGCCGAGTTAATAAGTATAACTTGGACAACGTTCCAAGTTGAATGAACCGGACGTTGTAAGGTATGAATAAGTTAATATGAAATGTTTAACGCTATGTTCTCATAGTATTGACATTGGATGATCGTTCCGAGTATACAAAAGATTGTATGACTTAGACGATAAAGAATGAATCCTGAGGTATGGCATTTAGTTGCCAGAAAGCCATAAGGAATAAGAAATTAACTTAACGAACATTATAATTTAATAATTCGTATAAGTTAAGAGAAAGTTAGGTTGTGGTACAATCGTAACCTTTGATGGTTGACATATGGAGTCAAGGCTAAACAATTCCTTCAGAGAGCGAAGGTATATACGAAACTGGCAACCGATCTAACTCACTGTGATGGCAGTGTAGATGAGACGGGAACTTATTTGTTGGTTGTTTGTGGGAAACCACTTAGAGTACCATATGGACTACTAGCAGAGAAGCGATGTGTGCTAAGTCTTAGAGAAATATAAGTAGAAGATAAGAATGTAAATCATCAAAGATGATGAACGTTTTGAGTAAGACATCTCAGTATGTCATGAAACCGTAAATCGGTAAAGAAAGTTGGTCGAGTAAACTTAGTTGTAATAACGCGAACCTTAACGAGTAAAGTTAAGTAAACTAATGCGTAAGTTCAGTATATGACTAATTGGTGTATTTGTTATTTCCTTATATGTTATAGGGATTGGAATGAGCAGTTCAGTGTAAGTTGTAGCTGTGCGTAAGGCAAGTTTCCTAACTTCATTCATATTTTAAATGAATGCTAGTTTCTAAAACTTCTCAGATGTTGAACTTGAGAAGTTCTGTCTATGTGCGAATGTGTGATATTTGTACAAGGTGGTAGAACGTATGAAGCCTTGTGCCACAATGTGAACACTTTGGTATTTTTATGATATGAACTATTCTATGATTGAACTGTTCAACACAAGTATGCCGGTTTATACATGAACCGTTATTGTGAAGTCTGTGCTATTGATTCTAGCCAGACAGGATGTGTATGAAAGATAGTAGAGAATGAAAGTATTTCAAAGTGAATGTGACTAATGTTTTAAAATGATAGGAATCGAGATTATTCCTATTGTTCAAGCTACTTCATAACCTTTGTTCGGTTATTGAAGTTCCAAAGAAATGTTAAACTCTTGAAGTTGTATGTTTAACTGCTATGACTTGCTGGGCAATTGAATGTTCACACATGCTTTAAATGAAAAACATTTTCAGCGAACGATGTTAGAAGAACTTAAGGATCCCATAGATCAAGCTAATGGTATCCAGATAAAGTTCCATTCAGAATGTGAATGAGCGAGAAGATCAAGTGAAGACTTGTAATGTAGAAAGAAGAAAATTAAACTATAGACTAGTTTAATGAACGATTATGTATCCTTGGTGGCGGATAAAAGTCACTCGTGCAAGATGTACAGAATAATATAATTATCATTATTTGTAATGAGAAAAGCTATAAGGTTTTTAGAACCTGGGATTTGAGAGTGTATGTTGTTATATTTCAAAGATATAATGATGTATGCGAGAATGAATGATGTACTTTCGTGACGTCTTTTAATCCGGGTGTGAAGATAGACCGGATTTCGGGGCGTTACATATATTGTTTTAAAAACCAATTACAACCATTTTAATTAAACATTAAAATAAATAAATTTCAATAGTGATTCAAAGATCGCGTCAAGGTCTGCTCCCCCAGATGTAATCCTCGCATGGCGCGCGACTTACATGCAGTGTCATGATGTCCAACTGGGTTCTCGTGCGGGCGCACGTTCCCATGCTTGTCCTGCCGCACGGCCGCGCGACTTCTGCAATGTTGATTCCTGGTTCTGCTGCTGCAATTGTTCTATCCTGCTGCTCATTCTTTTCGTTCACCCCTGCTTAGTCTCTGCTCCACTTGATCCTCATGCCACGTATCCACAGCTCGTGCCTCTCTTTATGCGTCCATTCGCCTCGTGCCTTCTAAGTCCACCCAATTAGGTCGTTTCCTACACTTTTCCACCAAAAAGAGTTTTAAGTATATGCAATGCAAACTAACATGAAATGCAGCTAAAACATACTAAAATGTACTTTAGATGGGCATAGTTCGCATGAATTGGTACTCCATAAGTAGGTATAAAACTCACTTATCAAATACCCCCAAACTTGAACTGTTGCTTGCCCTCAAACAATGCATACTAATGAACAATGAAAATGCAGCTATATTACTATGCAACTACTATGTTGCAACTAATCTCACATTGATCCAACTACCATAGAAATTCACTCCAAATTTCCTCAGCAAACTTTTCTAGATTCAAGAATACAGATTCAACCCAAACTGTGGGCATATTGTCATACTCTCAGATAATTCACAAATGCTATAGAGATGTTGTGCGTGTGTGTTATGTGTGTTAGGTTTGTAATATTCTTGAACGCAATCAAATTGCAAAAATAAAGCGGAAGCGTGTAAAATCAGAGTTTAAAATTTTTTACAAATCATATACCCGGATCACCCTTTATGCACAATTATTAATTAAACGAAAAGATAAAGAATAAATCATACCCTTGAAGATCGAGCTTCATCAGGTACAAGTTCACCTCCAAATCCTTTCGCGTTCAATCTTGAATCCACCGGGTTTTTGTTCCTTCCTTTGATCAACGTTAGCCACCCATATGTTTGGCCTCTAGAGGTGATCCACCAAGGAAAAATAAGAATTCAAGAAGATGGGTGGTTGGCTAAACCCTAGTTTTTCTATCTCTATAGAAAGGGTGTACTCTCCCAACAATAGGAATTATGTCGTATGTTGAAAAAGTCAACAACCCCCACACCCATAATAAGACTCCTCTTATTAATAGATGTGGGCAACCCACCTTAACAATTAAGGAATTGGGTTTTATTTAATTAATTAAATTCTTTTAATTAATTAAGCTCCCTAATCTTATTAGGGATAATTAATTAAACTCCTTTAATTAATTTTCCTTCCTAATCCAATTAGGAATAAATGAGAGTACTTATATTAAATTAATTCCTAAACTCTTTTAGAAATTAAAACAATAATAATTGTAATAACATTAATAAGACTCCTCTTATTAATTTATATTTAATATTTCTAAAATATTAAATAATAAATATTAAGCTATTTAATTTATTCTATCACCATAGATTAAATTAAATATACTTAACATATTATTACGATTATGCCATTAACTTCTTAAATAATTATTCTTCCTTTTATGGTGTGACCCTTTAGGTTCTCCATATTAAACCTAGTTGTGAATAAATCAATTAGAACAATTCTAATCTTATTTAAATAAATAAATTAAACAATTAATTTATTTAAATAAATAATATTTATTCTACAATAGGATAAGCCTCCTAGCGATCAACGACTTTCCGATAATATAGATTTCAACATTAATCATTAAAGAACCTTTGAGTAAATAGTTACTGCACAATTCAATCCTTCCACCATACAATGTCCCAATTAAATATAAGACATGGAATTCTTCACAAGTCTTATTTTATTTAATTATATGTATTTTCGATCCTTAAATGCACAACTCCAAATAATGCAAATTAGAAACTCCTTTCTAATTTCATTCTCCCTTGTAACCAAGGACTCTTTGGGTTGTCATTTATCGAATCACATAGGACATTTCTCTTCTTTTTATTAGAAGTGGTAGATTCTTTATTGATCATACATTATCTCCATGTACAACTTATTATACCCAAGCATACCCTTTGATATACCCTAAGGGTCTTAAGGAATAAGTCAAAGTATAACTCATCATACACAAGATACTATGATGATCTCAAGTCCAAGGATTACTTGTACTACTATCACTATAGGAATTCCTATTGATGACAGCAAATAAAACTCCATTAGGTATTCCTTAGCGAGCCACGCTTCGGTGAACTTATTCTCTAATAAGCACCTACATACTTGCTTTAGTGTCTCCACACAAATGATCATGAGAGATCAATCATCCTCATCCAATGAGCAAGCAACGTATGTACCAATCTATCCGGATTCACTAATCCCCAATTTAGTAATCCAATGATTGGGAACTATTTTAGTTTTAAGCTTTCTAAGAATTTAGATCTCATTAGAATGATCATCATCATTATTCTAAAAGCATTGCTTAAAACTATGGGTTTATCACATATTATAAAACAACATCATGTAGATAATTAAAAGCCTTTAATAAATTAATACTTTTTATTAATAAATGAATAAGATTGTTACAAAGTATATGCTTTATCATCAAACATGATTGGCTTGAGTGCATACTACTTTCAATGTGAACCAAAACATGATTTAAGCAAAGAATACACATACTAGACTGCTCAAAATAGATAATTATAGTTTAAAGCAAGAATCATGTATATATATGCAACAAAGACTATTCCAACATATCAAAACAAACTACGGTTCAAAAATTGGCTTAACTGCTTTATTTTTACTCACGAGGGCGATTTTCACACTTTTTCGCGGTGTTTATTGCTAGTTTTCTTTTCCTTTTTCTTTTCTCTTTTTTTTTTCATATAACTGTGCAATGTCTTACTCCATTAGGCAACACTGCTACCCCTTAGCGAGCTTTCAACCAACGACTCCCAGACCATGAAATACATTAGGGCACAAAGTGTATAGACAATCCCCTCAGGCGTACTTACTCAAGTAGCTAGGGCCCCGAAATAAGACTAGCCACGTTATTGCTATTTTTTTTATTTTTTTATTTTTTTATTTTTTTATTTTTTTTAATATATAGCATACCTATGTTTTACCAAAGTTTAAAAATCAATGTTTTATACAGTCTAAACTCACTTTTCACATATTTCCCTTTTTAAAACTACATTTTTCTATCGAGCAATACAACACATACTTCTTATACCTACAAGTGATCGTGAACACATTCATGCAAACCGAATGCATTTAAACAGTATTATGAATTGCATTGTGTAAAACATTATATCTCAGCTCATATTATCCAAAATACTCAAAAAATCATTTAACGAATTCATTATCATCATTGGCTAGACAAAAATTTATATATGGCAGGAACTGTGAGATATGCAAACTAAACATGAAACTAAAGAATAGACTACAAAAATATGCAACAATAACTATATGATGCAAAAATTTAAACTAAACATGCAAAACCTACAAAACTTAAACTAATCATGCAAAACTACATTACTCCCCAATACCCCCAAACTTATAATATTCAATGCCCCCATTGAATGAATGTAAAGGGTAATGAAAAAAACTCCCCTAATTATCGGTGGTACCACCCTCCTCGGGTGGTTAATCTGGTGGTGGATATGGTGCTGCTGTTCTGAATTGAGGCCACTCTAGCGTTGTTCCTTGCTGTGCAAAAGCTTCGGCCAAGACCCTTGTGAGTCCCATCGCAAATGTGCCCAAATTATCGTACATGGCATCGACTTTTCGCTCCAACCTTCGGAGCTGGCGATCACCATGGGTGGCACGTGCGTGTGTGGATGGGCCTACCTCATCAGTTTGAGGGGGATGCTGTGACGGCTCTTGAAAAGTGGGCTGAATGATGAATCCTAGTCCGCGTGGGTGTGGTATACCACCTGTCCAATCCTTGAACTTAGCCATAATATCATGGGTGATGGCGTGGCTTGGGTGCTGCAACTGCTCATTATTCCATGGGACTCCTTGTTGGGTACAGAGCATGGCTACCACAGATGCATGCAGAATAGTCCCCGTTTTGCTCCCTCGCATATAACGCAATATGTTTTGATGAATTAAATTGCCTACATCAATGTACTTGCCTTTAATGATGCCCCATAAAATAATAGCACGCTTAGTGGTTATTGCATTGTGGTGAGCTGACGGAAATAGCTTGGCACATATAAAAAGGTTCCATGCTTGGGCATATCGATTCAAGGCAGACGATGGAAAAGATTTCGACTCAGTTGTCCCTGTCTTATACTTCTATTTGGTGCCTAGAATACACAATTCATCAATCACGACTGCCAGATCCATTTTTAAATGTGCACCGTCTATCCAATTGGCAGACCCGGTGGGTGGTGCGTCATGTATGTTGAAAACTGCTCTGATCGCTGGAGGTCAAAAATCCACCTGCTTTTCCCGATCCAGCGTTATTCCTGCTCTTCTCATCTCCTTAGCATTTGCATAAAATTCTCGAACAATCCCCATGGGGATAGGCATAGGAGATGCAGTCAAACCAACCCATCCCATTTCTCGTATAATATACCAGATTTGGCCATCCTGCTTCTCTGGTAGAAGTCCCCGATCCTTCACAAAAGATTTGGCCACACTCCGATAATAGTCTTCTTGGGCCTCAAAACTGATAAATTTCCTCTAGTCCATGACATCCTCTTCTTGGTTATCGGAGGAAGAAGCTGATGAAGAAGAGATGGAGATTGAGCGTGCTCTTTTTGGACCCATTTGCGGATGATAGAGAGAATGCAGAGGAATTGTTGATGAGCGTACCCCAAACTTACTGCTACACAACCCAAGTAGAACCCTAGATTTATGCCAGGTAGGAGATTTGTGGGTATGAACTTTTATGAGAGTTGATGAGTCTTATGAATATGGGAGAACGGCAGAATACGCTTATATTATATCAGCTGAGAGACCCAATTAGACCATGACTCAGATTTTATACTTTTAAAAATATTTCCACGTCTGCGCGCGTCCCTTAATGGTTTTCAGGCGCGGGCGCGCGAGTGGCTTTCCTGGTCTAAGATGTGTGGCGCGCAATCTTGGTGTGTAATCATTGCGCGGCCGCGCGAACCTGCTTCCCACACTGCTGAGTTTACTCACAAACTGATTACACAGTGAGATTTCACTTGTACATTCCTGCAGCACACCATTTACCCGTATCTATGTGTGAATTCTAGAATAAGCATAACTGAACTAGTAGATTCTATACAATACTAAAACATTGTCCCATGCAGACTCTATTACACACTCACTTATGCTCAAATAGCCCTCTATTACGAATGAAATAAAGGTGAACTAGCTAAGTTCACTACTGAATAAATAAAACGAAAAATAGAGATAGAGATAATGGGTTGTCTCCCATCAAGCGCTAAGTTATAGTCAATTAGCTTGACTGTCTGTGATGCTTATGTCGAAGAAAGAATTGAGGCAACTTTCTGTCTGTCTACCTCACCACCAAAGTAATGCTTCAAGCGCTGTCGGTTCACCTTAAAAGGCTTGTTTGGCAACGTATCGAATATTTCAATCGCACCATGCAGAAAAATAGTTTTCCCTGTAAATAGTCTTGACCACCTCGATTTCAGCTTCCCGGGAAAAAGTTTAAGTCTGGAGTTATAAAGCAAAACCCTTTATCCCGGTTCAAATGCTCTCTCAATGATTTTTCGGTCATGCCATTTCTTCACTTTCTCCTTATACAGCTTCGAATTCTCGTATGCCTACAATCTGAATTCATCCAACTCATTGAGTTGGTGTAGGCGTTTCTCCCCGACAGCTTTTAAATCAAAATTTAGCTTTCAAATTACCCAATATGCTTTATGCTCTAGCTCCATAGGAAGGTGGCAGGCTTTTCCATACACGAGCTGAAAAGGTGACATACCCAACGGTGTCTTATATGCCGTCCTATAAGCCCATACTGCATCATCTAACTTCAATGATCAGTCCTTCCTCGTGGGATTCACAACTTTCTCCAGATTCTCTTAACTTCTCGATTCGGCACTTCAGCTTGGCCATTCATTTGTGGGTGATATGTTGTAGCAATGCGATGATTCACCCCATATTTAGCCAACAAAGCTGTAAACTGCCTGTTGCAAAAGTGACTACCTTCGTCACTGATGATAGCCCTTGGAGTCCTAAACCTAGTGAAGATACTTCTATGTAAAAATTTGAGGACGACCTTGGCATCATTTGTTGGAAGAGCTGCCACTTCTACCCATTTCGAGACATAATCTACAGCAAGCAGAATGTAGAGATTTCCGCAGGAAGAAATGAAAGGCCTCATGAAATCAATTCCCCATACATCAAAAATTTCTATTTCCAAGATTGTATTCAATGGCATTTCATTCCTTTTAGAGATGTTCCCCACTCGCTGACATCTATCACATCGCTGGACAAAACTGTATGTATCCTTGAAAATTGTCGGCCAGTAGAATCATGCTTGTAGTATTCTAGCCGCTGTTCTTTCACCACCACAGTGAGCGTCATACACATTAGAGTGACAATCCTGCAGAATCCCCTCAGTCTCGCTATATGGAATACACCTTCTTATAACTTGATTAGAACACTGTTTAAACAAAAAAGACTCATTCCATATATACCATTTGACATCATGCAAAAATTAAATTCCTTGATCCGCCACTTGGTTTTTAGTGCCCTTCCTGTCCTTGATTTCCAAATCAAATTCCTGCAGTAATAAAATCCATCTGATCAATCGAGGCTTTGCATCCTTCTTCACCACTAAATGTCGAATTGCGGCGTGATCCGTATATGTGATGCCCCCAAAATTCGGACACCCATATCTCGAATTCGGTGCATCACGTACAACTACGAATATCTTACTAAATCATTAACAAAGGAAATAATAGAATAATTTACATTGATATAATATAAATATTTGCGTCCCAAGGTATCGTAACCATTACTACGACAATTCAGTAATTAACTTAAACATAACTTAATCATTCTTGAATACATCATAACAAGCATAACAAAAATAATAATACTTCTAGTCTTAAGGACTAAGTTATTATGTTGCCTTGCCCTTTCCCTTGTCCTCTCCTGAAGTAATTGTCTTTAGGTTTGTAATATTTTAGAAGCAAGAATCAAATTGCATAAAAAAGTAATATACCCGTAGACAGTAAAATCGAGTTTAAAAAAAAATTATAATAACCATATACCCAAGGATCACCCTTTATGCACAATTAAATTAATTAAAATATTCTTAAGAATAAATTAAAAATTATGAAAACATACCTCACCCTTTAGAATTAATTAAACGAAAAGATAAAGAATAAATCCTACCCTTGAAGATCGAGCTTCCTCGTTTCACCTCCTAATCCTTCGCGCGATCTCCTTGAATCCACCGTGTTTGGTTCCTTCCTTTGATCAATGTAAGCCACCCATATGTTTGGGCTCTAGAGGTGATCCACCAAGGAATAATAATGATTCAAGAAGATGGATGGTTGGCTCAAACCCTAGTTTTTCCTATCTCTATAGAAAAAGGGTGTACTCTCCAACAAATTGGAATTATGTCGTATGTTGAAAAAGTCAACAACCCCCATCACCCATAATAAGACTCCTCTTATTTATAGATGTGGGCAACCCACCTTAACAATTAAGGAATTGGGTTTTAATTAATTAAATTCTTTTAATTAATTAAGCTCCCTAATCTTATTAGGGATAATTAATTAAACTCCTTTAACTAATTTTCCTTCCTAATCCAATTAGGAATAAATGAGAGTACTTATATTAAATTAATTCCTAAACTCTTTTAGAAATTAAAATAATAATAATTGTAATAATATTAATAAGACTCCTCTTATTAATTTATATTTAATATTTCTAAAATATTAAATAATAAATATTAAGCTATTTAATTTATTCTATCACCATAGATTAAATTAAATATACATAACATATTATTATTACGATTATGCCATTAACTTCTTAAATAATTATTCTTCCTTTTATGGTGTGACCCTTTAGGTTCTCCATATTAAACCTATTGTGAATAAATCAATTAGAACAATTCTAATCTTATTTAAATAAATAAATTAAACAAATAATTTATTTAAATAAATAATATTTATTCTACAATAGGATAAGCCTCCCCTAGCGATCAACGACTTTCCGGATAATATAGATTTCAACATTAATCATAAAAGAACCTTTGAGTAAATAGTTACCGTGATAATTCAATCCTTCCACCATACAATGTCCCAATTAAATATAAGACATGGAATTATCACAAGTCTTATTTTATTTAATTATATGTATTTCGATCCTTAAATGCACAACTCCAAATAATGCAAATTAGAAACTCCTTTCTAATTTCATTCTCGCCTTAACCAAGGACTCTTTGGGTTGTCATTTATCGAATCACATAGAACATTTCTCTTTTTTATTAGAAGTGGTAGATTCTTTATTGATCATACATTATCTCCATGTACAACTTATTATACCCAAGCATACCCTTTGATATACCCTAAGGGTCTTAAGGAATAAGTCAAAGTATAACTCATCATACACAAGATACTATGATGATCTCAAGTCCAAGGATTACTTGTACTACTATCACTACAGAATTCCTATTGACAGTAAATAAAACTCCATTAGGTATTCCTTAGCGAGCCACGTTCGATGAACTTATTCTCTAATAAGCACCTACATACTTGCTTTAGTGTCTCCACACAAATGATCATGAGATCAATCATCCTCATCCAACGAGAGCAAGCAACGTATGTACCAATCTATCCGGATTCACTAATCCCCAATTTAGTAATCCAACGATTGGGAACTATTTTAGTTTTAAGCTTTCTAAGAATTTAGATCTCATTAGAATGATCATCATCATTATTCTAAAAGCATTGCTTAAAACTATGGGTTTATCACATATTATAAAACAGCATCATGTAGATAATTAATAGCCTTTAATAAATTAATACTTTTTATTAATAAATGAATAAGATTGTTACAAAGTACATGCTTTATCATCAAACATGATTGGCTTTGTGTGCATACTACTTTCAATCTCCCACTTGCACTAAAGCCAATCGTCATGGTATCTCATACTCTTCTTCTCTAAGTGACGATTATCCTGCTGTTGGATAAGCTTTAGTTAATGGATATGTAATGTTGTTCATGAGAGTCCACTATCTCTATAGTGATTTCCCATCTTTCAATGATTCTAATAATCAATTGAAAGTGCCACAACACATGTTTAGATCCAAGATGAGACTTAGGAACCATTCCTAGTTCTCAGAATGAACTTTTAATCCAAACAATCAACTTGCAGCTTTCATTTATAGCTATATACTTTGTCTTTATCACTAAACCAAAGAACTCTTTTCTTTGTTTGGAACCTTTCCAATTCAACGCACCACTTGCTCAAGATAACGCTTTACCTTAAAGTGGATTTTCTATCATCTTGGTCTGTCTGAAAAACTTGAGTCTGTTAAGCCCTCTAGTTTTAATTTAGACCCACCATGTATGCTCACATCTTTAGTGCCAAGGTTAAGAACTTTAAGATGTTTTCACACGCCTTCAAAGTGATCTTCTCGAATATGATCGATCAACATCGTGTCTCGTACATTTCATTGCATACATGATTGTCACTCATGCAATCTCTCTTCTTTGGAGTCTATGGGGACTATTAAGAGAGATACACTCCATAGCTCATCAACATGAGACATCTCTTGAGTTTGCCATGCTAAAGACTTTTAGCATCAAATGAATATACGTTCCTTGGGTTAAGTCGAGCATCCTCTTGAATCTATCTATATAGATTTATATCCCCAATTAAGATACTCTTCCAAATCATTCATGGAGGAATGTTTAGACAATTTTATCTTTCTTTGATTGTAGCATTGGTATGTCATTCCTTATCCGTAGTATATCAATATATAGTACTAGGAATGTCACGATGCTCCCACTGGACCCTTTTATACACACTAGACTCTTACCTCATCGTATGTAACTCTAGATCATCATCTTCTATGATGCGTACCTCATCATCATCATCCATGATGAATCCATACCTCCTAGGTATCTTCAGTACTATTCCAGATTTACGATTCGGTTGTGGTATAATAGGTCTATCTATAGGTTCCTCTTATTTGACTTATAGTGTTTTGTGGTTCTTGAACTCTTCAAGATCTATTATCCTCCCACTAGCCCCTTCAATGATAAACACCTTTATCTTAGAAGGCAGGGTGTTTCGCAATAAACACCTTTTGTTAAGCAGGATTATAGAACATATACCCTAAACTTACTTTAGGATGTCCCACAAATCGACACTTGTCAAATCTTGTCCCAAGCTTATCCTTTGAAACCTTTTCACATAAGTTGGACAACCACTTATCTTAACATACTTAAGATTAGGAATCCTCCCTGTCCATAACTTTTATGGAGTCTTGGGGCTGGATTTTGAGGTTACCTTTTTCGTAGATATTCAGCCATTTCTAGGACATGATCCTAGAAGGATACTGGAATGTCGGTAAAATAATTATGGACCGCACCATGTCCAACAAGGTACGATTTTTCATTCAGATACATCAATCAATTATCACAGTATCGATGTGTCCATTATGAGAAAACCATTTGAGATGATCTAGAAACTTATTGCACAAGTATTTATTCCTTGATCCGATCAAAGAATTCTAATACTTTATCAATTTATTTCACTACAATTCTTTGAACCTTTCAAATAATTCATACTTGTATTTCGAAAAATACACACATTCAACTCTTTGAATGATCATCTCATTTTCTTATACTAGTTTGTTCAATTTGCAAAATATATTTTTCACGTAAATCAAGTATACAAAATTCATTAAGTAATATTTCATTTATATACAAAACATTATTATTATTATAAATAGAACAACAATTGTTCTTAAATATAATACCAAAGATTTCATTGTCAAACAATAAAATAGAAATAATGTTTCTAACAAGTCTTCGGAATACAATAACAACTTATTGACTTAATAGATTTGCCCGTAGGGATTGCTAAACTATAAGTTTCTATGGCTAATGCAAAGAACCTTTGCTTCATTTCCCACACATAGGATTACTTATCTTGTTTAACTTTCTACTTACGCTTGGTCCTTCATAAATCTATATTTATGATAACCAAAGTCGGTATCCAATACCCAAGTAGAACCTTGATTTAAAGAAAATTTATTTCAATCATGAACAAAAAGCGTATTATGAATCCGAAACTTCACTAAGCTTCTTTGGTTAGCCTCTGCAAGATGTTTCTCGCAGTTTCTTTTCCAGTGTCCTGACTTATTGCAGTGGAAGCAAACTCCTTTGCTATCCGTATCAGTTTTGTTCTTATTATCCTTTGTTTATGCCTTTCTATTTACCTTCTTTAAATCGTTCTTCTTTTCAGAAGATCTTTTGGCCCCTACCAAGAAGACTTGATCTTTCTTGGTTGGAAGTGACTCTCAACATTTTTCAACATGATAAGCAAATCAGCGAGGCTGGTATCTAGCTTGTTCATATGAAAAATTCACAACAATTGTGAAAGGAGTCCGGGAGTGAGTGCAAGATCAAATCTTGGCTCAACTCTCCATCCATGACAAAACCAGTTGTCCTAATTGATCAATCAAATTGATTATGTTAAGAACTTTTTATCTCATTTATAGTGCCATTGGCCAATCTAGATCGGAAGAGCTCCTTAGATATCTGATATCTTTCAGTCCTACTTTCCTCACCATCAACTACTTGATGTGCAATAATATAGTAAGAGCATCCATAGTTTCATGCTGACGCTGAAGCTTGTTACTCATGGATGTGAGCATGATGCATTGAGCCAACTATGCATCATCTAGCCACTTTCTAAAAGTAGTAATCTCTTCCTCGAGGCATTATGCGCAACCATTGCGAGGATAGGCGATTATGACATAAGATAGCTTTTCAAATTTATGAGAACTTTTCTCAAATTCCTTAACCAATCCGCTTTAATTGATTCAAGTTAATTTAGCATCTAATATGCTTCGCAAAGGATAGTAATTTAGACATTGTAAAATTCTATAGATGAATTTGTAATTAACAACATTTTAACATACATTCTTTTATTAATTACCAAAATAATTTAGGTCTTGTTTTAAATTGGTATCTCCCACTATTTTCTTCAAACTATATTACCCTCACTTATATAGTTCGGCAAAATCTAATTAAAGATTTGCTAGTGAGAATAAGGATCCCATTTCAAATGTATATAGCCTTGTGGTGACACAACAAACTATATATAAATAAATAGGTAGACAACTTTTGTCAATTACATCAACTATGCAACTCCTTTTATTTTGCCTCTTAGATTATTTTGATCAAGTGGTGGCACATCCAAATCAAAATTATCCAAGTTAAGTCCGACCTAGCACTCCATATATTCAAAAAGAAAAATATCATCCTTGTGGTGACACAACAAAACAATATTGTTCAATTTTCTTTATAAGCATCAAATGTGATAAATTAACATCTTAAATACTTAATACTTGCATTGTGGTGACACAACAAACTCATATTAAATATTTAATACTCTATTAATTTTATCATGCTAGAAAGGCTGACGCTCGATATTCCAAATATCTTTGAACGCTTAGGACTTAATATAAAATTAGGGGTTTTGTTATTAATTTGTCTCATCTTGTTTAGCGCATGCATTTATATATATATATAAAAATACGCGTCATATTAATGAACATGCGAAGCATGTTTGCATAATATATAATATATATAGTATAAGCATGCACATATAGAATACTATATTCTACCCGGATTGATTATGGACTTTTATTCTAGTTTGGTTCACTAGAGCCACCAAGTGAACCAAAAGGTCAAACCCTAGGGTGCAAGAAATAATATTTAAATATAACTATTACATTTAAACCCTGCTCCATTACAAATGGGTCTTCAAGCGCCTCCTGCTTCTTGATCTCCAATTCTTCAAAATAATTCTAAAATTCCTATTACATAACTATTTTAAAATAAATAGAAACCTTGATCGCATCGAGGGGAAGTACATAGAGAGAGATAGAATTTACATTAAGAAAAATTAGAGAAGACGAGTACGCAGAATTCCCATTTAATAAAACCCATACATTCATGCATCCAACTAAAATAAAATCCAATCACATCGTCAATAGTCCATAATCAATCCCATTTATTATCATACATATCACCATATGCATCAATAAATAACATTCATCTTATGAATAATAAACATTTAATATATATATTGATATCATTTAATGGGCAAATTTAGTTAGTATAAAATCTAATTTTGAATCAAAATAAACTCCTTTATTTTAATCCAAATTTAAATCAAAATAAAACTATTTTATTTTAATTTATCTAATTTTTGAATAAAATAAACTATTTTATTTTAATCAAAATTTTAATCAAAATAAACTTCTTTATTTTAATTAATTATGGAATCCAATTCCATGTAATAAAAAAAATTATTATTAAAGGAAACACGAATATTCTTTCCTATTCACAAATAAACTCCTTTATTTTGAATAATATGAAATCTTATTCCATATTTAAATAAACTCTTTTATTTAAGGAAATTAGGATTCTCTTTCCTATTCACAAATAAACTCTTTTATTTTGAATAATATGAAATTTTATTTCATATCTAAACAAACTCCTTTATTTAAGGAAAGATGGATTTACTTCCCTATTCACAAATAAACTCCTTTATTTTGAATAATATGAAATCTTATTTCATATCTAAATAAACTCCTTTATTTAAGGAAAAATAAAATCCAATTTCAACTCCAATTAGTTATCATGGAATCCAATTCCAACTCTAATTAGTTAGCATGAAATTTAATTTTAAAATTAAAATAAACTTTATATTTTAATATAAAATATAAACTTTTTTTTATTTTTAAATTAAAATAAACTTTTATTTTAATTATAAAATTATTAAATTATTATAATATATATATATATATATATATATATATATATATATATATTAATAGTAAATATTATATATTACCGTAAATATTATATAATCCTGGCAAATTTTTGAAGCAATAACACGGATCTTGACTAGCCCAAATTTTTGAACCAAAGAATACTATATTCTTGAACCACGTGGTACCCTTTTTGCTGGGCCAATTTTTTTTTTTTTTATTCAAGAATATAAGACATGTAATTTTGTCTCACGTGACCCTAAAAAAAAATAAAAAATACCACCGTGATTGAAAAATAAAATTGCACCCGTGGGTAATCCACGTGAAACGTGGGTGACGTAGGATGAATTTTTATTTTATTATTATTATTTTTTTATTTTTTATTTTTATTTTTTTTAAATTTTATACAACAAAATTATGCCCAATTAAATTGTTCTAAATACATATCAATATACATATCAAATTAAAACAATTAATAATTCGCATAAAGGTTTGGCTCGATGCCACTTATTAGGTTTGTAATATTCAAGAACGCAATCAAATTGCAAAAAATGCTTAAGCGTGTAAAAAATCGAGTTTAAAAAAAATTACAAACCATATACCCGATCACCCTTTATGCACAATTATTAATTAAACGAAGAATAAGAAATTATAAATCATACCCTTGTAGAAACGAGCTTCCTCGTGTACGAGTTCACCTCCTACTTTCTTTCGCGATCTCCTTGAATCCACCGGGTTTTGTTCCTTCCTTTGATCAATGTAAGCCACCCATATGTTGGCCTCTAGAGGTGATCCACCAAGGAATAATAATGATTCAAGAAGAAGGGATATTGGCTCAAACCCTAGTTTTTCTATCTCTATAGAAAAAGGTGCGACTCTCCAACAAATTGGAATTATGTCGTTGTTGAAAAAGTCAACAACCCCCATCACCCATAATAAGACTCCTCTTATTTATAGATGTGGGCAACCCACCTTAACAATTAAGGAATTGGGTTTTAATTAATTAAATTCTTTTAATTAATTAAGCTCCCTAATCTTATTAGGGATAATTAATTAAACTCCTTTAACTAATTTTCCATCCTAATCCAATTAGGAATAAATGAGAGTACTTATATTAAATTAATTCCTAAACTCTTTTAGAAATTAAAATAATAATAATTGTAATAATATTAATAAGACTCCTCTTATTAATTTATATTTAATATTTCTAAAATATTAAATAATAAATATTAAGCTATTTAATTTATTCTATCACCATAGATTAAATTAAATATACATAACATATTATTACGATTATGCCATTAACTTCTTAAATAATTATTCTTCCTTTTATGGTGTGACCCTTTAGGTTCTCCATATTAAACCTATTGTGAATAAATCAATTAGAATAATTCTAATCTTATTTAAATAAATAAATTAAACAAATAATTTATTTAAATAAATAATATTTATTCTACAATAGGATAAGCCTCCCTAGCGATCAACGACTTTCCGGATAATATAGATTTCAACATTAATCATAAAAGAACCTTTGAGTAAATAGTTACCGCATAATTCAATCCTTCCACCATACAATGTCCCAATTAAATATAAGACATGGAATTACTTTGCACAAGTCTTATTTTATTTAATTATATGTATTTCGATCCTTAAATGCACAACTCCAAATAATGCAAATTAGAAACTCCTTTCTAATTTCATTCTCGCCCAAGGACTACTGGGTTGTCATTTATCGAATCACATAGAACATTTCTCTTCTTTTTATTAGAAGTGGTAGATTCTTTATATTGATCATACATTATCTCCATGTACAACTTATTATACCCAAGCATACCCTTTGATATACCCTAAGGGTCTTAAGGAATAAGTCAAAGTATAACTCATCATACACAAGATACTATGATGATCTCAAGTCCAAGGATTACTTGTACTACTATCACTACAGAATTCCTATTGACAGCAAATAAAACTCCATTAGGTATTCCT
Source organism: Panax quinquefolius (assembly GCA_020205615.1). Taxonomy (NCBI): domain Eukaryota; kingdom Viridiplantae; phylum Streptophyta; class Magnoliopsida; order Apiales; family Araliaceae; genus Panax; species Panax quinquefolius. The sequence goes on from CM035162.1 coordinate 82,974,105, forward strand.
TAGCGAGCCACGCTCAAAGAACTTATTCTCTAATAAGCACCTACATACTTGCTTTAGTGTCTCCACACAAATGATCATGAGATCAATCATCCTCATCCAATGAAAGCAAGTTAACGCGTATGTACCAATCTATCCGGATTCACTAATCCCCAATTTAGTAATCCAACGATTGGGAACTATTTTAGTTTTAAGCTTTCTAAGAATTTAGATCTCATTAGAATGATCATCATCATTATTCTAAAAGCATTGCTTAAAACTATGGGTTTATCACATATTATAAAACAAAGATCATGTAGATAATTAATAGCCTTTAATAAATTAATACTTTTTATTAATAAATGAATAAGATTGTTACAAAGTACATGCTTTATCATAAAACATGATTGGCTTGTGTGCATACTACTTTCAAATTATTTATTAAACTCGTTGCTCAAATTAGTTATCCGAACTAATTTTTATTAATTAGAGTTTTAAATGACATTACACATATAATACATAAACATCCCACTTTATGGAAACACTCTTCTTATTGCATTTAAATATTACTCTATTTATCCTCCATGCGTAGAGTTACCACCAATAATTCCTTATAGGTAAAAATTAAATCCAAGATTTGAGCCAAGTAAACCACTCGCTAAACCAACAAATAATTGGTGACAAGCCATAACCTGATACTATGACAATTGAAGTAAATTTAAGTAGAAGAAGGGTAGTTGTGACTTTTTAAGTGATAAGAGAAAATTGTGGTGTCTCCTAAAAGCAAGGAGTGCCCATAACCAAAATTGATTTTCTTTTTCTACATGGAATGTGTTTTAAGTTTTATTTGTTCGAAAGAGACTTGGACGGCAGAAGAGAAAGTCTCCCCTTTTTGATAACAATTTATTTTATTTTTATATTATTATTATTATTATTATTATTTTATTTATCAAGTCCTACGCTTGGTCTTGCTGGAGGTACTAAAATATAAAATGTGTTTGCTATAAAGTCTTCTAAATCTTCACATTGCCCACATTTTACTATCCAAGAATACTTAATAAATAAGGCTAAAAGACTTGAAATTCTCATGCATATCAACTCATTTAATAAGAACATGTAGCCACCAAAATTATTGCATAAGTACAGCAAATTTTCTTGCACCACTAGCAACCGAAATTAGCCAAAAATAAAAATAAGGCAGCACTTCTATACACAAAATAAAAATCACATATATCACCCTTAATAGGTACACCTACCCGCCCCTTACCATCACATCAATTACTTGATTGCTTGCCCTTTCTTTTTTTTTTTCATGCCTAGCAGTAACCATAAAGCCAAACCAAATCATGAATCACCCAAATTATACACACACACAACCTTCTTTCTTCTTCCTATACATGCTTTGAGTTTTTTTTTTCTTCCACTACGAAGATCATTATGCATTCATGCAAATTAATTTATTTATTTTGAAGCACATGGTAAATATTAATTTAGCATGCACACATTTAATTTAGCATACTAATTTACAAGCAACACAAAATATCCACATTACTTCAAAAAGAAGAAAAAGTGTGCTAGAATTTAAATGGAAAGAATTTTATTTAACTAATTTATCTATATACCTTAGCTTGAAGAAAAAGAATTGGTTGCCAAGAAGAAAGCTACTGCTGCCGAACACCACATTCTCTACTTGGTTCTTGTTGTGTTTTATTTTATTTTATTTTGTAAAGAACAACTAAAGCAAGGGGTTTATATGTATACTAAAAGAAAAGTGCATAAATTAATTAAAATACTCATGGCCATCCCCTACATAACTTTATAGCAGCCCTAGTACTCTAATACATCCCATCCCACATGTCCATGTACTGCCAACAACCAAGAAAAAGCACACGCAAGCTCCCCTTTTCTCTTGGATACAAAGGTTCTAAAATGATGGTCTCATTTATGGGTAATACCCAATTCACTAGAACTTAGCTTGCTAGAATTATTTCACTTACAACCAACAAAGTTGCTACCTATGTACTAGCTGCCGAAAAATTTAATGGGTGGAAAATTTTCATAAAGCTGCCACCATTTTTCTTGTTGCCGAAAATGGTAAAATTCCTCAGGCTGCCGAAACGAGTGGTTACCAATTATAAGGTTGGGTCCAAATCCTCTTGGCTAAAATCACCTGCCATCAACTTAGTTGCTACTAGTACTTGGCTGCCAAAAAGTAAGTGAATAAGACTTTACATGGCTGCAAAAAAAAATCAACTGGGTAGGTAGAATTCACATAGCTGCCGAAATTAATGGGTGTAAAATTCCCATGGCTAGGTTCTATTATGTAAATACTTAATTACTATGGCAGCAGATTAATTAATTTAATTTACCCAAATAACACTAAATTATACACCACCTTAATAATTATTAATAAGTTGGGTTATTTTACATAATTTAAGTTACTCACTTAAATAATAATAAAAAGATTTAGTTCATCTAGACAAGCTTTCAAACCAATTCAATGATTTATTATAATTAAATAAATTAATTATGTACCACCTCTCATATTGTCATCTATTACTTAGTAATGCATTCCTTTTTTAATTTATTCCTCACTGATTCCATCATTGTGTCACACAAGACATTCATAAACCAATCATAATTCTCCACATCTTATCAATTATTAAAAGTTCAATTAATTCAATTAAGTTACTCACCTCATACCATGCAAGCATTTAAAAAAAAAAATCACAGGCTCTATTTATATAAATATTAATATTAAATCATAAAATTTACGGTTATTACATCCTCTCCCCCTTATAAAAATTCCATCCTCAGAATTGATACAAGGTTACACAAAAAGATGGGGATAGTCTCTCCTCATCCTACTTCTAACTCCCATGTGGCCTCCTCGACATCGTGGTTTCGCCAAACAACCTTTACAGAAGATATAACTTTATTTCTTAGCGTTTGTTCTTTCTTATCTATTATCTGAACAGGAATTTCTTCATATGCCAGATTCTTCTCTACTTGAATGGGCTCATAGGAAATCACGTGTCATAGTCGACTTGTATGCAGACGTAGCATGCGAAAATGTAAAACACGTTGTGGATGTGTTCGATTGGGTGGCAAAGCAACCTTGATGCCACTTCGCCCACTCGCTTCAATATCTCGAATGGTCCTATGAACCTCGGACTCAATTTTCCTTTCTTTTCAAATCTGATCTTTCCCTTCCAAGGAGATACCTTCAAAAATACAAAACTATCGACTTCAAAGTCTCGGTTCTGACGATGCAAGTCGGCATACTTCTTTTGGCGATCTTGAGCAGCTACCAATCTGCCCCTTATTGTTGTTACCATGTCGGCCATTTGCTGAACTAATTCTGGTCCCAAAAGTCGTCGTTCTCCGACTTCGTCCCAACATAATGGTGTTCTGCACTTTCTCCCGTAAAGAGCTTCATATGGCGGCATACCGATACTCGCCTGATAGCTATTATTGTAAGCAAACTCTGCTAATGGTAAATGGTCGTCCCAATTTCCCTTAAAGTCCATCACGCAAGCTCTAAGCATGTCCTCCAACATTTGTATGGTTCGTTCACTCTGCCCATCAGTTTGAGGGTGATAAGCAGTACTTAATCTCAATTGAGTTCCCATTCGTTCCTGCAAACTTTTCCAGAATTTTGACGTGAAACGCGGATCTCGATCAGAGACAATCGACACCGGCACTCCATGTCGCAATACGATTTCCTTTACATACAAATTTGTTAACTGGTTCAAATTGAATCGAATCTTGATGGGTAGAAAATGAGCTGTCTTTGTTAGTCGATCCACAATAACCCAAATGGCATCATAACCCTTCTGTGTAACCGGAAGTCCAACCACGAAGTCCATCGTAATGTGCTCCCATTTCCATTCTGGTATTTCCAGTGGTTGAAGTAGTCCACTTGGCCTCTGGTGTTCTACTTTGACTCTTTGACAAGTAAGACATCTGCTAACACACTCTGCAACTTCTCTTTTAAAATTAGGCCACCAAAAATGGTGTCAAGATCCCTGACATTTTGTGCCTCCTGGATGTATAGAATACGTCGTATTGTGTGCTTCGTGTAGGATTTCCTCTCTCAGTTCGATTACAGCTGGCACCCATACTTGACCCACAAACCTCAATATACCGTCCTTATCTACTTTGAACCTTTCTTCCTTATCTTCTACTATTCTCTTCTTTATCTTCTCACATTCTTCATCTTTCTCTTGTGCTTCCTTTATTCTATCTAATAACGTCGGGTGAGCTCTCATCATGAGTAATTTTCCTTCCGCTTCTTTTGGTTCCTCCACCTCTAATTCCAACTTTTCCATTTCTCTTATTAATTCCTCTTGAGTTGTCAATTTGAATAACTTCTCCCTTCCTTTTCTACTCAAAGCGTCGGCTACAACGTTTGCTTTTCCCGGGTGATAAAGAATTTCACAGTCGTAATCCTTGATTAGTTCCAACCACCTTCTTTGTCGCATGTTCAACTCCTTTTGTGTGAAGATATATTTCAGACTCTTGTGATCCGTATATATCTCACATTTTTCTCCATACAAATAGTGCCTCCAAATCTTCAATGCAAAGACTACCGCAGCTAACTCCAAGTCATGGGTAGGGTATCATTTTTCAAAATCTTTTAACTGTCGTGAGGCATATGCAATAACCTTGCCGTGTTGCATTAGCACACAACCAAGTCCTCTATGAGATGCATCACTATACACAACAAATCCTCCCGTATCATCTGGTAATGATAATACAGGCGCCTCACTCAACCTCCTCTTCAATTCTTGGAAACTCTCCTCGCATTTATCCGTCCATACGAACTTCTCTGTCTTCCTCGTTAGATTGGTCAGCGGGGTTGCTATCTTAGAAAAATCTTGGATAAATCTTCGATAGTACCCGGCTAAACCTAAGAAACTCCTAACTTCTGTTGGCGTCTTCGGCTGTTCCCAGTTACTTACCGCTTCCACCTTTGCAGGATCCACGGAAATTCCATTTTGATCTATCACGTGTCCTAGAAATTGAACCATTTCCATCCAAAATTCACATTTTGAAAATTTAACGTAGATCTTTTCCCTTCTCAATGCTTCCAATACCATTTTCAGGTGTTCGGCGTGCTCTTCTTTCGTCTTTGAATAAATCAAAATGTCATCGATAAATACTACTATGAACTTATCTAAGTATGGCTTGAAAACCCGGTTCATCAAGTCCATGAATGCTGCCGGAGCATTGGTTAACCCAAATGACATCACTAGAAATTTGAAATGTCCGTAGCGAGTTTGAAACACCGTCTTTTGTATGTCCTCCTCTCGCACTTTCAACTGATGATAACCCGTTCGTAAATCTATTTTGGAAAAACACTTCGCTCCCTTCAGTTGATTGAAAAGGTCGTTTATCCTTGGTAATGGATATCTATTCTTAATTGTCACTCGGTTCAACTCCCGATAATCGATACAGAGCCTCATTGATCCATCTTTTTTCTTTACAAACAACACTAGTGCTCCCCAAGGAGACACACTTGGCTGAATGTAACCCTTATCTAGTAACTCTTGCAATTAAATCATCAATTCCTTCATTTCTACTGGCGCCATACGATATGGGGCTTTCGAAATTGGTGCGATTCCCGGTGCTAAATCTATTATGAATTCAATTTCTCTGTCTGGCGGAAGACCAGGCAGATCATCTGGAAACACGTCTTGGAAATCTCTTACCACTGATATATCTTTCATTTCTATTCCCTTTTGTTGAGTGTCCACTATATAGGCTAAATAACCCACACATCCTTTTTTAACAATTTCTTAGCCTGCATCATCGTAAGGCAACACGATTGCTTGAGCGATGAGCTACCGTAAAACACTACCTTAGACCGATTTGAGGTCTGAAGGTTCACACTCTTCTTCTGACAATCGATTATCGCAGCGTGGTCCGGATAACCAATCCATTCCTAATATCACATCAAACTCTCCCAGTTTAATCGAATTAAGTCTACGTTTAGTTCGTGACCTCTAATGTTTGCACAACAGTTTCGGTAAACAAACTCTATGGGAATTACTTCCTTATTCGCAATCTCTACATTCAATGAGTTTTCTAAATGTTCAGGAGGTATGTTTAGTCGATTAGCAAATTCTTCGATTAATAAAGGAATAGGTAGCACCTTTAATCAAATAATACATAGGCATTTATATTATTGATTGGGAGAATACCTGACACCACGTCCCTTGCGATCCACCGTGTCTTGAATAGTCATGTTAAAGGTTCTGCGATTGATTACGATTGGATTACGTTGGTCTGCCGATCATCAGCTTGCTGCCCCCTCCCTATTGGTCGCTTCCTCCGTTGCTCCCCTTCTTTGGGCAATCCTTGATTTGATGCTCAGTTGAGCCACACGTGAAACATCCCTTGATCTTTTTTGGCTTTGGGCAGTTGGGTGAAATGTGCCCTTCTTGGCATAGATTGTAGCGACGCGCTGCGCCCTTCCAAAGATTCCCTTGATGGTTTTTCCCACATTTCGAGCAAGCTTCACTTCTTTTCTTAAACCCTCCTTGATAACTTTCTGACTGGTTGATGTGTCGGTGGTTGGTGTTGTTGTTGTTGCTGTTGTTGCGGTATTACCATTTCCTCTTTCCCAGATAACTTCCACCACTGCTACTCCCTCCACGAGTTTCTCCCCCAACATTCTTGTTCTTCTTCTCATTGTTGTATCGGCTCAATGCCTCGCTACCTCCCTCAGCAATTATCGCCTTCTCCAATAATGTGGCAAACGAGTCAATTTGAAGGACTGACACCTTGTTGAACAACCAAGGTTTTAGTCCAACTTCGAAGCGTCGAGATTTCCTTTCTTCAGTGTCTACTTGATGTGTTTCGAATCGTGCGAGTTCATTGAACTTGGCCGTATACTGTGCCACTGTCATCTCCCCTTGTTTTAGTTCTAGAAACTTTACCTCCATCCTATTTTTCATGCTCTTCGGGAAGTAATTCTCAAAGAACAAGGTCTTAAACCTCTCCCAGGTTATAGTCCCTTCTCCCGCTCTCTGTTGATTTACTTCCCACCAGTAGTTTGCTTCACCCCTCATCATATATGTAGCGAACAAGGTTTTCTGGTCTTCACCCACACGAGCAATGGCGAAGGCTTTCTCCATTTCCTTGATCCACGTTTGCGCTACGATAGGATCGGTAGTACCCATGAATTCTGGAGGTCCCACACTCTTAAAGTCCTTGAAGTTTCATGATCGAGCTACTTGGGGAATGTGTGGTACTTGTTCATTTCTTCCCCTAAGAGCCTCCCCTAACAAATCTACAAGCCTCTGAATGGAATCTACTTGTCCTCTCTCATAATTAACCGACTCTTCTGGTGTAGTTAATCTACATCTGGGCGGCATTTTTCTGCATCACAAAACTTCCATTTTTATTATCTAATTATATTAATTCTCCATAAAAGGAATAAGATTTCATAATACATTTCAGAACAAGATCATTTATATTCATATGCCAAATTGTTACATTACATGTTTATCTCTAGCATACTTCTATAAATGATACAACTTATCCCCTAATATCACAAAAGATGGGGACAACCATTAACATACTACCCCTCTAATATAACTCAAAAGTTTGGGGCTTACAACTATCTCACATTCTACATAAAAGACTAAAATTACAACAACAGATAATACACTACATAACGAACTATAACTAATAACTTTTAACGCCTAGACTCAATCTATCATTCCGCGCTCCACATCGCTCTGGTACTCCCTCTGAGTAATGTGCACCACCAAATCTCGGCTTATGGTGTGCCGGGTCTGTCCCTGCTCTGCCGGGTAGTGATTTACCCCATCAATCAGTCTCTCCATGGCCGTGCGCACTGCATAGCCCATCCTGTTCATCTTCCTCCTTTTGCACCTCACTTCATCTTCTAGATCATTAGCCCTATCATTGGCCCCTTCCCACTTCTCTTCGAAATGGATCCTATCCATTACCTCCATCCTCTAACTGAGTATGGATAGCTTCCTTCTCTGTCCTCTCGCTTAACTCCCTCTGCTCCATTTCTTCCAATTTCCCTGCCAGTTCTACATTCCTAGCCACCGCCCTGTGAAACAAAGCCCCCATCTGGATCCCTGCCTCCTTACGGTGAGCAATCTCCACCTCTATCTCCTGCATCACTAAATTTCTCTGGTGGTCTTCGTCCCTCAGCTTTTGGGACTCAGACTCCCTGTCCCTAGCCTCAGCCTCTAACTCCTCAACTCTGCACCCTAACTCTAAAATCTGCTCCTCATACTCTCCCAACATCCTATCTTCAAAAGTAGCCTCGTTGGAGTCCCCCATGGTCTCGTCCACCATACGCTCCTCCATAGGCTCCTCCTCTGGATCAGACTCCTCGGGTATTGGCTCCATCTCCTCTTCCTCGTCATCATCATCGATAGGGACTACAGTTGATATAGGCTTCGCCATCAATGGTGCCTCATATACAACGTGTATGTCACCCGGCTCCTCTTCTACTACTCGGCTAGGTCCTCCCATGTCAGTCATCCTACAATCACCAACACAAGATAAAACAAACAACAACTCCATTAGAATGTTAAATAACATAAGTTCATTGTATATAATGAAGTTATATTCTATAACATGCTAAGTTTCTCTCTACGAAAACTCTATATGAGTTTCATCCCTTTCTATCTTCTAAGTTCTCCTAAGTTATAATCTAAGGGCTCTCGCTTCTAAGGTTTACAACTATAGCTCTGATACCAACCTGTGACGCCCCCAAAATTCAGACACCCATATCTCGAATTCGGTGCATCACGTACAACTACGAATATCTTACTAAATCATTAACAACGAAAATAATAGAATAATTTACATTGATATAATATAAATATTCAAGCGTCCCAAGGTATCAGAAACCATTACTTACTACGACAATTCAAAGATTAACTTAAACATAACTTAATCATTCTTGAATACATCATAACAAGCATAACAATAATAATAATACTTCTAGTCTTAAGGACTAAGTTATTCTGTCGTCTTGCCCTTTCCCTTGTCCTCTCCTGAAGTACCTCCTTGCTCTGCCTTAACTGTAATGTTTTAGGAAGCAAGAATGAGTAACAAGTTTGCACAGCAAGTAATATAGCCAGAAGGACAAGCAGCTATAGCATTTAAATCTTTCAAGGGTATAATAATAATTGGTAGTTAAAGGATATCAAGAAATATCAAGAGTATTCAATAGGTGTCGCTATAGACTGAAGGATATCAACAAAATTTCAGGATTTATTCATTTCGAGGTTCAACATGAATGAGCACTGAGCAGTCATCAAGGACTAAGAACTCTTACTAGAATTAACAGTATTACACTGTAATCCAATATAAACGAGTACAACATGTGATCAGCCTAAAGTACCCTACGTTATGCATAACATTTAATCGTACTTGTGTTCGCACGTCGGTTTCCCGATAATATATAATTTCCCCTTCAATGAGGGTTGTTCATCTCAGTAGATTTACGATAGTCCGCACCAAGTCAATTGGTTTGGATAGCTTTTAACACAAAATAATAGTCCAGTCGAATCTAAGGCTTAGACAAATTTTTTTAATGCATTTAAGAACAATAAGTCCAATGCTTGCAACTACGTCAAGGTATACAAATGATTTTCGAATAGAAACAGATATTTGCTTGAGATAACAATTTGAACGTATACAGTGTAAGAAGTAAGGAACTTGCCTCGTTCGTCGATTATGTTTACCTTAACACCTTGTCACGTATACTGCCTATAATATAATAATATAGCCGTACAAATTAGTGATTGTTGAAACCAACTCACTTTAGCTATTAATCGCATGTCATCCTAGTTTAAGGTACAAATCTCTCATAAAATTCATAAAAATACTACATTTCTTACTTGCTACACATTTATGCTCGCAAATAAGAAAACTATGCACATAACATTATTTATTAAACTGTTGCTCAAATTAGTTATCTGAACTAATTTTTATTAATTAGAGTTTTAAATGACATTACACATATAATACATAAACATCCCACTATATGGAAACACTCTTCTTATTGCATTTAAATATTACTCTATTTATCCTCCATGCGTAGAATTGCCACCAATAATTCTTTATAGGTAAAAATCAAATCCAAGATTTGAGCCAAGTAAACCACTCGCTAAACCAACAAATAACTGGTGACAAGCCATAACCTGATACTATGACAATTGAAGTAAGTTTAACTAGAAGAAGGGTAGTTGTGACTTTTCAAGTGATAAGAGAAAATTGTGGTGTCTCCTAAAAGCAAGGAGTGCCCATAACCAAAATTGATTTTCTTTTTCTACATGGAATGTGTTTTTATTTTTATTTGTTTGAAAGAGACTTGGACGGCAGAAGAGAAAGTCTCCCCTTTTTGATAACAATTTATTTTATTTTTATATTATTATTATTATTATTATTATTATTATTATTATTATTATTATTATTATTTTATTTATCAAGTCCTACACTTGGTCTTGCTGGAGGTACTAAAATATAAAATGTGTTTGCTATAAAGTCTTCTAAATCTTCACATTGCCCACATTTTACTATCCAAGAATACTTAATAAATAAGGCTAAAAGACTTGAAATTCTCATGCATAGCAACTCATTTAATAAGAACATGTAGCCACCGAAATTATTGCATAAGTACAGCAAATTTTCTTGCACCACTAGAAACCGAATTTAGCCAAAAATAAAAATAAGGCAGCACTTCTATACACAAAATAAAAATCACATATATCACCCATAATAGGTACACCTACCCGCCCCTTACCATCACATCAATTACTTGATTGCTTGCTCTTTTATTTTGTTCATGCCTAGCAGTAACCATAAAGTCAAACCAAATCATGAATCACCCAAATTATACACACACGCAGCCTTCTTTCTTCTTCCTATACATGCTTTGAGTTTTTTTTTCTTCCACTACGAAGATCATTATGCATTCATGCAAATTAATTTATTTATTTTGAAGCACATGGTAAATATTAATTTAGCATGCACACATTTAATTTAGCATACTAATTTACAAGCAACACAAAATATCCACATTACTTCAAAAAGAAGAAAAAGTGTGCTAGAATTTAAATGGAAAGAATTTTATTTAACTAATTATCTATATACCTTAGCTTGAAGAAAAAGAATTGGTTGCCAAGATGAAAGCTACTGCTGCCGAACACCACATTTTCTACTTGGTTCTTTTTGTGTTTTTTTTATGAAGAACAGCTAGAACAAGGGGTTTATATGTATACTAAAAGAAAAGTGCATAAATTAATTAAAGTACTCATGGCCATCCCCTACATAACTTTATAGCAGCCCTAGTACTCTAATACATCCCATCCCACATGTCCATGTACTGCCAACAACCAAGAAAAAGCACACGCAAGCTCCCCTTTTCTCTTGGATACAAAGGTTCTAAAATGATGGTCTCATTTATGGGTAATACCCAATTCACTAGAACTTAGCTTGCTAGAATTATTTCACTTACAACCAACAAAGTTGCTACTTACTATGTACTAGTCATGTAGAAAAATTTAATGGGTGGAAAATTTTCATAAAGTCGCCACCATTTTTTGTTGTTAAAAATGGTAAAATTCTAAAATCTTAAAATGAGTGGTTACCAATTATAAGGTTAGGTCTAAATCCTCTTGGCTAAATTCACCTACCATCAACTTAGTTGCTACTAGTACTTGGCTGCCAAAAAGTGAGTGAATAAGACTTTACATGGCTGCAAAAAAAAAATCAACTGGGTAGGTAGAATTCACATGGCTGCCGAAATTAATGGGTGTAAAATTCCCATGGCTAGGTTCTATTATGTAAATACTTAATTACTATGGCAGCAGATTAATTAATTTAATTTACCCAAATAACACTAAATTATACACCACCTTAATAATTATAAATAAGTTGGGTTATTTTACATAATTTAAGTTACTCACTTAAATAATAATAAAAAGATTTAGTTCATCCAGACAAGCTTTCAAACCAATTCAATGATTTATTATAATTAAATAAATTAATTATGTACCACCTCTCATATTGTCATCTATTACTTAGTAATGCATTCCTTCTTTAATTTATTCCTCACTGATTCCATCATTGTGTCACACAAGACATTCATAAACCTATCATAATTCTTCACATCTTATCAATTATTAAAAGTTCAATTAATTCAATTAAGTTACTCACCTCATGCCATGCAAGCATTTAAAAAAATAAATAATCACAGGCTCTATTTATATAAATATTAATATTAAATCATAAAATTTATGGTTATTACAGTATACACTATTACCTTTGTGCCGATCAAATATGCTAGAAATTTATCAAAGGCGTACACCACTGCCAATAAATCTTTCTCCGTTGTGGTGTAGTTCAACTGTGCATCTGTAAGGGTCTTGCTGGCATAATAAATAACATGAAATGTCTTCTCTTTCCTCTGCCCCAAAGCAGCCCCTACGGCGTAATCACTGGCATCACACATCAGCTCAAATGGCAAATCCCAATCTGGTGCAGTAATAATTGGTGCTGATGTTAATTTCCCTTTTAGGTGCTCAAATGCCGACGCACAAGCCTCATCAAAGTTAAAATGTGCATCCTTCTCCAATAAACTGCATAGTGGTTTAGTTATCTTGGAGAAGTATTTAATGAATCTGCGGTAGAAACCTACATGTCCCAGAAAGCTGCGAACACCTTTTACCGAAGTAGGTGGTGGCAATTTCTCTATAGTTTCCAGCTTTGCCCTATCTACCTCGAGTCCTTTCTTCGATACTTTGTGTCCCATTATGATTCCTTCTTGTACCATAAAATTTAATTTTTCCCAGTTCAGTACTAGATTTGTTTCAACACACCATTTCAAAACCATCACCAAATTTTTAAGGCATAGATCAAACGAGTCCCCGAAGACTGAGAAATCATCCATAAATACTTCCACATTCTGGTCCACCATATTTGAAAATATAGCCATCATGCAACTCTGAAACGTGGCTGGAGCATTGCATAACCCAAAAGACATCCTTCTGAAGGCGAATGTGCCGTACGAACATGTGAAAGTTATCTTTTCCTAGTCTTCTGGAGCTATCATTATTTGATTATAACCCGAATATCCGTCCAGTAGGCAATAGTACTCATGACCTGCTAATCTGTTCAACATCTGATCAATGAACGGGAGTGGAAAATGATCTTTCCTTGTAGCTTTATTGAGCCTGCGGTAGTCCATGCATACTCTCCACCCTGTCACTGTTCGTGTTGGAATCAACTCATTATTCTTATTAGTCACTACAATCATGCCACCCTTTTTCGGTACACAGTACACTGGGCTCATCCATGAGCTATCTGAGATCGGATAGATTATGCCCGCATCCAGCCATTTTAGTACCTCTTTCTTAACCACTTCTTTTATTATCGGATTAAGTCTCCTTTGTTGCTCAACCGACGGCTTACTTTCATCTTCCATCAGGATTTTATGCATTCAAAATGAAGGGCTGATCCCTTTGATATCTGCTATGGTCCAGCCAATAGCTGATTTGAACTCTCGAAGCACTCGTAGCAGTTTTTCTTCTTGAAAAGATGTTAATGCAGAAGAAATAATCACATGTAGCTTTGAATCTTTATTTAAAAATGCGTACCTGAGATGTTCTGGAAGGGGTTTTAATTCATGTTCTGGAGGTGTCTCAAGAGATGGCTTTAATTTTACTGAGGATTCTCCAGCTTTTGTCAATGGCTCAATAGGTGTTCTGAATTTTCTGACTTGTGGAGTGGGATCCAGATATTGCATAAGTTCGTCAAGTTCCTCGTCCTCCAAATCTGAATTTTCAGCAATTACACTCCTCAAAGGTTCATCATCCACTAGACTCTGTACTTCATCATTTACAACCCGATCCACCAAATCAACCAGGAAACATTCCTCTTCATCTGCTGGAAACTTCATAGCTTTGAAGACATTAAAGGTGACATCTTGATCATGAACACGCATAGTGAGTTCCCCCTTCTGTACATCTATCAGAGTCTTTCCTGTGGCTAAGAATGCTCTTTCCAGTATGATTGGTATCTTTTTATCTTCCTCATAATCCAAAATGATGAAGTCAGTCGGAAAGATAAATCTGTCCACCTTCACTAATACATATTCAACAATTTCCCATGGATACGTGATGGATCTTTCAGCTAGCTATAAAGAAATGTTTGTTGGCCTTGGCTCCGGTAATCCCAATTGGTTGAATACTGACAAGGGCATCAAATTTATGCCTGCCCCAAGATCACACAATCATTTTTCAAAATTTATCTTCTCGATTGTGCATGGGATTATGAAACTGCTCGGATCCTTCAGCTTCGGAGGTCACTTCTGCTGAAGTACAGCACTGTATCTATTTTCTTCGTCATGGCGACCATCTATACTAACAACTGCGTGATAGCATCTACTTCCAACACACCTGCAACCTTGGGCTGTGGCATCCGAGATGTAGGATTCTGAAAATCATTTGATGCCATTGTCTCGATAAGGTCATAAGCTTCTTCATAGCTTTTTACCCATAATGCCCCTCCTGCAGCTGCATCTACAATCGGTCTCAACTGCCATCCCAATCCATTGTAAAATGTGTTGATTACCATCCAATCTGGCATACCATGATGTAGACACTTTCTCAGCATCTCTTTATATCTCTCCCATGCTTCATATAAGGACTTACCCTATTGTTGATCAAACTGAGAGATAGTTATCCTCATCTTTGCAGTCTTAGCCATTCGGAAGAACTTGGCTTAGAATTTCTGAGCTAAGTCCTCCCATGTAGTCATAGATCCTGCTGGCAAAGAATGAAGCCAACTTCTTGCTTTATCTCTCAATGAGAATGGGAATAGCCTTAGTCTGATAGCATCCTCCATTACACCGTTGTATCTGAATGTATCACAAATTTTGATGAAACTCAATAGGTGTTCATTCGGATCGTCTGTAGCGGCACCCCCAAACTGTACTGAATTTTGTACCATCCGAATAGTGCCCATTTTTATCTCGAATGTATTGGCTGCTATCGCTTGTCTAACGATGCTAGACTGTAGTCCATTAATATTGGGCATGGAATATTCCTTCAAAGCCCTATGCTCCTCTCTTTGCTCTTCTCCTTGTACCTCGGCTGCCATATTAGATGTGGAACTTTCTAACTGTGCTTGTAAATTTCTACGAACACTCCCTTTCCAACCTCTCCCATTTATGTTGTCCTGAACAGGTGTTAAGTCGGGGTTGGATGACCGCGTGCGCATAAAAATTTATCCAAATTCCTGAAACAAAAACAAAAAATTGAAATGAGATAAGACTAGAATTGCCTAAGTCATACAATATAGCTTAAAACTAATGATAATAATAATAAATTAAACTCGTTTCCCCAGCAACGGCGCCAAAAACTTGTTGCCTCTTTTTTAGTCTTAACAAAAGAGCTCTAACTCATGCAAGCATACATGCGTCAACAAGCAATACAGAACAAGTAAAGTATCGACCCCACAGAGAAAGTTGTTTAATTTAAATCACTATGCATTAATTAAATCACAATATTTATATACTCAAACTAATGACTAAGATTGGTTTGTTACTCGAATCGCAAATAACAACTAAAATAATAATAACGACGGGATAAATCAAATCTTGAAATAATGGGATCCTAACTTCATTTAATATTTCATTTAATCACCACTATCATGCATGACTTGTTCACATATCACAAGAAAATAGCCAAGAGCACTAAAAGAGTCATAGCCATTTTTCAATGCACTATGACCTACTTACACAACATCCACAAATGATAGACTCTATGTAATCATCAATATAACCAAAATCACTATATGTCTATGTGAAATTCCAACTATATTGAATTTAAGTTCAAGTCCTTATTCTAACTCATACGGTGAAACAGTATATGTCTATCTGGTTCACGAAATACATAAGTCATATAAAACAGCCCCGTATACTTATACTATCATGATTACAATCCATACTTGCATGTTCATTGTCAATTCCATACAAGTACTGAAATGAATGGTGATCAAGCATTCATACATGCAAAACAATCATGATAGACATCCCATATGATATATAAAACAATCCAGCATTCAAGCATGCAATCAAATTACATATTAAAATCCGTTAGAATCCCATAATGGAGTTTAGTTCATGACTGAACCAAAAGCCATTATGGGATAAAATCTAAACATGATTAATAAACAACAATTGAACGATGAAAGGTAGAAACAATCAAAACTAATTGCTGAATATAATTCACTATTCAAATCGTAATATGAATCCAGTAAATACTAATAATAATCTACTCTGGTAGAAAATCCCAAGAAGAAGTAGAAAAGTAGAGTTTTGGCCTTCTTCTGCGTTGGAATCTCTCCCAGAGAGTAAACCCTAGTTATGATGTTAAAAATTACGTAAAAACAGAATAATCCTCTAATCCTCTGACACCAGTCAGATATATCGTTTTAAAACCCAATTACAACCATTTTAATTAAAAAATTAAAATAAACAGCTCAGCAGTGATTCAGCATCGCACGCGGCTACGCGCTCCCCCAGTGTAATCATCGCGCTGGCGCGCGACTTGTAGTGTGTCATGATGTGCAGCCGGGTTCTCGCGCGAGCGCGCATTTCTATGCTTGTCCTGCCGCACGACTTCTGCAATGTTGATTCTTGGTTCTGCTGCTGCAATTGTTCTATCCTGCTGCTCATTCCTTTCTTTCACCCCTACTTAGTCTCTTCTCCACTTGATCCTCATGCCACGCATCCACAGCTCAAGCCTCGCTTCATGCGTCCATTCGCCCCGTGCCCTCTAAGTCCATCCAATTAAGTTATTTCCTGCACTTTTCCACCAAAAGGAGTTTTAAGTATATGCAATGCAAACTAACATGAAATGCAGCTAAAACATACTAAAACGTACTTAAGATGGGCATAGTTCGCATGAATTGGTACTCTATAAGTAGGTATAAAACCTACTTATCAACGTCTCCTTGGGGTGCTCCTGTTCTATTCTTGAAAAAGAAAGATGGAAGTATTCAACTTTGTATTGATTATCGGGAGTTGAATCATGTCACCATCAAAAATAGGTACCCGTTGCTTCGCATTGATGACCTGTTTGACCAGTTGCAAGGTGCCAAATTCTTTTCAAAGATCGATCTTCATTATGGATATCATCAGTTAAAGATTAAAACTGATGACATTCCAAAGACTGCTTTCAGAACTAGGTACGTGCATTACGAATTCCTAGTCATGTTTTTTGGATTGACTAATGCTCATGCTGCCTTTATGGATATGATGAACTGAGTATTCAAGAAATATTTGGATAACTTTATGGTCGTCTTTATTGATGACATCCTCATTTACTCCAAAAGTCGTGAAGATCATGAGCAACACTTGAGGCTGATACTCCAAAAGCTCCGTGAAAATAAGTTATATGCTAAGTTGAAGAAATGCGAGTTCTGGCTTGAGGAAGTAGCATTCCTTGGGCACGTGATATCAATTCATGGAATATCTGTTGACCCAACAAAGATTGAATCAATTTAAAGCTAGGAGCAACCTAAGTCAGTGATCGAAATACGTAGCTTTCTCGGCTTAGCTGGTTATTATCAGAGATTCGTAGAAGGATTTTCTCGAATCACTACTCCATTAACTCAGCTGACTCAGAAAGATACAAAATTCGGTTGGAGCGAGGAATGTGAGAATAGTTTTCAGCTGGCTCAGAGGGATTTGTCATCTATAGTGATGTTTCAAGCAAAGGGTTAGGATGTGTTCTCATGCAATATGGGAAAGTTATAGCCTATGCCTCACGATAACTCAAAGAATGTGAGAGGAATTATCCTACTCATGATCTAGAGTTGGCAGCTGTCATTTTTGCGCTTAAGATTTGGAGGCATTACTTGTATGGAGAGAAGGTGGAGATCTATACGGATCATAAAAGCGTCAAATATTTCTTCACTCAAAAGGAACTCAACATGCAGCAACGACGATGGCTTGAGCTATTAAAAGATTACGATCATACCATTCAATACCATCTTGGAAAAGCGAACGTAGTAGCTGATGCATTGAGTAGAAGATTGTATGCGGGTACGAGTGCGATATTGTCAACACAAAATCCCATTTTATATGACTTACAAAGGATAGAGATAGTGTTAAAGACTCCAGGGACCTATGTGATGATGGTGAATATACGAGTAGATCCGACTTTAATCGATAAAGTTAAAGCTGCTCAAGCTACAGACCTGGAGCTGATGCGTATGAGGAAGAAAGTGAAAGAAGGTGCTATTCCGGAAGAAAGAATCGATGAAGAAGGAATACTTCAAGTCAACACCAGACATTGTGTTCCTAACGATTCTGACTTGAAGTATAAAATCATGATGGAGGCGCACAACACACCATTTGCAATTCATCCTGGGAGTACCAAAATGTATCGTGATCTTCGACATAGATTTTGGTGGAGCAATATGAAGAGAGAGATAGCAGAGTTTATCTCAAGGTGTCTAACTTGTCAACGAGTCAAGGCGGAGCATCAAGTGCCAAAAGGTCCATTTCAACCACTTGAAATTCCAGAATGGAAGTGGGAGCACATTACCATGGATTTCGTTACTGGTCTTCCCAAGGTTTCTCAAGGCATAGATGCGATTTGGGTCATTGTTGATAGATTGACCAAGTCTGCTCATTTCTTACCATTACAAAAAACTTATACACTTGAACGTCTTGCTCGTATGTACATAAACGAGATTATAAGATTGCATGGTATGCCAGTATCCATAGTTTCTGATCGAGACTCAAGATTCACTTCATGATTTTGGGTTAGTTTGCAACAAGCTATGGGCACGGATTTATGATTTAGTTTGGCATATCATCCTCAAACAGACGGGCAGTCGGAGAGGACTATTCAAACTCTTGATGATTTATTAAGACTTTGTGTCCTTAACTTCAAAGGAAGTTGGGACAAGTTCTTACCATTGGTGGAGTTTTCCTACAACAACAGTTATCAAGCAAGTATTGGCATGACTCCATTTTAGGCGTTGTATAGAAGAAAGTGTCGTTCTCTAGTATGCTGGAATGAGGTGGGTGAAGCAACGTTGTTCTCTATAGAAAAGATTCAAACGATCCGACAACGTATAAAAATCTCACAAGATCGACAAAAGAGTTATGCTGATCTTCATCGAAAGGATGTGGAATTTAATATTAGAGATCATATGTTGTTACATGTTGCTCCATGGAAAGGAGTTACGAGATTTGGAAAGAGAGGAAAGCTCAATCCTCGATTCGTTGGCCGAGTTTTAATCCTCGACCGAGTAGGAAATGTGGTCTATAGACTCGACTTACCGCCAAGTATGTCTCGTGTTCATAATATTTTTCATATATCTATGTTACGTAAATATGTGAAAGACCTGAACCACATTATTGAATTAGAACCGGATGAGATAGCGGAAGATTTAACGTATGAGGAGGTACATGTTAAAATCTTGGATAAGAATGATCATATTCTACGCTCCAAGGTTATACCTCAAGTCAAAGTTTTGTGGAGAAACCACGATGTTGAGGAAATGACCTGGGAGTTAGAATCTGAAATGAAGTCAAGATATCCTTACTCTTCTATACATACAGTGCATTTTCATAATTTCGAGGATGAAATTTCATAAGAAGGGGAGGTTGTAAGACCCCAACTTTTATGAATAAAGATTAATTTTTCTCGAAATATAATTTTAAATATTATTGTGTGGATTTGATATAATGTTATAGTTGTGGGTATTATTTACAAATTTTTCAAAGTAAGCAAGTGGTTATATAATATTCGTTTTAACAAGGAATATTCGTACGACGGCACAATCATTGGTGGACCCCACAATGAAAGTATTGTCGTAGTTAGAAAACGATGGAATTATCTTTTTATAAATAACGGCGAAAGTTTTACCATTAAACTGTTGAACTACCTGGTGATAAAAGTACAGTAATATGCGTAGTTGCATAGTAGCACACGGTATTGATTATTGATGCTTACGTGAGAAGTCACTCAATTATACTTAATTATTGCTACAGTAATTGTTGCATAATATCTCTCATATTATTGATTCAATTATGGTCACAGTATCATCTGCATAATATTTTATATTATTAAATCAATAATTGAGACAACAAAGTTATTCATATTATTATTTATAATATTGGCAATGTCTAGAAAGTTTTGTCAATGAGAGGTTTGGTCACCTAATTGTGCGCCAATATGGAGAAATCCTTATCGGAAAGCTCCCTCTTTCCTGGGAATGATCTGGTTGTTAAATATTGTGAGTTATAATATTAATGATGAATAAGTTTGTGTTGATTAAAGATGAAATTGATATTTTCATTGTGTTGGGATTATTAGTGTTAGTGGAAATCGACATCTATTTCGATAATAATGGATGTCTGGAGGTTATATTGACCAATCGGGTAATTAATCGGATACATAAGCAATTAATTGCTATTAATTCACATGCTTATAACTATGTGTTCACATGTGTGTACTATTGATTCGCATGCATGTACTATTAGGGGAGGTGGTGCAAGATTGATAATACTTGCATGACTAAATTAAAAATGGAGGTATAGATGAAGGTACTATACTGTAATTATTTTTTTCACATGATTGTACTATTGATTCACATGATTGTACTATTGATTCACAAGATGTACTATTAGGGGAGGTGGTGCAAGTTTGATAATACTTGCAGGACTAAATTAAAAATGAAAGAAAAGATAAAGGTATTATACTGTAATATTTCGAGCCCCAAAACGTGCAATTATCGAAACTATATTTTTCCTATAAATAGATGCTCATTCTTCTTTCATTCTCACCAATTCACTAAGACTCACAAGAGCAATTATAGAGAGAGAAGCTATAGAGAGAAAGAAGAAGAGAAGTCTGCTACTTCACTATTCCAAAGATATCAGATCTTCTTCTGAGGTAAGGGATATTATTTTTTTCAGTATTCATAAGGAATAATATTTTCTTCCATACTCTGTAGTATATGAGTAATATTATTTCATCTCGTATTCCTAATTATACCCTCATTTTGTTAAAATATTGCTTCTATACTCAGTGAAATTAGTAAAATATCTTTAAAATTTTTGCTTCATCTAGTATCGTTTCACTAGGATATTTTCTACACATTCTTGTTAAATTTTAAGTTTTTCATGACGGAGTACTGTCCATGAGTAGTTTTCATTTTACGATATTATTCACAAAGTACTATTCACGGGGTACTATTCATGGGTACTATTCATAAAGTACTATTCACTCAGGTACTATTCACCCGGAGAATTATTCATAATAAAAATTGATTTCTTTGATGTCTAAATCATTTTTGATATAATATTATTCTTGAATTTTACTCCACAAAACAGTATCATGTTGACAATTTGGACAATATTGAATTCTAGATAAATTAAATTATAAATCTTTAAATATTTATCATTTGCTTGCTTTTAATTGAATTCTTATATCATTGTCATCATCCTCATGCTTATATGGTGATAAAAGTCATCTATGGCTTACTTTCATAGATGTATTATTAATTGGTATGATTATGACCAGGGATCATTTGGTATAATCATGACCCGTAATGTTACAAATGATGTGGTAAAAGTCATCATTGGCTTGTAGTGCATTGATGGACAGTTGTTGGTATGAGTATAACCAGGGATTATTCGGTATAATCATGATCATTGATGATTACATGAATATCTTTGGTCGTGGTGCAGGGATGATTCGATGATGTGGTTTATTTATTAGCTGAGTCTCAGCGATAAAGTTGATAAAAAAACCTTTTTAAATCATAGAAGATAGTAGATATCATGCTCTACTTGACTCTTCTAATGGATTACTTGTTCCACTGCAGTTAAACTTGATCTTTATTATATTTTATTAATTTAACACTGTTCAAGGCTAACGATAATTTATTCTGCATTATCTTAGTCATAAAATTTCTTACTGGGCTAGTTGAGCTCACCCTTTGTTTTCATTATTCTCTTCAGGAAATGAGAATATAGCTGGGACTAGTCGGGGGACGGAGTGACGGTCCAGATGTTTGCATTACTAGTCCTCACTATTTAGTGAAATAGTGTGATAATAAATGTAATAAGGACTCCATTTGAGTTTGAATACTGTCTAGAAGATAATATTCGTATTTAAACTCTCAGCTTATATTTTGTCGTATTTTACACGACAGTTGTATAATTAAATTGTATTTGAATTTTATACCATGTATTTGGCGACTCAGAATGGGTGATGTATACCTATTTTGAGGGCGTCACGTATATAATGGAAATTAATAAGTTTGTATCAACATGTGATTAAATATAATGATTATCCAAGTGAGGACACTTGTATAACCATATTTAGAAACTAACGAACATAATAAATATCTGAATTATACAATAATACTGTACTGATAAATAATGATCGGATACGTAATCGATAACAATAGAGTTAATATTTTGGCACAATGATAATATAATTCTAAAACTTTCTTACTTATGTCCATTGCATAAAGTAAATGCAAAGGTAGGATACTTGCTTGGTCTGCTGCTTACAGTTACACAACTTAGTTTTATCTTTTATACCGAGACCTATCATTAATAAGATCATTCTATCGATTAGAAATACATATCATAACACATAGTACTGCTAAATGCAGTCAGCACATAACCTAATCACATTGTCATATATGTTTAACAGTCATTGGATCACAAATAGACATGTAGCTAGTCAAATTGTCTAAGTCTAGATCCATTTCTGAAACATTTCGGTGTACCAACGACCTTATCGGGTAAATATCTAGTCTAAAACTCTATTATGTAGTTCAATATTTGTTTAGATATTTTAAATATCAGTCGTATTATTTTTCATAGCCTTATAATAATTTATCATGATTTTTCAAACACTGGAATCATTTTTAAAAGATTTAAATATTAAATAATTCTATTATCATTAATATTAAACTATTAATGAAACCATTGCCAAAATATTAAATTTATTTATAATAACTTAAAATATTTTTAAAGTAGTAATATTACCCTTAAATGATTTTTAAAACATTTAAAATCATTTTAAAAAATTATCATTAATATTTAAATATTAATGTATTATTTATCAAAATATTGAAAGTCATTAATTATAACTTAAAATATTTTTAATTCATTAATATCATTTTTTAAATGATTTCTAAATCAATAAAACCATTTAAATTATTTATTTAATATAATTATTAAATAAGTCTAATATCATTAATATTAACTTATTAATGAAAATTACCTTTAAATATTAAAAGTTATATTTTATAACTTAGAATATTTTTAAACTCTTTATTTTCATTTAAAATGATTTTTCTAATATTAAAATTATTTTAAAACTAATTTATTTAATATTAATATTAAATAAATCTAATATCATTAATATTAAAATATTACTATTTTTCATGTCAAAATATCAAAAGTAATATTTTATAACTTAAAGATATTTTTAAAACCTTTAAATCATTTATATATGATTTTTAAATCATTAATTCTATTTTTCATAATTTATTTAATACATTTATTAAATAACTTAATTATCATTAATATTAATTTATTAATGAAATTCATCACAAAATATTAAAAGTCATTAAAAATAACTTCAAATATTTTCTTATACCATAATATATTTTAAAATTATTTTTCATGTATTAAAATCATTTTTAAATAATTTATTTAATATTATAATTAAATAAATTAAATACCATTAATATTTATGAAATATATTCAAAATTATTAAAAACTAATTTTTGAACTTTAAAATAATTTTTTAGTAATTTATTTACTATTTTTAATAATTAAAAATCATTTAATACTAATTATTTAATAAAAATAATTATTTAGTAATTAATCTGTCGCTAATGGGCCCAATAGCGACGAAACTGTCGCTATAGGTGTTCTTGAGGAAACCCAGTTATTCATACTCAGTGATCGAGGGTACTACTTTGACCAAGATTAAATCTTTTCTCGATGTGTTTCTGGGAAAGTTACTGAGTAGATATTGTAGTGCTAGTGTAACACTTCTTGATACAACAACAATCATGACCATACAACATAAAACGAATGAGATCAGGGCTTGTAAAGTGGTACATCGAAGTCGTTTCTTCATTTACGGGTTACCCGAAATGAAGAAACGAGCAAATGGGGTCATACTTTGGGCTTCCACTACATGCTAGTCTTGTAATATTTTTATGATCTAATGATTTCAGTGTATAGCCAACATGTAATGTGACGCCCCCAAAATAGGTATACATCACCTATTCTGAGTCACCAAATACATGGTACATAATACAAATACAATCTTTAATATACAACAAGAAAGTTTGTGAGTTTTAATACAAATACTATCTTCTGATAATATCCACTCTCGAGAATAAGTCCTCATTACATTTATTGTCACACTATTTAATGAGAATAGTAAGGACTACTAATACTATCATCCGGTTCATCACTCCTCCACTTCCCAGGCTAGTCCCGGCTATATTCTCATTTCCTCGAAGAGAACGGTGAAAGAAAGGGTGAGCTCAACTAGCCCAAAGAAGAAATATTATGACTAAGATAATGCGAGATAAATTATCATTAGCCTTAAACAATGTTAAACCGATACAATATAACAAACATCAAGTTTAAGCTGCGGTGAACAAGCAATCCATTAAAAGAGTCAAGTATAGAATAAAATCTACTATCTTTTATGATTTAAAAGGTTTTCATCACTTTTATCATTTGGGACTCGAATTAATAAATAATCCACATCATTTAATCACCCCTGCACTACGGCCAATGATATTCTTTAGTATCACGACCACAATTATCCATGCATTACGGGCCAAGAATATTTGTGTATTCATTTATGGTCATGATCATGCCAACAATCGTCCATCAATGCACTACGGGCCAATGAGGACTTTTACCACATCATTTATAACATTACGGTCATGATTACAATCAATAATCCACGGTCAAAATCATACCAAGTCCATCTATGCACTACAGGCCCACAGATGACTTTCAAAAATATAAAACATGAGGATGATGACAATGACATAAGAATTCAATAAAAACAAGTTCAAGAATTAATTTATTCAGGAACTAATAACGTCCAAATTGTCAACATGATACTTCTTTGTAGAGTAAAATTCAAGAATGCTCAGAAGAATATTTCCATGAAAAGATACTGGATGACGCGCAAATATTAAGAATATTCCACTAATTTCATGGAGTATAGAAGTCAAAACTTTAACCAACTGAGTATAATAAGGAATGGAATAACAAAAGAAATCACTAGGCATGCGATAGACCACATAGGCAGGTTATTCCAACAGAATAATAATTAACGGAACCAGGTCCGGCATAAAACGCACAGACAGGATATTCCAACAAAATAATAAAGACGGAATCAGTCCGGCGTAAAACGCACAGAAAGGATATTCCAACAGAATAATAAAGACGGAATCAGGTCTGGCGTAAAACGCAGAGACAGGATATTCCAACAGAATAATAATGAATGGAATAACAGAAGAATTTCACCAAGTATAGGGTAGCCCGCGTATACAAGTTATTCCAACATAATAATAAATAATGGAATAACAGAAGTTGTCTTCATGAATACAAAAGAAATAATATCTCTTACCGTAAAAAAAACTGGATATATGAGTAGGGAAGTAGCATAATACTTTTCTATAATTTCTCTCTCTAGAGTTTCAGTGAATTCGTAAGAAAATAATGAAGGAATGAGCTTCTATTTATAGAAGAATGGACTGCATAGTAACTAATTCCTGAACAGTCCAGATTGATTTAATAAAATATTCTAATAAAACAAAACTTTTAAATATAATATATATTATATATATAAATAACATGTGTTTGAAAGAGAAAAGTTCACGGGATTCAATCCCGTGATATTGCTTGAAAACCAACCCACTTGATTTATATTTTATATATATATAATATAAATTCATGCCACTAAAACCAAAAACCCCACCACTGGGTAACATCCTAAACATATATATATATATATATATATATATATATATATATATCATCACTCATACCACACTATTTTGAAAAATGAGTAGGTGGGGGTCCATAAAATACACCAAAATTCACAACAATTACTGTGGCAATAATTAAACAAAACTGAGTGACTTCTCACGTAAGCATCAATAATCAATACAAAGTGTCTTCTTTGTGCACTCTGGACATCGATCTTTTACTTTTAACACCGGGTGTTTCAACAGTTAACAGTGAAACTTCCGCCGTTATTTTCATTAAGTATTTTTTGTCGTTTTCTCAATCCGACAATAATTTCGTTGTGGGGTCCACCAATGATTGTGTCGTTGTACGAATATTCCCTGTTAAAACGAATATTCCCCGACCAATCGAATATTATATAACAACTCGTGTACTTTGCAAAATTTATAAATATTACCCACAATTATAACATTATATCAAATTTACTCCATAATATTCAAAAATGATATTTATAGAAAAAAAAAATCATCTTTATTAAAAAGTTAGGTTCTTACAACCTCCCCTTCTTATGAAATTTTGCCCTCAAAATTAGGGTACGTACCTGGCATGTCGAAGAGGTAAGGATACCTTGATTTCATTTCAGATTCTAACTCCCAGGTCATTTCCTAAACATCATGGTTTCTCCACAAAACTTTGACTTGAGGTATAACCATGGAGCGTAGAATATGTTCCTTCTTATCAAAGATTTGAATAGGAACCTCTTCATACGTCAAATCTTCCGCTATTTCATCCGGTTCTAACTCAATAATGTGTTTCGGGTCTTCCACGTATTTACGTAACATGGATATGTGAAAAACGTTATGAACACGAGACATACTTGGCGATAAAGCGAGTCTATACGCCACAGTTCCTACTCGATCGAGGATTAAAAATGGGCCAATGAATCATGGATTGAGCTTTCCTCTCTTTTCAAATCTCGT
Organism: Panax quinquefolius; assembly: GCA_020205615.1. NCBI lineage: Eukaryota > Viridiplantae > Streptophyta > Magnoliopsida > Apiales > Araliaceae > Panax > Panax quinquefolius. The sequence continues at coordinate 83,001,117 of CM035162.1, forward strand.
AACTCCTTTCCATGGAGCAACACGTAACAACACATGATCCCAAATATCAAATTCCACGTCCTTTCTATGAAGATCAGCATAACTCTTTTGTCGATCTTGTGAGGTTTTTATACGTTGCTGGATCGTTTGAATCTTTTCCGTAGTCATACATACCAACTCCGATCCCAAAAACGCTGCTTCGCCCACCCCATCACAGCATACTGGAGAACGACACTTTCTTGCATACAACGCCTCAAATGGGGCCATGCCAATACTTGTTTGATAACTGTTGTTGTAGGAAAACTCCACCAATGGTAAGAAGTTGTCCCAACTTCCCTTGAAGTCAAGGACACAGAGTCTTAATAAATCTTCCAGAGTTTGAATAGTCCTCTCTGATTGTCCGTCCGTCTGAGGATGATATGCCGAACTAAATCGTAAATATGTGCCCATAGCTTTTTGCAAACTAACCCAAAATCGTTAAGTGAATCTTGGGTCTCGATCAGATACTATGGATACTGGCATACCATGCAGTCTTATAATCTCGTTAATGTACATACGAGAAAGACGTTCAAGTGTATAAGTTTCTTGTATAGGTAAGAAATGAGCAGACTTGGTCAATCTATCAACAATGACCCAAATCGCATTTATGCCTTGAGAACCCCTGGGAAGACCAGTAACGAAATCCATGGTAATGTTCTCCCACTTCCATTCAGGAATTTCAAGTGGTTGTAATGGACCTTTTGGTACTTGATGCTTTGTTTTGACTCGTTGACAAGTTAAACACCTCGAGATAAACAACGCTATCTCTCTCTTCATTTTGCTCCACCAAAATGTATGACGAAGATCACGATACATTTTGGTACTCCCAGGATGGATTACAAACGGTGTATTGTGCGCCTCCATCATGATTTTATACTTTAAATCAGGGTCATTAGGAGCACAAAGTCTGGAGTTGACTCGAAGTATTCCTTCTTCATCGATTCTTGCTTCCGGCATAGCACCTTCTTTCACTTTCTTCCTCATACGCATTAGCTCCAGGTCTGTTGCTTGAGCAGCTTTAACTTTATCAATTAAAGTTGGTTCTACTTGTATATTCGCCATCATCACACAGGTCCCTGGAGTCTTTAACTCTATCCATCCTTTGCAAGTCACACAAAATGGGCCTTTGTGTTGACTATATCGCACTCGTACTTGAATATGATCTTCTACTCAATGCGTCAGCTACCACGTTCGCTTTTCCAAGATGGTATTGGATGGTATGATCATAATCTTTCAACAGTTCAAGCCAACGTCGTTGTTGCATGTTGAGTTCCTTTTGAGTGAAGAAATATTTGAGGCTTTTATGATCCGTAAAGATCTCCACTTTCTCCCCATACAAGTAATGCCTCCATATCTTAAGTGCGAAAATGACTGCTGCCAACTCTAGATCATGAGTAGGATAATTCTTCTCATATTCTGTGAGTTGTCGTGAGGCATAGGCTATGACTTTCCCATGTTGCATGAGAACACATCCCAACCCTTTGCACAAGCATCATCAGAGATGACAAATCCCTCCGAGCCAGATGGTATTGTCAGAACAAGTGCTGAAATGAGTCTCCTCTTAAGTTCTTGAAAACTCTTCTCACATTCTTCGCTCCAACCGAACTTTGTATCTTTCTAAGTCAGATGAGTTAGTAGAGTAGCGATTCGAGAAAATCCTTCCACGAATCTCCGATAATAACCAGCTAAACCGAGAAAGCTACGTACTTCGGTCACTGATTTAGGTTTCTCCTAGCTTTGAATAGCTTCAATCTTTGTTGGGTCAACAAATATTCCATGACTTAATACCACGTGCCCAAGGAATGCTACTTCCTCAAGCTAGAACTCACATTTCTTCAACTTGGCATAAAGCATATATTCACGAAGCTTTTGGAGTATCAGCATCAAGTGTTGCTCATGATCTTCACGGCTTTTGGAATAAATAAGGATGTCATCAATAAAGACGACCACAAAGTGATCCAAATATTCCTTGAATACTCGGTTCATCATATCCATGAAAGTAGCAGGAGCATTAGTCAATCCAAAAGACATGACTAGGAATTCATAATGCCCGTACTGAGTTCTGAAAGCCGTCTTTGGAATATCATCAGTTCTATTCTTCAATTAGTGATATCCAGAATGAAGATCAATCTTTGAAAAGAATTTAGCGCCTTGCAACTGGTCAAACAGGTCATCAATACGTGGCAATGGGTACCTATTTTTTATGGTGACATGATTTAACTCCCGATAATCAATAAAAAGTCGCATACTCTCATCTTTCTTCTTCACGAATAGAACAGGAGCACCCCAAGGAGAAGTACTAGGACGAATAAAGCCATTGTCTAACAATTCTTGCAGTTGGGTCTTTAACTCCTGAAGTTCAATAGGAGCCATTCGATATGGGGCTTTGGAAATAGGTTTTGTACCTGGTTCAAGGTCGATACAATATTCAATTTCACGCTCTGGGGGTAGGCCAGGAAGTTCTTCAGGGAATACGTCAGGAAATTCATTAACAATAGAAATATCATTCAAAACTGACGTATTTTTGTTTAGATCCGTGACATGAGCTAAGAAAGCTTGACATCCATTTTTCAATAAACGAATAGCTTTATGGCTTGAGATGACAGTGATTGATTTTAATTGTTTGGTTGCTTGAATTCGCATAATAGGTTGGTTAGGAATATGAAAGCTAACAACCTTATGAAAACAATCAATTTTTGCATGATGAGTAGTTAACCAATCAATCCCTAGAATCACATCAAATGCATGTATTTTTAATGAAATAAGATAGACAGGTAATGTGAGGGTACCGATTTGAACCAAACAAGACTTATAAATAGTGGATGTAATGAAGGTTTCTCCCAACGGAGTTTCCACAGATAAGTCAAACTCTAATTTCTCCGGAGTTAAATTTAATCGTTGAGTGCAAGTAGGAGAAATAAAAGATTGGGTAGAACCGGTATAAAATAAGGTATAGACTTCACTAGAGTTTATGATAAGCTTACCCGTGATGACCTCATTCGGGTTCTTTGCTTTCTGGGAGGTCACTACAAACGCTCTCCCTTGCACTACCGGCTTTGACTTTTCTAGGACAGCCTTTGGTGCCTCCATCCTAGCTGAACTTGTCTTCGATGAATGACAAAATCGGGTTAGGTGACCTTCTCTTCCACGATTATAACATGCTTTGGACGACATCGCACAGTTTGGACTGATGTGTCCCTCCCCTCCGCATTTGAAACATATGATAGGTGGTCGTTCTCCTTCCTTAATAATGGGTGTTGGTTCTGACGTCTTTCCATCATTGTTGAATCTCCTCTTCTTGAAATGTCCATTCTTATTGTTTTGGCCCTGATTACCACCGAAGTAATTACCATTTCTGGCCTGTTAATTCCCTCCACGCTTGTTGTCACCGTTTTGATGACTTCTCTCACTGGTATTATCATTTTGTCGGCTGCTCTCTTTTAATTGCGTTGACTTGTTATCACGCTCCAATAACTGAGCCCTATTTACAACATCTGAATACAAACCTATACAGAATACACCTTCTTATCACTTGATCTGAACACTTTTTGAATAGGTAAGGCTCATCCCATATATATCATTTGACGTCATGCAGTAATTTCTTTTTCTGATATCCCACCAAGTCAGGAGATACCATCTTACTTACTAGATAATTGGTGAGGTCTTCAAACCATGGCACTTCCCCTTTCACCACAAACAACTGCTCATCTAGAAAGGACTCATTGATCATAACGTTACCCTGTACTTCTCTTTTTGGATTCTCTAGTCGAGATAAGTGGTCCGCCACTTGGTTTTCCGTTCCCTTTCTACCCTTGATTTCCAAGTCAAATTCCTGCAGTAGTAAGATCCATCTAATCAGCCGCGGTTTAGCGTCCTTCATGGCCATTAAATGTCGAATCGCTGCGTGATCTGTATACACTATCACTCTTGTTCCAATCAGATATGCTCAAAATTTATCAAAAGCGTATACCACTGCCAATAACTCTTTTTCTGTGGTGGTATAGTTCAATTGTGCATCCATTAGGGTCTTGCTGGCATAATAAATCACATGAAATATCTTTTCTTTTCATTGCCCAACACACAACCTCTGATTGTAATCATTTGGCGTCACACATCAATTCAAACAGTGCAGTCCCAATCCAAAAGCGATAATTATCGGTGCTAAAATCGCTTTTCTCTTTATGTTCAAATGCGGATACGCAAGTGTCATCGAAATTGAATTTTGCATCTTTCTCTCAATAAATTTTGCATAATGGTTTAGTGATTTTGTAGAAATCCTTAATGAACCTGCGGTAGAACCCTGCATGTCCCAGAAAACTGCAAACTCCTTTTACTGATGTGGGTGGTGGTAGGTGCTCAATAGTCTCCAATTTTGCTCTATCCACCTCAAGTCCCATCTTTGAAACTTCGTGTCCCAAAATGATTCCTTCTTGTACCATGAAGTGGCATTTTTCCCAGTTTAGCACTAAATTTGTTTCAACTCATCTCTTTAACACCATAACTAGATTCTCGAGACATAAGTCAAATGAATCCCCGAAGACTGAGTAGTCATCCATAAATACTTCAACATTCTGTTCCACCATGTCGGAGAATATAACCATCATACATCTTTGAAACGTGGCTGGAGCATTACACAACCCAAAAGACATTCTTCTGAAAGCAAAAGTGCCATATGGACATGTGAAAGTAGTCTTTTCCTGATCTTCTAGAGCTATCATAATTTGATTGTAACCCGAATACCCATCCAGAAGGCAATAGTATACATGCCCTACTAGTCTGTCCAACATCTGATCGATAAATGGGAGTAGGAAATGATCTTTCCTTGTAACCTTGTTTAGCTTGCAGTAATCCATGCAAACTCTCCACCCCTTCACTGTTCGTGCTGGGATTAGCTCATTATTCTCATTAGTCACAACGGTCATGCCACCCTTCTTTAGAACACACTGTACTGGACTCACCTATGCACTGTCTGAGATTGGATAGATTATTCCTGCATCTAGCCATTTTAGTACCTCTTTCTTGAACACCTCATTCATTATTAGATTAAGCCTCCTTTGTTGCTCAACTATCGGCTTGCTACCATCTTCCATTAGGATCTTGTGCATGCAATACGAAGGGCTGATTCCTTTGATATCTGCTATGGTCCGTCCAATAGCTAATTTGAACTCTGTAAGCACTCGGAGCAGTTTTTCTTCCTGACAAGATGTTAGTGCAGAAGCAATAATCACAGGTAATTTGGAATCCGAACTTAAAAATGCATACCTGAGATGTTCCGGTAGTGGCTTCAACTCCAAGTCGGGAGGTGTCTCAAGAGATTGTTTTAGCTTTATTGAGGTATATCCAGCTATCGTCAATGGCTCTGCAGGGGGTCTAAATCTCCTGAATTGGGGTTGGTATCCAGATAGTGAACAAATTCGTCAAATTCTTCATCCTCTGCATCTGAATTCTCATCAGTGATATTCCTCAAAGGTTCATAGTCTGCTAAACTCTGTATGTCATCATCTAGAATCCGATTCACCCAATAACCGAAGAAACAATCCTCCTCATCTGTTGGGAATTTCATAGCTTTGAATGCATTAAAATGACCTCTTGATCCTGAACTCGCATCGTGAGTTCCACTTTTTATACATCTATCAAAGCTCTGCCTGTGGCCAAGAATGGTCTTCCCAGTATGATCGAAATATTCTTGTCCTCTTCAAAATCTAGGATGATAAAATCAGCCGGAAAGATGAACTTATCCACTTTAACCAATACATTTTCAACAATTCCCCGCGGATATGTGACAGACCGGTCGGCTAACTGTAATGATATGTTCGTTGGTCTTGGAGCCAGTAATCCCAACTGATTGAATATAGACAGTGGCATTAAATTTATACTTGCTCCCAAATCACATAAACATTTGTTAAACTCCATCTTCCCAATAATGCACGGAATTGTGAAGCTACCTGGATCTTTCAGCTTTGGAGGTAACTTACGTTGAAGCACTGCACTGCATTCTTCTGTCAAAGTTACCATTTCAAACTCATTTAATCTCCTCTTCCTTGACAGTATACCTTTGATGAACTTTGCGTAGCTTGGCATTTGTTCCAATGCTTCGGCAAAAGGTATATTGATTTGCAGCTTTTTGAAGACCTCTAAAAACTTGCTGAACTATTTTTCATCTTTCTTCTTTGCTAACCTTTGCGGATATGGTATTCGAGGGTGCAGTGGTTGTAGTAGACTCTTAACCTTCTCTTCTGAACCTGCTTTATTCGTTTCGTTTTGCTGAACCTCATATTTTTCTAGATTTTTATTCTCCTCAGTTTCTTTCTCTGCATCGAGCGGCCGCATGGCCTCCTTAGTGGTATCATGCGCGGGCGCGCGACTTGCAGATACTGTCAAGTCTTTCCCAGATCGCAATGTTATTTCTCGACACTGCTCCTTCCCATCTCTTTTAGGATTTTCCTCTGTGTTACTTGGAAAAACACCTTGAGGCCTATTAGTAAGCATGGTCGCCATTTGCCCCATTTGCGTCTCTAAATTCTTGATAGCCACTGCTTGGCTTTTGATCATGACCTCGGTGTTTGCCATATATTTCAACATCATCTCCTCCACTTCTGATTTCTTCTCTGGATGTTATGCAGCTGGAGTGTGGTGTTGTTGCTGTTGAGTAAATCCCGGTGGAAATGGTGGTTTCGGTATAAACTGTGGCTATGCTGACTGTTGTTGAAACTGTTGATTCGGCTGGAACTGATTTTGTTGTTGTCCTTGGTTGTTAGACCAGCTGAAGTTTGGATTATTTGGTTGTTGGGGTGGTATGTGTTCTGGAATTGGCCTTGATCCTTTCTGTAGAAGTTTATATACTGAACTGCTTCTGAGCTGATAGCACATTGGTCTGTGGAGTATGACCCCGCACAAATCTCACAAACAAAAGCCACCGTCTTCACTTTACTCTCTGCCAACGCTCTCTATTTTCTTAGCCATGGTTTGCCATTTGTCTTAGATAGTCGTGTAATCCCATCCACCTCCAACATCCTCGCAACTTTGGGTTAAGACATCCGAGTTGTAGGATTACGATAGTCATTCGTTGCCATCGTCTCGATAAGCGTATAGGCCTCATCATAGCTTTTTGCCCATAATGCCCCTCTCATGTACAGCATCTACAATCGATTCGAATCGCCATCCCAAGCCATCAGAAAATGAATTAATTACCACCATCTGCGGTAAACCATGATGTGGACACTTCCTAATCATCTCCTTATACCATTCCCATGCTTCATATAAGGATTCACCTGTTGTTGTTCAAACCGAGATATGGTTGTCCTCATCTTTGCGCCTTAGCCATTGGGAAAAACTTGGCTAAAACTTTCGTACTAAATCCTCCCATGTAGTAATCGATCCAAATTGCAAAAAGAATGTAACCAACTCTTTGCTTTTTCCCTCAATGAAAATGGGAATAACTTAGTAGTCGATGGCATCTTCCGTCACACCATTATATCTGAATGTGTCACAAATCTCGATGAAGCTTAATAGGTGCTCATTCGGATCATCTCAGAGCAACACCCCAAAATCAGATCAATTACGCACCATCCTAATAGTGCCTGCTTTTTATTTCGAAGGTGTTTGCTCTAATCGCCGGTTTGACTATGCTAGACTGTAATTCATTTATGTTCGGCATGGAATATTCCCTTAGAGCCCGATGCTCTTCTCTTGGATCAATCCTTTGTTCTTCTGCCATATTGACTGTAATGCTTTCTAACTGCTCTTGCAGATTTATCCGCACACTCGCTTTCCAACCTTTTCCGTTTATATTAGCTTGTGCTGGTGTTAACTCTGAGTTGGAGGATCGCGTGTTCATAAAATTCTACAAGCACCTGTACTCAAAACAAAACAAATATAGAAATGAGAAATGATAGAATTGTCTAAGTCATACAATACAGCTTTGAACTAATGATAATTATCTAAATTAACGCCTTTCCCCGGCAATGGCGCCAAAAACTTGTTGCCTCTTTTATAGTTCCTATAAAGAGCTCTAACTCATCTTGAGTATACACGAATCAACAAGTAATACAGAGTAAGTAAAGTATCGATCCCACAGAGAAAGTGTTAACTTTAGACTACTATGCATTAATTAACTCACTATATTTATATGCTAAGACTATGGACTTAATTGTTGATTTAAACTAATTATGATTACCAACTAAAAATAAGAGTATAAATGGACTAAATATAATGTGGAAACAATGGGATCCTAACTTCATTCAATATTTCATTCAATCGCCATATGTCATGCAAGAAGTGTTCATATATCACATGATAATAGCCAAGGGCATAAAAGTGAGTTATAACCATTTTCCAATGCACTATAACCAACTCACATATCATCTACAGATGTTATAATCTATATGATCACCAAGACCATCACAATTACCATATTTTTATGCACAATTACAATCCTATTGATTTTAAGCACAACCCTTATTCTAGCTCATACGGCAAAACAGTATATTCCTATCTGTTTCACAAATTATGCAATCCCTATATTCACATGCTATCATGATTTCATCCATATTCATATGTTCATTTCCAATTCCATACAAATACTAACATGAAGATTATCAGTCATTCATACATACAAACCAACCATGATAGATAATCCAATGATATGCAAAACAAATCTAACACTTAGATGTGCAACCAAATTACATATTAAAATCCGTTAGGATCCCATAATGGAGTTTAGTTCATGACTGAACCAAAAGCCAATATGGGATCAAGGCTAAACATGATCAATAAACAAATAAATGGAAGAAAGTTAGATTGATTAAACCCAATCGTTGAATAGAAACCAATGATTAACTATTGAATCCAAATAGAATTCCCATAAACAATAATCAATATCCACGATGACAGAGATCTCCAAGAAGAAGTAGAGAAAAATAGACGTTATGGCTTTCTCCTACGTTGGAATCTCTCCCAAGGTGTAAACCCTAGTTTCTACTATGAAAGTTACGTAATAAAAGTCTAGTCTCCTTCTCTAACACACGTCAGAATCGTTTTATACCACATTGCACATCATTAAGTTGAGAAATAAAAATAAAACAAATTACGAAGATCGACATCGCGCGTCCCTCAGTATATCTCGTCTGCATGGTAGCGAGACTTGCGATAAGCTTCGGTTCCCCAGACGTCTTCTCGTGGCGGTCGGCTGCTCTCACCTCATGGACGTGCGATCATACCTTACGGGCGCACGTCCCTTGCCTCGCGGGCGCTTAACTTGCAGAACGTTCCCATGTAAAGCTTTGTACTTTCGCGCGATCACGCGAAATCGCTTAGACTGCCTGCACATGGCCACCATGCGATGTGTATCTGCAATTCTGAGTCTGGTTTCCGCTTCTTTGCTGCTTTACTTGCTTTAATCCTCATGCTTGCTTTATTTCCATGCCTCATTGTACCCCTTACCATGCACATCCTCGCCTTTCAACTAGCCTTCACGCATCCGCCACCGATCGTCAATTCCACCAAAATGAAGCCGATTCTGCACTTATTCACCAAAAGGAGTTTTAAGTATATGCAATGCAAAATAACGTGAAAAACAACTAAAACAAAATGAAATGTACTCGAGGTGGGCACAATTCGCATGGATTAATATACAATATGTGAGTAAAAATATCACTTATTAAATACCCCCAAAATTGAACTGTTGTTTGCCCTCAAGCAATGCATATGAATGAACACTAAAAATTTAACTACTAAACTATACAACTACTCCATGATGCAACCTAGTCTCACATAATCTTAGCCATAACAGAATTTCAGCCCAAATTACCTCAGTGAACTATCTAGATCCCAGAACATAGTTCCAAACCAAACCATAGATATAACATCATACACTCAGATAATTCATGACTACTATAGAGATGTTGTGTGTGTGTGTGTTGTTCACAAAAACTTGATTCAAACAAAGATTATATATCCTACACTGCTCCAAACAGAAAATTATAGTCTAAATCAAGATTCATGTATATTCATGCAACATAGACTGTTTAAACATATCACCGCAAAATAAGGCTCAACAATGGGTTTATTGCTTTATTAGTACTCACGAGGGCGATTTCGCTCTTTCCCGCGGTGTTTATTGCTATTATATTTTTTTACATGATTGTTCAATGTCTTAATCCATTAGGCACACTGCTACCCCTTAGCGATTTTTCAACCAACGACTCCCAGACCATGAAAGACCTTAGGGCGCTAGGTGTAGAGACAATCCCCTCGGGCGTACTTACTCAAGTAGCTAGGGCCCCGAATTAAGACTAATCATGTTATTACTATTATGTTTTTTTTATACACAGCATGCCAATGTTTCCCCAAAATTTGCACTTCAATGACTTTACAATCTATAACATTTTCCTCATGTTTCTCTGTTTAAAACTACATGTTCTATTGATCAATGCAAGACACACATCTTAGACTTACAAGTGAATGTGAACACAATTATGCAAACCGAAAGCATATAAACAGCAACATGAATCGCATTGTGAAAAACATTATATCCAAGTTGTGTTATGCACATATTCTGAAATCGTTCATAATTCACTATAATCATTGGCTTAGGCAAAAATTTCTATTTATACGTAAGAATTTATGTGAGACATTAAACTAAACATACTATCAATGAATAAAAAATAAAAAATTTATGCTAAAATTTAACTAACACATATTCATGCAAAATTAAACTAAACATGCTAAAATAAATTGCAACTACACTACTATGCAAGTACACCAATACCCCCAAACTTAAAATGTTCAATGTCCGCATTGAATGAAGGTAAAGGGTACGAGAAAAACTCCCCTAATTATCGGCATGACCATCCTCCTCGGGTGGTGAATCTGGTGGTGGATAAGACACGGCGGTCCCGAACTGAGGCCATTCAAGCATGGTTCCTTGCTGCGCGAATGCCTCGGCCAAAGCCCTGGTGATTGCCGGAGCAAAAGTCCCAAGATTCTCATATAATGCGTCGACTTTGCGCGCCAACCTTCGAAGGTGTCGATCGCCAAAGACAGGCTGCTCACGGGTGGATGGACCCCTTCTGCAACGGGTAGTAGTGAAATTTGCTTGGTTAGCTCGTGAGAGTGAATCGGATAATGAATCCATGTCCGCGCGGGTGTGGTTCACCACCCGTCCAATCCTGGAGCTTAGCTATTGTGGCTGATGTAATGTCATGACTCGGCTATTGTCGTGTCCTGTCCGTCCATGGAACTCCCTGCTGCATACAAAGTAATGCTTCTGCCGCTGCATGTGGAATGCTCCCAGTCATGTTGCCTCGCCAATAACGCTGTATGTTTTGATGAATGAGGTGGCGCACGTCTATATACTTCCCTTCGATAATACCCTATAGAATGATGGCTTGCTCCTTCGTGACGACATGCTTGTGAGTGGACAGAATTAGTTTGGCGCAGATAAACAGATGCCATGCTTGGGTGTAGTGATTCAAAGTGGAAGCTGGAAACGAGAGAGGCTCGGTTGTTTCGACCTTATAGGTCCACTTAGTGCCCGGGATGCACAATTCCAAAATCAGTATATCCAAGTTAGTCGTTAAATGGTCACCTTGGACCCAATTGGCCGACCCAGTAGGTGGTGTATCAGTTATTCCATACACTGCTCTAATAGCTGAGGGGCGAAAATCCACTTGCACCTGTCGAACGAGCGTTATGCCGTGTTGCTCTATCTCTTTTGCGTTTGCGTAAAATTCCCGAACGACTTCCATTGGGATAGGTACAAGTGTTGCGGCCAGGCTAACCCAGTTCCTTTCTCAGAGCATGCTCCATAGCTGTCCATCCGTCTTGGTGGGTCTAAAGCCTTGTTCCTTCATAAACGATTTACTCAGAAGGTGATAATAGATGTGATGAGCCTCCCGGCTTAAGAAGTTTCTTCGTTCCGTGACATCATCATCGGGATCACTGGATGAGGAATCAGAGGGTGAAGAAATTGAGGTTTCACGGCTTCTTGTTGGACCCATGACCAACTGCTATGGAGAGAATGCGAGTGTTTTGTAGCAGATGATAATATCCCCAAACTTGCTTTCACCCAATCCCACAAGATAAACCCTAGGTTGACTCCAATGAGGATGGTGGTGATATACGTATGTATTTGTAGGGAAGGGGCCTTTTATTAGGTGAGAGTAGACTCATAATAAACCATGTAAAGAAAATAAGTAAACCCCTTTTTCTTTTTTCTTTTTTTATGATAATAATATCTCTGCTGGGCGTAGCGCGCGGCCGCGTGACCTGGTATGGTTGATCTAGCGCGGGCGCGCGAGGATGTGAAAACTGTCTGCAAGTTGTTGCAAAAGTAGGTAACACCTGTTGGGGCATGTCTTGTGGTCAGTGAGTGCTTTTTTATCTGAGTTAGTAGTTTTGAACTTCCAAGTGGAGGTTGTGATGCGTGTGACCCAAATCACCTACAACAAGATGAGTACAACACAGAGTAGGTATCAAGCAACATAGAATGACTCTAACTTCTATTTTACTTAAGAATTGAAAAGAGTTTCAAGATGAAATTTGATGGGTTGCCTCCCATTCAGCGCTAAGTTATAGTCACTTTAGCTTGACTATCCCGGAGGCTCATGTTGATGAGAGAATCATAGTGACATTGTGTCTTTCCACTTCGTCACCAAAGTAATGCTTCAACCGCTGTCCGTTTACTTTGAAAGGTTTGTCTGGGAATTGGTTGTATATTTCAATTGCACCATGCGGAAAGACAGTTTTCACTGTGAAAGGACCCGACCAACATGATTTCAGTTTTCCAGGGAAGAGTTTAAGTCTGGAATTATAGAGCAACACCCTTTGCCCCGGCTCGAACGTTCTATCCATTATCCTACGATCATGCCACCTTTTCACTTTTTCCTTGTATAATTTCGCATTCTCATAAGCCTGTAATCTAAACTCAACTAGCTCATTGAGCTGAAGTAGCCTTTTCTCTTCTGCAGATGTTAAGTCAAGGTTGAGCTTTCGTATTGCCCAATAAGCCTTATGCTCTAGCTCCATAGGGAGGTGACAGGTTTTGCCATACACAATTTGTAAAGGTGACATTCCCAACGGGGTTTTGTATGCGGTGAGATAGGCCCATACAACATCATCTAATTTTAACGACCAATCCTTACGTGTTGGATTCACAACTTTTTCCAGGATTCTTTTGACTTCTCGGTTTGATACTTCGGCTTGGCCATTTGTTTGTGGGTGATATGCTGTGGCGATGCGATGTTTCACACCGTACTTAGCTAGTAAGGCGGTGAATTGCCTATTGCAGAAATGACTGCCTTCGTCACTAATGATAGCCCTTGGAGTTCCAAACCTCGTAAAAATGCTTTTGTGCAGAAACTTGAGGACTACCTTGGCATCGTTGGTCGGTAAAGCTGCAACCTCCACCCATTTTGAAACGTAATCCACTGCGAGCAATATATAGAGATTGCCGCAGGAAGAAACGAAAGGTCCCATGAAATCAATGCCCCATACATCAAAAATTTCTACTTCTAGGATGGTATTCAATGGCATCTCGTTTCTTTTAGAGATATTACCCACTCGCTGACATCTGTCACATCGCTGGACAGAACGGTAAGTGTCATTGACGATAGTTGGCCAGTAAAACCCTACTTGAAGGACTCTCGCTGCTGTCCGTTCCCCGCCATAGTGACCTCCATACACTGATGAGTTACACTTTTGCAGAATACCTTCGGTCTCGCTATACGGAATACACCTTCCTATCACTTGATCTGAACACTTTTTGAACAGGTAAGGCTCATCCCATATATACCATTTGACGTCATGCAGTAATTTCTTTTTCTGATATACCACAAAGTCAGGAGATACCGTCTTACTTACTAGATAATTGGTGAGGTCTGCAAACCATGGCACTTCCCCTTTCACCACAAACAACTGCTCATCTGGAAAGGACTCATTGATCATAACGTTATCCTGTACCTCTCTTTCCAGATTCTCGAGTTGAGATAAATGGTCCGCCACTTGGTTTTCAGTTCCCTTTCTGTCCTTGATTTCCAAGTTAAATTCCTGCAGTAGTAAGATCCATCTAATCAGCCGCGGTTTAGTGTCCTTCTTGGCCATTAAATGTCGAATCGTTACGTGCTCTGTATACACTATCACTCTTGTTCCAATCAGATATGCTCAAAATTTATCAAAAGCGTATACCACTGCCAATAACTCTTTTTATGTGGTGGTATAGTTCAATTGCGCACCCATTAGGGTCTTACTGGCATAATAAATCACATGAAATATCTTTTCTTTTCGCTGGCCCAACACAGCCCCTACGGCGTAATCACTGGCGTCACACATCAATTCAAACGGTAAAGTCCAATCGGGTGCAGTAATTACTGGTGCTGAAATCAATTTTCTCTTTAAGTGTTCAAATGCGGATACGCAAGTGTCATCGAAATTGAATTTTGCATCTTTCTCCAATAGGCTGCATAATGGTTTAGTGATTTTGGAGAAATCCTTAATGAACCTGCGGTAGAACCCTGCATGTCCCAGAAAACTGCAAACTCCTTTTACTGATGTGGGTGGTGGTAGGTGCTCAATAGTCTCCAGTTTTGCTCTATCCACCTCAAGTCCCGTCTTTGAAACTTTGTGTCCCAAAATGATTCCTTCTTGTACCATGAAGTGGCATTTTTCCCAGTTTAGCACTAAATTTGTTTCAACACATCTCTTTAACACCATAACTAGATTCTCGAGACATAAGTCAAATGAATCCTCAAGAAATGCGAGAAGTCGTCCATAAATACTTAAACATTCTGTTCCACCATGTCGGAGAATATAGCCATCATACATCTTTGAAACATGGCTGGAGCATTACACAACCCAAAAGACATTCTTCTGAAAGCAAAAGTGCCATATGGACATGTGAAAGTAGTTTTTTCCTGATCTTCTGGAGCTATCATAATTTGATTTTTACCCGAATACCCATCCAGAAGGCAATAGTATTCATGCCCTGCTAGTCTGTCCAACATCTGATCGATAAATGGGAGCGGGAAATGATCTTTTCGTGTAACCTTGTTTAGCTTGCGGTAATCCATGCAAACTCTCCACGCCATCACTGTTCGTGTTGGGATTAGCTCATTATTCTCATTAGTCACAACGGTCATGCCACCCTTCTTCGGAACACACTTTACTGGACTCACCTATGTGCTGTCTGAGATTGGGTAGATTATTCCTGCATCTAGCCATTTTAGTACCTCTTTCTTGACCACCTCCTTCATTATTGGATTAAGCCTCCTTTGTTGCTCAACTGTCAGCTTGCTACCATCTTCCATTAGGATCTTATGCATGTAATACGAAGGGCTGATTCCTTTGATATCTGCTATAGTCCATCCAATAGCTGATTTGAACTCTGTAAACACTCGGAGAAGTTTTTCTTCTTGACAAGATGTTAGTGCAGAAGCAATAATCAGAGGTAATTTGGAATCTGAACTTAAAAATGCATACCTGAGATGTTCCGGTAGTGGCTTCAACTCCAAGTCGGGAGGTGTCTCAAGAGATGGTTTTAGCTTTATTGAGGTATCTCCAGCTATCGTCAATGGCTCTGCAAGGGGTCTAAATCTCCTGAATTGGGGGTTTGTATCCTGATAGTGAACAAATTCGTCAAATTCTTCATCCTCTGTATCTGAATTCTCATCAGTGATATTCCTCAAAGGTTCATAGTCTGCTAAACTCTGTATGTCATCATCTAGAATCCGATTCACCCAATCAACGAAGAAACAATCCTCCTCATCCATTGGGAATTTCATAGCTTTAAATACATTGAAAATGACCTCTTGATCCTGAACTCACATCGTGAATTCCCCTTTTTGTACATCTATTAAAGCTCTACCCGTGGCCAAGAATGGTCTTCCCAGTATGATTGGAATATTCTTGTCCTCTTCGAAATCTAGGATGATAAAATCAACCGGAAAGATGAACTTATCCACTTTAACTAATACATTTTCAACAATTCCCCATGGATATGTGACAGACCAGTCGGCTAACTATAATGATATGTTCGTTGGTCTTAGAACCGGTAATCCTAACTGATTGAATACAGATAGTGGCATTAAATTTATACTTGCTCCCAAATCACATAAACACTTGCTAAACTCCATCTTCCCAATAGTGCACGGAATTGTGAAGCTACCCGGATCTTTCAGCTTTGGAGGTAACTTACGTTGAAGCACTGCATTGCATTCTTCTGTCAAAGCTACCGTTTCAAACTCATCTAATCTCCTCTTCCTTGACAGTATACCTTTCATGAACTTTGTGTAGCTTGGCATTTGTTCCAATGCTTCGGCAAAAGGTATATTGATTTGCAGCTTTTTGAAGACCTCTAAAAACTTGCTGAACTGTTTGACATCTTTCTGCTTTTCTAACCTTTGCGGATATGGTATTTGAGGGTGCAGTGGTTGTAGTGGACTCTTGACCTTCTCTTCTGAACCTGCTTTATTCGTTTCGTTTTGTTGAACCTCATAATTTTCCAGATTTTTATCCTCCTAAGTTTCTTTCTCTGTACCGAGCGGCCACATGGCTTCCTTAGTTGTATCATGCGCGGGCGCGCGACTTGCAGATACTGTCAAGTCTTTCCCAGATTGCAATGTTATTGCTTGACACTGCTCCTTCCCGTCTCTTCTAGGATTTGCCTCTGTGTTACTTGGCAAAGCACCTTGAGGCCTATTAGTAAGCATGGTCGCCATTTGTCCCATTTGCATCTCTAAATTCTTGATAGCCACTGCTTGGCTTTTGATCATGACCTCGGTGTTTGCCATGTATTTCAACATCATCTCCTCCACTTCTAATTTCTTCTCTAAATGTGATGCAGCTGGAGTGTGGTGTTGTTGATGTTGAGTAAATCCCGGTGGAAATGGTGGTTTCGATATAAACTGTGGTTGTGCTGACTGTTGTTAAAACTGTTGATTCGGTTGGAACTTATTTTGTTGTTGTCCTTGGTTCTTAGACCAGCTGAAGTTTAGATGATTGCAGTTGTTAGGGTGGTATGTGTTCTGGAATTAGCCTTGGTCCTTTCTGTAGGAGTTTACATACTGAACTGCTTCTGAGCTGATAGCACATTGGTCTGTGGAGTGTGACCCCGCACAAATCTCATAAACAAAAGCAACCGTCTTCACTTTACTCTCTGCCAACGTCTCTATTTTCTTAGCCATGGCTGCCATTTGTGCCGATAGCTGTGTAATCCCATCCACCTCCAACATCCCTGCAACTTTGGGTTAAGACATCCGAGTTGTAGGATTCTGATAGTCATTCGTTGCCATCGTCTCGATAAGCGTATAGGCCTCATCATAGCTTTTTGCCCATAATGCCCCTCCTGCGGCTGCATCTACAATCGGTCTGAACTGCCATCCCAAGCCACTGTAAAATGAATTAATTACCAGCCAGTCTGGTAAACCATGATGTGGACACTTCCTAATCATCTCCTTATACCATTCCCATGCTTCATATAAGGATTCACCCTGTTGTTGTTCAAACTGAGATATGGTTGTCCTCATCTTTGCAGTCTTAGCCATTGGGAAAAACTTGGCTAAAACTTTCTGTGCTAAATCCTCCCATGTAGTAATCGATCCAGCCGGCAAAGAATGTAACCAACTCTTTGCTTTTTCCCTCAATGAAAATGGGAATAACCGTAGTCTGATGGCATCTTCCGTCACACCATTATATCTGAATGTGTCACAAATCTCGATGAAGCTTAATAGGTGCTCATTCGGATCATCTGTAGCAACACCCCCAAACTGTACTGAATTCTGCACCATCTGAATAGTGCCCGTTTTTATTTCGAAGGTGTTTGCTCTAATCGCCGGTTTGACTATGCTAGACTGTAATTCATTTATGTTCGGCATGGAATATTCCCTTAGAGCCCGATGCTCTTCTCTTGGATCAATCCTTTGTTCTTCTGCCATATTGACTGTAATGCTTTCTAACTGCTCTTGCAGATTTATCCGCACACTCGCTTTCCAACTTTTTCCGTTTATATTAGCTTGTGCTGGTGTTAACTCCGAGTTGGAGGATCGCGTGTGCATAAATTTCTACAAGCACCTGTACTCAAAACAAAACAAATATAGAAATGAGAAATGATAGAGTTGTCTAAGTCATACAATACATCTTTGAACTAATGATAATTATCTAAATTAACGCCTTTCCCCGGCAACGGCGCCAAAAACTTGTTGCCTCTTTTATAGTTCTTATAAAAGAGCTCTAACTCATGTGAGTATACACGGGTCAACAAGTAATACAGAGTAAGTAAAGTATCGATCCCACAGAGAAAGTGTTAATTTTAGACTACTATGCATTAATTAACTCACTATATTTATATGCTAAGACTATGGACTTAATTGTTGATTTAAACTAATTATGATTACCAACTAAAAATAAGAGTATAAATGGACTAAATATAATGTGGAAACAATGGGATCCTAACTTCATTCAATATTTCATTCAATCGCCATATGTCATGCAAGAAGTGTTCATATATCACAGGATAATAGCCAAGGGCATAAAAGCGAGTTATAACCATTTTCCAATGCACTATAACCAACTCACATATCATCTACAGATGTTAGAATCTATATGATAACCAATACCATCACAATTACCATATTCCTATGCGCAATTGCAATCCTATTGATTTTAAGCACAACCCTTATTCTAGCTCATACGGCAAAACAGTATTTTCCTATCTATTTCACAAAATATGCAATCCCCATATTCTCATGCTATCATGATTTCATCCATATTCATATGTTCATTTCCAATTCCATACAAATACTACCATGGAGATTATCAGTCATTCATACATACAAACCAACCATGATAGATAATCCAATGATATGCAAAACAAATCTAACACTTAGATGTGCAACCAAATTACATATTAAAATCCGTTAGGATCCCATAATAGAGTTTAGTTCATGACTGAACCAAAAGCCATTATGGGATCAAGGCTAAACATGATCAATAAACAAATGAATGGAAGAAAGTTAGATTGATCAAACCCAATCGTTGAATAGAAACCAATGATTAACTATTGAATCCACAAAGAATTCCCATAAACAATAATCAATATCCACGATGACAGAGATCTCTAAGAAGAAGTAGAGAAAAATAAACGTTATGGCTTTCTCCTACGTTGGAATCTCTCCCAAGGTGTAAACCCTAGTTTCTACTATGAAAGTTACGTAATAAAAGTCTGGTCTCCTTCTTCGACACACGTCAGAATCGTTTTATACCACATTACACATCATTAAGTTGAGAAATAAAAATAAAACAAATTACAAAGATCGACGCATCGCGCGGCCATGCGCTGCTTCTCTATATATCTGCCTCGGTGGTCGCGAGACTTGCGATGCTTCAGTTCCCTCAGACATTTTCTCGTGGCGATGAAGCTTACTTTAATGCGCTATGGTCATACCTCGTGAAGGCAAGGCGTCCTTGTTTCATGGCGCTTGACTT
This sequence comes from Panax quinquefolius, assembly GCA_020205615.1. Lineage (NCBI taxonomy): Eukaryota > Viridiplantae > Streptophyta > Magnoliopsida > Apiales > Araliaceae > Panax > Panax quinquefolius. The sequence goes on from CM035162.1 coordinate 83,020,611, forward strand.
GCAGAAGGTTCCCATGTAAAGCTCTGATTTCTCGTCTTGGTATGAGTCTCGCCTTTATCTTGTCAGCAGCGTGCGCTGTGCATACCAGTATCTGTAATTTCGAGTGCGGTTTCACCTTGATCTTTTTGCTTTAAATCCTCATGCTTGCTTTATTTCCATGCCTCATTGTACCCCCATGCCATGCACATCCTCGCCTTTCAACTAGCCTTCATGCATCCGCTCACCGATACCTCGAATTCCACCAAAATGAAGCCGATTCCTGCACTTATTCACCAAAAGGAGTTTTAAGTATATGCAATGCAAAATAACGTGAAATACAACTAAAACAAAATGAAATGTACTCGAGGTGGGCACAATTTGCATGGATTTATATACAATAAGTGAGTAAAAATATCACTTATCAGTTGACCCAATAGACCCCAAAGAAAAATGAGAAGATTACTATCATATTCTTTCCAATGGTGAGTCTTTTCTTGACATATCATTATCTCCACTGTCTCTAATCGTGAATTATACTTCAAACAAACACCAAGATTATATAGGTAGTGCTCGTAAATATACTCAGCAAGTGGATGTGCACAACCTTGTCTTATGATGACACAAGGTTATATGTCATTAGACATCTTGTATGATAGTGGCAAAACACCCTTCCAATGTTGGGTTCGCCTCACCCTATTTGATTCACCAAATATAACTACTAAATGATGACCACTGTTATATTCCCCTGTTACCCCCGCTCGATCCAACTACACTCTTATTACCTGAAAGGAATTTTGAAACAGAAGGGTGAACACAACTAGCTCAGTAAAGAATATCATGACTAAAGATAATTAAGTTATCAATTGCCTTCATCAGTAATAAATCAGAGATTTAGAACATATGGTAGATGATAAAACTTTTCAACCATAGTTGCAGCGGAATGAGCAATCCATTAGAAGAGTGAAATAGACTATAAAGTCTATTATCTTCTCCATGTTAAAAATCCACCAACAATGTTTTATCCCTGTAACATCAATCAACAATTCTGGTCCACAATCATATGAATAACTCATAATCATAATTGTAGTTCTAAATTCCTCTTCTCATCCAGGACCAAGAAATTTTTATCTCCTGTCTTTACCTGAAACATCAAAGATCATGGTTATACCAAATCACAATTCATGTTCATAATCATACTAATAAATTCATCTTTGCACTACGGCCAAAGATATTCATCAACAGTTCATCTTTGCACTACATGCCAAAGATATTCAACAACAGTTCATCTTTGCACTACAGGCCAAAGATATTCAACAACAGATCATCTTTGCACTACAAGCCAAAGATATTCACAACAGATCATCTTTGCACTACACGCCAAAGATATTCATCAACAGTTCATCTTTGCAATACTTGCCAAAGATATTCATCAACGGTTCATATTTGCGCTACAGGCCAAATATATTAATATATATAATCATTTCAAAATATATATTAACTATAATTATAACCATGTTGATCAATTCACCTTTGCACTTAAGCTAAAAATATTCAATTGTAAATTCAATGGTCATGATCATACCAGTCAACGATTCAACTTTGCACTACTGGCCAAAGAGAACCCATAGTCATGATCATACCAATAATCTACCCATCTTTACACTCAAGTGAAAGAGAAATTTAACATCAGGGTTATAAAAATGTTATATATGATAATAAAAACAATATGATTAACAACTGCATTTATTTTCAAGAGCAACAATCATAAATCAACGATAATTTGGTCAGAAAAAGAAACTAATTTTTATCGTGAATAGTACCCGTGAATAGTAACTTGTGAATAGTAACTCTTGAATAGTAACTCGTGAATAGTAACTCATGAATAGTAACTCGTGAATAGTACTCTGTATTCGTATATAGTACCGTATACCTAAATAATGTCATATACGTAAATAGTGCCATATACATGAATAGTGTTGTATACGTGAATAGTGCCGTATACGTGAATTGTAACCCCGACTCAAAAAGGTAGAAATTCCACAATAAGATCCATACCAATATGTCATTATAATGATATTGAAAGAATAACATCATTATGAAGAATATAACTGAAAATAGTATGCACACAAGCCAATCATGTTTGATGATAAAGCATATACTTTGTAACAATCTTATTCATTTATTAATAAAAGGTATTAATTTATTAAAGGCTTTTAATTATCTACATGATGCTGTTTTATAATATGTGATAAACCCATAGTTTTAAGCAATGCTTTTAGAATAATGATGATGATCATTCTAATGAGATCTAAATTCTTAGAAAGCTTAAAACTAAAATAGTTCCCAATCATTGGATTACTAAATTGGGGATTAGTGAATCCGGATAGATTGGTACATACGTTAACTTGCTCATTGGATGAGGATGATTGATCTCATGATCATTTGTGTGGAGACACTAAAGCAAGTATGTAGGTGCTTATTAGAGAATAAGTTCATTTGAACGTGGCTCGCTAAGGAATACCTAATGGAGTTTTACTTGCTGTCGATAGGAATTCTCAGAGTGATAGTAGTACAAGTGATCCTTGGACTTGAGATCATCATAGTATCTTGTGTATGATGAGTTATACTTTGACTTATTCCTTAAGACCCTTAGGGTATATCAAAGGGTATGCTTGGGTATAATAAGTTATACATGGAGATAATGTATGATCAATAAAGAATCTACCACTTATTAAAATAAGAGAAATGTCCTATGTGATTCGATAAATGACAACCCAAGAGTCCTTGGCGGCGCGTAATGAAATTAGAAAGGAGTTTCTAATTTGCATTATTTGAGTTATACATTTAAGAGTCGAAATACATATAATTAAATAAAATAAGACTTGACAAGAATTCCATTGTGTCTTATATTTAATTGGGACATTGTATGGTGGAAGGATTGAATTGTACGGTAACTATTTACTCAAAGGTTCTTTTATGATTAATGTTGAAATCTATATTATCCGAAAAGTCGTTGATCGCTAGGAGGCTTATCCCTATTGTAGAATAAATATTATTTATTTAAATAAATTAATTGTTTAATTTATTTATTTAAATAAGATTAGAATTGTTCTAATGGATTTATTCACAACCTAGGTTTAATATGGAGAACCTAAAGGGTCACACCATAAAAGGAAGAATAATTATTTAAGAAGTTAATGGCATAATCGTAATAATATAGTTAAGTATATTTAATTTAATCTATGGTGATAGAATAAATTAAATAGCTTAATATTTATTATTTAATATTTTAGAAATATTAAATATAAATTAATAAGAGGAGTCTTATTAATATTATTACAATTATTATTATTTTAATTTCTAAAAGAGTTTAGGAATTAATTTAATATAAGTACTCTCATTTATTCCTAATAGGATTAGGAGGTTAAATTAATTAAAAGAGTTTAATTAATTATCCCTAATAAGATAAGGGAGCTTAATTAATTAAAGGATTTTAATTAATTAAAATAAAACCCAATTCCTTAATTGTTAAGGAGGGTTGCCCACATCTAAATAAGAGGAGTCTTATTATGGGTGGGGGAGTTGTTGACTTTTACAACTACGTAATAATTCCAATTTATTGGAGAGTACGTTCTTTTTCTATAGAGATAGAAAACTAGGGTTTGAGCCAAATACCCATCTTCTTGAATTCTTATTATTCCTTGGTGGATCACCTCTAGAGGCCAAACATATGGGTGGCTAACGTTGATCAAAGGAAGGAACAAAACCCCGGTGGATTCAAGTTGAACGCGAAAGGATTTGGAGGTGAACTTGTACCTGAGGAAGCTCAATCTTCAAGGGTATGATTTTATTCTTTATCTTTTCGTTTAATTAATAATTGTGCATAAAGGGTGATCCGGGTATATGGTTTGTAAATTTTTTTAAAACTCTGATTTTACACGTTTCCGCATTTTTATGCAATTTGATTGCGTTCTTGAATATTACAAACCTAACAGTGGCATCAGAGCCAAACCTTTATGCAAATTATTAATTATTTAATTTGATATGTATATTGATATGTGTTTAGAACAATTTAATTGGGCATAATTTTATTGTATAAATTTATTAAAAAAAAATTATGTGGCAGAATCCGTTTTGTTTTCGGCGCAGATTATATATATATTATATATATATTAGCCACGGTAACATGTTATTCACGTAATTTTGCATATTGAATCGCTTTTGCTAAAGTTAATATATATATATATATATATATATATATATATATATATATATATATATATAATCTATATATTTTATTAGCATGATTCATGTTCAAGAGTTTTCGTGAGCTTTTTATCACGTGGGTCATGTTGGCTAAAGTATATATATATGTTTTAATGCATGCAATGCAATCAAGCAACATAAAAACAATAAAAAAAACTAGCGGCGTGGTGGACAAGGAATGCTACCGATTCTATAAGTAGATATTCATGTATTAGTATATATTTATATATATATATATTATATTATATATATTAGTTACAAATCTGCAACAATGTAAATAGTGAACGGAATCAAGTAATTTGGATTCAAATTATATATATATATATATATATATATATATATATATATATTAACAGTTAATATATATGTATTATATATATATATGTTATTTTTAATTATTTTATAATTAAAATAAAATGTTTATTTTAATTTTAAAATTAAATTTCATGCTAACTAATTAGAGTTGGAATTGGATTTCAAGATAACTAATTAGAGTTGAAATTGGATTCTATTTCTCCTTAAAATAAAGGAGTTTATTTAGATATGAAATAAGATTTCATATTATTCAAAATAAAGGAGTTTATTTGTGAATAGGGAAGTAAATCCATCTTTCCTTAAATAAAGGAGTTTGTTTAGATATGAAATAAGATTTCATATTATTCAAAATAAAAGAGTTTATTTGTGAATAGGAAAGAGAATCCATGTTTCCTTAAATAAAAGAGTTTATTTAAATATGAAATAAGATTTCATATTATTCAAAATAAACGAGTTTATTTGTGAATAGAAAAAGAATTCGTGTTTCCTTTAATAATTTTTTTTATTACATGGAATTGGATTCCATAATTAATTAAAATAAAGGAGTTTATTTTGATTAAAGATTTTGATTAAAATAAAATAGTTTATTTTATTCAAAATTAGATAAATTAAAATAAAATAGTTTTATTTTGATTTAAATTTGGATTGAAATAAAGGAGTTTATTTTAATTCAAAATTAGATTTTATACTAACTAAATTTGCCCATTAAATAATATCAATATATATATTAAATGTTTATTATCCATAAGATGAATGTTATTTATTGATGCATATGATGATGTGTATGATAATAAATGGGATTGATTATGGACTATTGACCAATGTGATTGGATTTTATTTTAGTTGGATGCATGAATGTATGGGTTTTATTAAATGGGTTCTGCAAGACTCGCCTTCTCTAATTTTTCTTAATGTAAATTCTATCTCACTCCTATGTACTTCCCTCGATCACGATCAAGGTTTCTATTTATTTTAAATAGTTTTGTAATAGGAATTGTTAGAATTAATTTTAAAAAATTGGAGATCAAGGAACAAAGAGCGCTTGAAGACCCGTTTGTAATGGAGCCCGGGTTTAAATGTAATTGTTATATTTAAATATTATTTTTTGCACCCCTAGGGTTTGAGCTTTTGGTTCACTTGGTGGCTCTAGTGAACCAAACTAGAATAAAAGTCCATAATCAATCCGGGTAGAATATAGTATTCTATACGTGCATGCTTTTACTATATATATATATATATATATATATATATATATATATATATATATATATGCAAACATGCTTCGCATGTTAATTAATATAACGCGTATTTTATATATATATATGCATGCGCTAAAACAAGATGAGACAAATTAATAACAAACCCCTCAATTTTTTATATTAAGTCATAAAGCGTTCAAAGATATTTGGAATATCGAACGTCGCCTTCTAGCATGATAAAATTAATAAAGTATTAAATATTTAATATGAGTTTGTTGTGTCACCACAAGGCAAGTATTAAGTATTTAAGATGTTAATTTATCACATTTGATGCTTATAAAAAAAATTGAACAATATTGTTTTGTTGTGTCACCACAAGGATGATATTTTTCTTTTTTGAATATATGTAGTGCTAGGTCGGACTTAACTTGGATAATTTTGATTCTGATGTGCCACCACTTGATCAAAATAATCTAAGAGGCAAAAGAAAAGGAGTTGCATAGTTGATGTAATTGACAAAAGTTGTCTACCTATTTATTTATATAGAGTTTGTTGTGCCACCACAAGGCTATATACATTTGAAATGGGATCCTTATTCTCACTAGCAAATCTTTAATTAGATTTTGTCGAACTATATAAGTGAGAGTAATATAGTTTGAAAAAATTAGTGGGAGATACCAATTTAAAACAAGACCTAATTTATTTTGGTAATTAATAAAAGAATGTATGTTAAAATGTTGTTAATTACAAATTCATTTACAGAATTTTATAATGTCTAAAATTACTATCACTGCGAAGCATATTAGATGCTAAATTAACCAGACCGAATTAAACGGATTGGTTAAGGAAATTGAGAATAGTTCTCACGGCTAAAAAGCTATCTTATATCCTTAATACGCCTATCCCTGCAATGGTTGCAGAAAATGCCTCTAAGGAAGAGATTGCTACTTTTAGAAAGTGGCAAAATGATGCACAGTTGGCTCAATGCATCATGCTCGTATCCATGAGTAACGAGCTTCAGCGTCAGCATGAAACTATGGATGCTCCTACTATATTCCTGCACATCAAGTAGTTGATGGTGAGGAAAGTAGGACTGATAGATATCAGATATCTAAGGAGCTCTTCCGATCTAGAATGGTCAATGGCACTATAGTACAAACAAAAAGGTTCTTAACATAATCAATTTGATTGATTAATTAAGACAACGAGTTTTGTCATGGATGGAGAGTTGAGCCAAGATTTGATCTTGCACTCACTCCCGGACTACTTTCACAATTGTTGTGAATTTTTCATATGAACAAGCTAGATATCAGTCTCGCTGATTTGCTTAACATGTTGAAAAATGTTGAGAGTCACTTTCCAACCAAGAAAGATCAAGTCTTACTGGTAGGGGCCAAAGGATCTTCTAAAAAGAAGAACGATTCAAAGAAGGTAAATAGAAAGGCACAAACAAAGGATAATAAGAACAAAACTAATACGGATAGCAAAGGAGTTTGCTTCCACTGCAATAAGCCTGGACACTGGAAAGAAACTGCGAGAAGTATCTTGCAGAGGCTAACCAAAGAAGCTTAGTGAAGTTTCGGTTATAAATACAAAATTTGTTCATGATTTAAAATAAAATTTTCTTTAAGTCAAGGTTCTACTTGGGTATTGGATACCGACTTTGGTTATCATAAATATAGATTTATGAAGGGACCAAGAAGAAGTAGAAAGCTAAACAAAGATAAATAATCTTATGTGTGGGAAATGAAGCAAAGGTTGCTGCATTAGCTATAGAAACTTATAGTTTAGCACTGCCTACGGGCAAATCTATTAAGTCAATAAGTTGTTATTGTATTCCAATTCTTGTTAGAAACATTATTTCCATTTTATTGTTGGACAAGAAAATTTTTGGTATTATAATTAAGAACAATTGTTGTTCTATTTATAATAATAATGTTTCAGATAGAATCGAAAGATTACTTAATGGATTTTGTATACTTGACTTACGTGAAAAATTATTTTGTAAATTGAACAAACTAGTATAAGAAAAGGAGATGATCATTCAAAGAGTTGAATGTGTGTATTTGTTGAAATACAAGTGTGAATTATTTGAAAGGTTCAAAGAATTCAAAAGTGAAACAAATTGGCAAAGTATTAGGATTCTTTGATCGGATCAAGGAAGGAATACTTGTGCAATAAGTTTCTAGATCATCTCAAATGGTTTTCTTATAATGGACGCCTCGATACATAATAATTGATTGATGTATCCGAAAGGAAAAATCGTACCTTGTTGGACATGGTGCGGTCCATAATGATTTTACCGACATTCCAAATCCTTCAGGATCATGTCCTAGAAATGGTCACATATCTACGAAAAGGTAACCTCGAAATCCAAATTTCAAGACTCCATAAAAGTTATGGACATGGAGGATTCCTAATCTTAAGTATGTTAAGATAAGGGGTTGTCCAACTTATGTGAAAAGGTTTCAAAGGATAAGCTTGGGACAAGATTTGACATGTACAGATTTGTGGGACATCCTAAAGTAAGTTTAGGGTAAATGTTCTATAATCCAACTTAGCAAAAGGTGTTTATTACGAAACACGCTGCCTTCTAAGATAAAGGTGTTTATCATTAAAAGGGGCTAGTGGGAGGATAATAGATCTTGAAGAGTTCAAGAACCACAAAATACTATAAGTCAAATAAGAGGAACCCGTAGATAGACCTATTATACCACAACCAATCGTAAACTGAATAATAGCATCAAGATACACGGGAGGTATGGATTCATCATAGATGATGATGATGAGGTACACATCATAGAAGATGATGATCCAGCTTACATACGATGAGGTAAGTATTGTAGACACTCGAGAAATGGATTGAAGCAAGTTTCTCAAATATGGAACATTCGTTTTGATGAGGCAATCAAAAGAGTTTGATTTTATCAAAAATAAGAATGAACCTAGTGTGTACAAAAGGGTCGATTAGAGCATCATGACATTCCTAGTACTATATGTTGATATACTACGGATAAGGAATGACATACCAATGCTACAATCAAGAAAAGATAAAATTGTCTAAACATTCCTCCACGAATGATTTGGGAAGAGTATCTTAATTGGGGATAAAATCTATATAGATAGATTCAACAGATGCTCGACTTAACCCAAGGAACGATATTCATTTGATGCTAAAGTCGTTTAGCATGGCAAACTCAAGAGATGTATCATGTCGATGAGCCATGGAGTGTATCTCTTAATAGTCCCCACAGACTCACGAAAAGAGAGGTCGGCGAAAGTGACAATCATGTATGCAATGAAATGTACGAGACACGATGTCGATCGGTCATATTATGGAGAAGTTCACTATGAGTCGTTGAAAAACATCTTAAAGTGCTTAACCCAAGACTAAGGATGTGATCATATTCATGGTGGGTCTAAATTAAAACTAGAGGGCTTAACAGACTCAAGTTTTTCGAGATGACCAAGATGACGTAAAAATCCACTTTAAGGTAAAGCGTTATCTTGAACAAAGGTGCGTTGAATTGAAAGGTTCCAAACAAAGAAAGAGTTCTTTGGTTTAGTGATAAAGACAAAGTATATAGCTATAAATGAAGTCGCAAGTTGATTGTTTGGATTAAAAGTTCATTACAGAACTAGGAATAGTTCCTAAGTTTCATCTTGGATCTAAACATGTGTTGTGGCACTTTCATTTGATTATTAGAATCATTGAAAGATGGGAAATCACTATAGAGATAGTGGACTCTCATGAACAACATTACATATCCATTAACTAAAGCTTATCCAACAGCAGGATAATCGTCACTTAGAGAAGAAGAGTATGAGATACCATGACGATTGGCTTTAGTGCAAGTGGGAGATTGAAAGTAGTATGCACACAAGCCAATCATGTTTGATGATAAAGCATATACTTTGTAACAATCTTATTCATTTATTAATAAAAGGTATTAATTTATTAAAGGCTTTTAATTATCTACATGATGCTATTTTATAATATGTGATAAACCCATAGTTTTAAGCAATGCTTTTAGAATAATGATGATGATCATTCTAATGAGATCTAAATTCTTAGAAAGCTTAAAACTAAAATAGTTCCCAATCATTGGATTACTAAATTGGGGATTAGTGAATCCTGGATAGATTGGTACATACGTTGCTTGCTTTCATTGGATGAGGATGATTGATCTCATGATCATTTCGTGGAGACACTAAATCAAGTATGTAGGTGCTTATTAGAGAATAAGTTCATTTGAACGTTGGCTCGCTAAGGAATACCTAATGGAGTTTTATTTGCTCGTCAATAGGAATTCTCAGAGTGATAGTAGTACAAGTGATCCTTGGACTTGAGATCATCATAAGATCTTGTGTATGATGAGTTATACTTTGACTTATTCCTTAAGACCCTTAGGGTATATCAAAGGGTATGCTTGGGTATAATAAGTTATACATAGAGATAATGTATGATCAATAAAGAATCTACCACATCTATTAAAAGAAGAGAAATGTCCTATGTGATTCGATAAATGACAACCCGTAAGTCCTTGGCGGCGTAATGAAATTAGAAAGGAGTTTCTAATTTGCATTATTTGGAGTTGTGCATTTAAGAGTCGAAATACATATAATTAAATAAAATAAGACTTGACAAAGAATTCCATGCCTTATATTTAATTGGGACATTGTATGGTGGAAGGATTGAATTATGCGGTAACTATTTACTCAAAGGTTCTTTTATGATTAATGTTGAAATCTATATTATCCGAAAAGTCGCTTGATCGCTAGGAGGCTTATCCCTATCAGAGAATAAATATTATTTATTTAAATAAATTAATTATTTAATTTATTTATTTAAATAAGATTAGAATTGTTCTAATGGATTTATTCACAACCTATTTAATATGGAGAACCTAAAGAGTCACACCATAAAAGGAAGAATAATTATTTAAGAAGTTAATGGCATAATCGTAATAATATATTAAGTATATTTAATTTAATCTATGGTGATAGAATAAATTAAATAGCTTAATATTTATTATTTAATATTTTAGAAATATTAAATATAAATTAATAAGAGGAGTCTTATTAATATTATTACAATTATTATTATTTTAATTTCTAAAAGAGTTTAGGAATTAATTTAATATAAGTACTCTCATTTATTCCTAATAGGATTAGGAGGTTAAATTAATTAAAAGAGTTTAATTAATTATCCCTAATAAGATAAGGGAGCTTAATTAATTAAAGGATTTTAATTAATTAAAATAAAATCCAATTCCTTAATTGTTAAGGAGGGTTGCCCACATCTAAATAAGAGGAGTCTTATTATGGGTGGGGGAGTTGTTGACTTTTACAATTACGTAATAATTCCAATTTGTTGGAGAGTACGTTCTTTTTCTATAGAGATAGAAAACTAGGGTTTGAACCAAATACCCATCTTCTTGGATTCTTATTATTCCTTGGTGGATCACCTCTAGAGGCCAAACATATGGGTGGCTAACGTTGATCAAAGAAAGGAACAAAACCCCGGTGGATTCAAGTTGAACGCGAAAGGATTTGGAGGTGAACTTGTACCTGAGGAAGCTCGATCTTCAAGGGTATGATTTTATTCTTTATCTTTCCGTTTAATTAATAATTGTGCATAAAGGGTGATCCGGGTATATGGTTTGTAAATTTTTTTAAAACTCTGATTTTACACGTTTTCGCATTTTTATGCAATTTGATTGCGTTCTTGAATATTACAAACCTAACAATAACATCCCTTAATATCCCTTACTATCCCTTACCTCAAAAGAGTAGCACTTCTGACTGGATATCGAATATGACGCTGAAGGAAACTTGCACTGATGAATAGCAACTCACAAAGTATCTAAATACTCACAAAATACACTCGATAATCTACAGAGAAAAAGAGAGAAAACTTATGAATTCTGGTGTGATTTTCAATTCTAATTTAGCCCTCTATTTATAGGAAAATGTTAGCACGCCGAAGCAGACTTGACCTGCTACCTGATGGCTTTACCTGCTACTATTCCACCCACCAAAAATCAGCCATCTTCCCCAATAACCAAAAGTGGGGCCCACCCATTTCTAGAATTTTTCACCAAAATCATTTATAAATCTAATTTCCGAATCAGTCACCTCTTAAAATTTATAACAAATTATATGTTCTTTTTTAACGGTTCAAAATTTGTGAACATATACTCAACTTATATATGTATAACATATCCAAAAATCACAACGATCCAACGCTCAGATTAAAAATTATAACTCACACAATAAAGTCACATAAGAATCTTGATTTGATCTTTTAATACCTCCAATCCGGCTAAAATACCGATAAAATACCTCAACATTAATTCCTTCATTTAAAACCACATAAATAAATCCATCATTTATATCCACATCAAATAAATATTTCATTATCATATAAATCAATAATTAATTATTCACAAATAATATTACAGAATCACAATAATGAGAACCGAGTGCGCTTCCATGAAAGAGGGGGCTTTACGATAAGGATTTCTCCTTCTTTCAAAAGCGCAATTAGGTGACCAAACCTCTCCCAGCGGAACTTTCTAGACATTGCCAATAATGCTATCTAATAATATTATTCAAATAATATGAATTATTGATCCGATAATGGAGATATCGCGGTGAAGGACAATTATTGAAACAACAATAATATAAAATATCAACGCAGCAATTATTGAACCAATAAAATAAAATATTGAACAGTAATTACTGTAACAATTATTCATTAGTGCCTTCTTACATAAGAATCAATAATTCAAAAATACTATGCAATACCGTGTGCTACTATGCAACTACGCATATTACTGTATTTTAACCACCAGGTAATCCAATAGTGTTAACGGTAACAATTTACTGAATAATAATTATAAGAAAAATTGAATACTTTTATTTCATAAAATTCGGGGTCTTACAATCTTCCCCCTTATGAAATTTCGTCCCCAAAATTTACGTACCTGGTATTTCAAGAGTTGAGAATACCTTACTTTCATTTCAGATTCCATCTTCCATGTCCTCATGATTTTTCCATTGCTTATCTCCTATATTTCAGATATCATTCTAGAATACAGCTTCAAAACAAGGGTTAATTGAACAAATTAACTTTTCACATAATATCCCGATATTATGACTAACCAACAAATAAGCTTAGGTAGGACACACTAGCGAAGGATTTACTTATCTCTCCCCTCCTAGTTCTATTCCTCGATCTCCGCTAGAGACCATATCCCTAAGCTCTGATACCAAATTCGACAACCCCAAAATAGGTCCATTCCATCCAACCCATTCTGAGTCGCCAAATACATGGTACAGAAAACAACTACAACTTTATTACAACAATTGTCGTGCAAAATACAACAACATAAATGCTGTGAGTTTTGATACAAATATATACCAACTGTGACTCATGTCCCAACCTTGGATAACACGTCACAATGACACCTTACATAAAGGTACAGTCAAAAACTGTTTTAGAAATTATAATCTTTGGAAAGTGCTCAAAGAAACCTTCGTACATGGGAGGCCATGCGTCTAGGTTATGATAGATATCATGTGCCCACAGAATTATCCTTGGTTGTCCCAATAGACCACAAAGAAAAACGAGAAGATTACTATCATATTCTTTTCAATGGTGAGTCTTCTCTTGACATATCATTATCTCCACTGTCTCTAATCGTGAATTATACTTCAAACAAACACCAAGATTATATAGGTAGTGCTCGTAAATATACTCAACAAGTGGATGTGCACAACCCTGTCTTATGATGACACGAGGTTGTATGTCATTAGACATCTTGTATGATAGTGGCAAAACACCCTTCCAACGTTGGGTTCGCCTCACCCTATTTGATTCACCAAATATAACTACTAAATGATGACCACCGTTCTATTCCCCTGTTACCCCCGCTCGATCCAGCTACACTCTTATTACCTGAAAGGAATTTTGAAATAGAAGGGTGAACGCAACTAGCTCAGTAAAGAATATCATGACTAAAGATAATTAAATTATCAATAGCCTTCATCAGTAATAAATCAGAGATTTAGAAAATATGGTAGATGATAAAACTTTTCAACCATAGTTGCAGCGGAACGAGCAATCCATTAGAAGAGTCAAATAGACTATAAAGTCTATTATCTTCTCCATGTTAAAAATCCACCAACAATGTTTTATCCCTATAATATCAATCAACAATTCTGGTTCACAATCATATGAATAACTCATAATCATAATTGTAGTTCTAAATTCCTCTTCTCATCCAGGACACAGATAATTTTATTACATGTCTTTACCTGAAACATCAAAGATCATGGTTATACCAAATCACAGTTCCTGTTTATAATCATACTAATAAATTCATCTTTGCACTACGGCCAAAGATATTCATCAACAGTTCATCTTTGCACTACAGGCCAAAGATATTCAACAACAGTTCATCTTTACACTACAGGCCAAAGATATTCAACAACAGATCATCTTTGCACTACAGGCCAAAGATATTCACAACAGATCATCTTTGAACTACACGCCAAAGATATTCATCAACTGTTCATCTTTGCAATACATGCCAAAGATATTCATCAACTGTTCATATTTACGCTACAGGCCAAATATATTAATATATATAATCATTTCAAAATCTATATTAACCATAATTATAACCATGTTGATCAATTCACCTTTGCACTTAAGCTAAAAATATTCAATTGTAAATTCAATGGTCATGATCATACCAGTCAACGATTCAACTTTGCACTACTGGCCAAAGAGAACCCATAGTTATGATCATACCAATAATCTACCCATCTTTACACTCAAGTGAAAGAGAAATTTAACATCAGGGTTATAAAAATGTTATATATGATAATAAAAACAATATGATCAACAACCGCATTTATTTTTCAAGAGCAACAATCATAAATCAACGATAATTTGGTCGTAAAAAAAACCAATTTTTGTCGTGAATAGTAACTCGTGAATAGTACTCAGATTTAAATACATAAAATCTTCAGTATCGTAAATAATGTCATATACGTAAATAGTGCCATATACATGAATAGTGCCGTATACGTGAATAGTAATCCCAACTCAAAAAGGTAGAAATTCCACAATAAGATCCATACCAATATGTCATTATAATGATATTGAAAGAATAACATCATTATGAAGAATATAACATCCCTTAATATCCTTTACTATCCTTTACCTCAAAAGAGCGAAAGACTTCCATTTGGATATCGATATAATATTTGAAGGAAACTTGCACTGATGAATAGCAACTCACAAAGTATCTAAATACTCACAAAATACACTCGATAATCTAGAGAGAAAAAGAGAGAAAAGTTATGAATTCTGGTGTTAATTTCAATTCTAACTTTGCCCTCTATTTATAAGAAAATGTTAGCACGCCGAAACAGACTTGACCTGCTACCTGATGGCTTTACCTGCTACTATTTCACCCACCAAAAATCAGCCATCTTCCCCAACAACCAAAAGTGGGGCCCACCAATTTCTAGAATTTTTCACCAAAATCATTTATAAACCTAATTTCCGAATCAGTCACCTCTTAAAATTCATAACAAATCATTCGTTCATTTTTAACGGTTCAAAATTTGTGAACATATTCTCAACTTATATATGTATAACATATCCAAAAATCCCAATGATCCAACGGTCAGATTAAAAATTATAACTCACGCAATAAAGCTGTAAGAACACTAATTTGATCTTTTAATACCTCTATTTCGACAAAATACTGATAAAATACCTTAACATTAATTCCTTCATTTATAACCACATAAATAAATCCATCATTTATATCCACATCAAATAAATATTTCATTATCATATAAATCAATAATTAATTATTTACAAATAATATTACAGAATCACAATAATGACAACCAGGCGCCTTAGAAAGAGGGGCTTTCCGATAAAGATTTCTCTTACTTCTTGGCGCCAATTAGGTGACCAAACCTCTCGATGTAACTTTCTAGACATTGTCAATAATGTTATCTAATAATATTATTCAAATAATATGAATTATTGATCCGATAATGGAGATATCATGATGGTAATTATTGAAACAACAATAATATAAAATATCAACGCAAAGAATTATTGATTCTATAAAATAAAATATTGAGCGAAGAATTATCGTAACAATTATTGAGTAGTGCCTTCTCACGTAAGAATCAATAATTCAAAAATAATATGCAATACCTGAGTGCTACATCTTTAACCACTTGGCAGACATTCTTGTATTTTAACCAACGGGTATTCCAACGGTTATAATTTCAGTAACCATTACAATTGCGTTATTTATAAAAACTCAAATTTATTGTTTTCTTCATCCAGCGATTATTACATTATAGGGCCATACAAATGACTGCGTCGTCCTACGAATATTCCCCGACAGAAAGAATATTCTACGACTAAACGAATATTCCCCGATAACAATGAATATTTTATAACCACCTGCGTATTTTGAAAAAATTCATATATCACCCTTAACTTTAACCTTTTATCAATTTGACCATTTACTAAATAAGAAAATTGAATACTTTTATTTCATAAAATTCGGGGTCTTACAAACGAGATGAAGGTTTTGTGCTAAAATTGAATTAGTTTATTATGCAGTAAATTTGTTTGAGTTTGACAATTTTTATTGATTTTATAAACTTTGTAGGCTTATGAGGTGTTTCAACTTTATCCCCATTGAAAGCCATTATACTTGGAAAATTCCATTTGAGTACACTTGATGCCGAGTATGAGAAAATTCCATTTGAGGTGTGATCAGTTCTCAATATTTTCCCTTACTATTGAATTTTCCCTATCCGAGCTTATATTTTGAGTACTATTTTCTGTAGGGAGCATCTGCAGTTCCAAAGAAAACTGTTAAGGCAGTAGATTCTGCACCATCTATTTCTGGTGGTGGACTAGATGGTGCAGAATCTAACACTCTGTTTTGACCTGCTTATGACCTGAAATTGCTTATGACCTGCTTAAAGAATCACTGCTCTCTCTATCTGTTGCTTTTTCCTCATAAATCTTCTTCACGGAAGAAAATTTATGATGGCTCAATAGTTGTTAATATGTTAGTTATGAGGCGTTTTGTTTTATCAGTATTCTCTTTTTTAGCTATGTGGTTTTGACTTTCCACAGGTCTTTCACTAAAATCACAGGAACTAACAGCTTTGTTTCTAGCTACGAGACTCTGCTGCAGCTTTATTATGGAATATGACATACACACGCTACTTGATTTTGCTACACTGGGAACAACCGCTTGGGTCATTAATATGATTCGTTTTGTATTGAAATCCACTTACATGGATGACAAAGACAACTTTGTGCATTATCATGTGGTATGTGTCTTCAGTCTCTTGCAGTGTTTCTTTATTTTTTATTTTTTTTATGCAAATTTACGGTGGTTGTTACCATTACTGTAAAATATCACCATTAAGAGCTTTATATTCTAAATTAAGACCGACTTAACTCATGTTTAATCTAATGACGTGAGGAAAAATAATTAACAGGGTAGATATGGAGTATTAACGGATATCATTATAGCCATATTTTGTTGTTTAATTTACTTAATTTATGATGACTCTAGGTGATACTATGTGCTATATTGTCTATTGTTATTCATCCATGGACGCAGCATAATCTTTTTCATAGGATTTGTTGGGCCTTTTGCGTTTACTTGGAATCTGTTTCAGTACTCCCTCAGCTCCATGTGATGCAGAACACTCAGGTAAACTAGGTGAAGACGTAGAATCACATCCTGCTTCAAGCCTTTCTAGAGTTGTCTGTTTCTATATATAACTTATCCTGTTTTACCGTTTCAATTTTCTTTAGATTGTTGAACCGTTCACAGAACATTACATATTTGCTTTGGGAGCTGCAAGGTTCCTTAGTTGTGCACATTGGATTCTCCAAGTTTGATATTTCAAAACACATGTGGTCTATCTTCGTGTCATGAAGATTGTATACATATTTTTTCTAATCTTTCACGTTGACTTTTTTTTTTCTTCTTTTTTTTTATAACATTTGTGACACTGAATCAAATCGAATGAAAGAGTCAAATCGTTATATTATAAGAGTTATAACGTTTAGTCATAGTTTTGAATGGAGAATTCTTACAGGAAAATGCAATAATAAAATGCTCTATATTTTAAAACATAGGGAGTATTTGCGATCAATAATCGATAGTTTAGTTGGCGCATCTTAGGAGTACTCCCACAATAAATTTCTAGTCTTTTACTTTGAACAGAAAAGTTTAATGTGGATAGAATTTTTGTGAGAACTGGTTGCTTTCAATTTATATTGGTGATGATATAAACCCAAATACATTACATGACTATATTGCACAAACATGTAATGTATACGCAAAGGTAGGAACAGAGTGCATGGTTTGAAGCCACAACAATGGTTGTAATATGACATTATTCACAACAAGCATATTATTTACTTCAGCTTTGGCTGCTGGGATGTATTTAGGTCTCACCTATTATGGGAATTAACCGTTAAAATTTCTCACATTTCTGAATTCTAAACTGAGTCATGTAAGTGAACCTTGCATGAATAATTACTTGACTGGATCACATACGCTGCGTTTAGTTGGTTTTCTCTGTCGGCTTTGAATGTGGATTCTTATTACCCTTGTTGTGAAGACCAAATGTGAACTAGTTGAGGTGATTATGTTTATCTATCCTGCAAATGTGAATCTGATCTGACAGGTTGCTAAAGGTTGTGCTCTAGAATGTGCTATTCTTAGTCCGACGTTCAAAGTGTGAGAAATAGTGATTTTGATGCTAAACCCATGGTTATGCTCTTGGGTCAGTACTCAACTGGGAAAACAACATTTCTTAAACATTTGCTCAAATGCAACTACCCAGGTCAGTTAGGCTGTACATTTCTTGAGACTTCCTGTTTTGCATATAATACTAATTTACAATAGTGCTACAATCTTACAATATCTACTCTTAACATTTTAATTTTTTGGGTGTAGGAGCCCACATTGGACCAGAGCCAACTACCGATCATTTTGTCGTTGTTATGGTAATATGTCTAATGAGACTTTGTCTACCTTAATTATGGAAATGAGAAAAAGAATTCATCCAAATTGTCTATTTCATATTTATGTTATAATTTTCTTATAATGGATTTACTAGTTTTTGTCGTCAATCAGAGTGTTTTTTCTGTTAGCAATTTCTTATTGTTAGATTATTTGATATATCATGCAATCTAATATTTCACTTGTCGCAATCTTGTACTCAGTCTGGACCTGATGAGAGGAGTATACCTGGGAACACAATAGCTGTTCATGCTGATATGCCATTTAGTGGTCTGACAACTTTTGGTGGAGCATTTTTATCAAAATTTGAGTGTTCCCAAATGCCACATAAGAGAGGCAATTATGCTTGTCCAATTTTTCTCCTATTTTCTAACTTTGATTTCTGTTTGTAAGGGGAATTAACTCTAATATCACATCCATCTGTGGCATAATGGAACAAGTATCTTATTGGTTGCTAATGCCATCCTTCTTTAATTTTGTGTGTGAGGAAAACACATGCTTAAACAGGTAGAATGTATAGCTACATACTCACACATTTTATATAATTTTGGACTGTGCATGTACTTAACTGCTGTTCACTCATTGACGATGTCATGACTTGGGTGCAGATTTGTAGCAAACATTAGAATGTATGCTACCTATATACATTCCAGAAATCTGGCAGAAGTTCACCGGGCCATTTTAGGATTGAATAACTCTTCTAACCATTTGTCTTGCAGTTAGGATTGATCTTAGGAGTGAATGAATTCTGACCTTTATCGATTCTCCATTGCAGCAAAAAGTGTTCAAGTCTTGGAACACTAATGTAGTACACAAAAGCAGTCCATTGACAATTTCTATGGGGAAGATGCTCGTAGTCAGCGCTGAATTCAACTGTTCAAATGAAATTCTTTCTATATCAGCTATGCTTTCAGGTATTGTTCTTGCAGCTCTTCAGTTTTATCTAGCCTCGTTTGTGTCCTACTTCTCTTAGGATTTTGTCCCTTTGTGTATCCATTTTGTTCTGTGTTTCATTCAAAGGTGTTGATGGTGGATTAGATCAATAATAAAGCTCAAATAGCATCATGTGCAATCTCAAGCTTGTGCAGACCTACATGGCTCACAACCCAGTTGAATGGAAATGGAACTATTGACTATTCAGCAGTTGGCATTGCTGTCTTTTATGGATAGTTTGGTATATTTTGTGGATGTAGTAATTTGAAACTATAAACGAATGATATTATTGGGATGTATTTTGAATGGTTGATACATTTTGGCTTTAAATTTAAATGAGAATTTAGACCTTTTAGCTATATATCATGGCATTAGCATATTGCAGGTGCATTGGTAATATAGGTGAACCACAACCTTTTTTTTTCTACAACATTTAAAAAGTGTTGTATAAATTGGTTAAAAACTTTGTCTAATATATTAAACTACAACGTTTTTATCCAGAAAACGTTGTTGAATCATACCTTCTACAACGTTTTTAAGCATCTGCTAGTTTATGGAAAACAAATCTACAACGTTTTTTTTCTTAAAAACATTGTGTAATGTACTTAACTACAACATTTTAAAAACGTTAAGTAAGGATGTCAAATAGATGACACCCTTAACCACGACGTTTTTCTGACTGAAACCACAATGTTTTTTCCGAGTTATCTATTTACTGTTTTGTAGTAGTGGTTCTAGTCATTTTTTTTGGTATTATAATGCTTTAACCCTTTAGTTCTCATGTCAAGGAACAAATATATATTATCAGATCATCATAACAATATCAAAATCACAAGATTCAATCCGGTCAACTCTTGTCAGAGAAAATGGGCCTTGAAGAATTTGGGTTTTCCAGATTTGTTCTTCAGGCAGATTGGTAAACCTACTTTGACCACAATTATTTTCGTTCCTGATCAGGATCTGACTAATCTACTGGCTTGAATATGTAGTTTGCATTACAGCCTACAAATATCAACCAACAACAAGGCCTAACTACTAACACACAGCAAGATCTAAACCGTCAAAAGTGGATGTCAGAAATTCTGGTTTTCTGGGTTGCCCAGAAACTTAAATTTCTGATTGGTCAACTCACTTTGACCACTCATAACTTGCGTTCTAGACATGATCTGACCATGATTAAAGTTTCAGAACAAAGACCACATGGCATAGAACAGATCTATAACATAAAACACACATAACACCTAACACACACTAATCTACGAGCCCTGACATATGGCTGTCAGACAGCATTTTTGGGTTCAAAGTTAGTTTCTAAAAACTTGATTTTCGTGCCTCTAGATGTTATAGATCTATGATCTAACAACTCAGATCACTCAAAGACACCCTAATACACAACTTTAATCAACAACTTACAACAAATAACATAAGATCTCATGATTTCAAAATTTTAGGGTTTATACCTTCTAAGCTTAGATCTTTGAATCTGATCTTGGATTCTGTTGTTGGAAGGCTATGAAATGATCATGGCTCATCTTCTCTCTCTCTCTAAATTTCGAAAAGCTAGAGAGAGAAAGGGTTGGGCATTATGAGAAGTAAAGTAAGATTTTTACTTACTTAAATTTTTGATTTTTAGATTCAATGTATCCTATCATTGGTGGCACAAAATATGAACTTGGATGATTTAATATAATGGAAATATCAATTGTAGTGAGTCACCAAGATTTGGTGTGATCTTTTACTTAAAATGTAAGAAAAGGGCATTTTGGTCATTTAATTTCATATTTTTAAGGCATACTTGTCATTTGCCCTAACCCTTAGGGTTTAGAGTTTAACCCTTAGATTTTTGCAATTTAAATTCTAAGATTTCCTAATTTCAGTTTTCAAAATAGAAAATTAATATCTCTACATTATAATTAGGGTTTTTTAATTATATTAAAATTTCTCAATCATAATTCAAGTTTGCTAATTAGGATTAATATTTCCTAATTAAAATTGCTAATAATATATAGGGTTTTCCCCAAAATGGGAATTAGGATTTATAACCCAAGAATTAGGGTTTTCTAAATAGTCAATTAGGGTTATCCCTAATTATATTTATAATCATAAATACTTAAATCATTAAATTTAGCCTTTGAATTCTCAAATTAGGATTTCATATTCCGAATTAGGGATTCGAATTCCCAGAATTGAAATTAGGGTTTCCAGAATCGGTTTCTAGGGTTTCTTATTAGTCGTTAGGGTTTTCTAACTGAACGTTGACGTTCTTAATATAATATTAGGGTTTCCCACTGATATAGGTTATCTGGTCAACCCTTGACCCTTAACCACATACTGTAAACATATAATACCATATACACAGAACATATTCATTTATATACTTAATCCTGAATAATTCACCAAAAGATTTAAAACCTACCAAAATTCATCACAGAATTTTGAAATCCTTAAAATTTCTTCACAGAAATATCAAATCTATTCACTTATTTTCTATCTAGGTTTATTATTTAACCTTAATTCAATATTTTTAGATTTTATAAATATCCAAATTCTCGGGTTGTCACATCTAAGCTAATTGAATCAAAGCCTAAATTAAGATCCAATGGATTAGGGTGATCCATGGGGCAACCCATGATCATATGGTTATTCTTGGTTAGTAAGACCTTTATGTGATGGCCAAGAAAAGAGTGTGATGAGCAAGCAAATAAGGTGATAAGCAAGTTAACTTAGTAAGTAAGTAATGGATAGTAATGAGGTTTGATTAAGGAGGTGGGATGGCCTAAATGACTAAACTACCCTAACCTTAGCAATCCTATATATAGAGAGCTTGGATTTCATTTGTTGGTTGCTCATTTCATCCAACAACTTTCAACTTGCAAAGTGCTTATTGGTTAGGGATAATAAGTTAGGAAAAGTTAGACTTTGAAGCAAGAAGTAAGAACAAGAAATATTCAAGAGATCATCAAGGGTAAGACTATTGTCCATTAATCTTCTAACTCTTCTAAGGTAGGTTGATAAGAGAATGAATAATCAATGGACTTAAGCCGTAGAAGTCATGAATAAGTAATTCAAACTTAAATAAGTTATGAACTTATGAAGAACATATATGAACTTGTTGTTACCTCTTTTTTAGTTCTAACAAAAGAGCTCTAACTCATGCAAGCATACATGTGTCAACAAGTAATACAAAGCAAGTAAAGTATCGATCCCACAGGGAAAGTTGATTAATTTAAACTACTATGCATTAGTTAAATCACTATATTTATATGCTCAAACTAATGAATATGATTGGTGAAGTACGCTAATCGCCAATAACGACTAATATAATAATAAAGATGTAAGAAATCAAATCTGAAAGTAATGGGATCCTAACTTCATTTAATATTTCATTTAATCACCACTATCATGCAAGACTTATTCACATATCACAGGAAAGTAGTAGCCAAGAGCACTAAAAGAGTCATAGCCATTTTTCAATGTACTATGACCTATTTACACAACATCCACAAGCGATAGACTCTATGTAATCATCAATATAACCAAAATCACTATATGTCTATGTGAAACTGCAATCATATTGAATTTAAGCATAAGCCCATATTCTAACTCATACGGTGAAACAGTATATGTCTATCTGATTCACGAAATACACAAGCCATACAAAACAGCCCCATTTACGTATGCTATCATGACTACAATCCATACGTGCATCTTCATTGTAAATTCCATACAAGTACTAAAAGAGAATGGTGATCAAGCATTCATACATGCAAAAAACTCATGATAGAAATCCCATATGATATGTTAAACAATCCAGCATTTAAGCATACAACCAAACTACATATTAAAATCTGTTAGAATCCCATAATGGGGTTTAGTTCATAACTGAACCAAAAGCCATTATGGGATCAAAGCTAAACATGGCTAATAAGCAAACAATTGAAAGATGAAAGATAGAAATGATTAAACCAGTTACTGATTATAATCCACTAGTAACATTCAAATCCTCATAAAAATCTAGCAAAATACTAGTAAAAATCCACAGTGATAGAGAATCTCACGAATAATTAGAAAAGTGGAGTTTAGGCTTTCGTCCACGTTGGAATCTCTCTCAGAGTGTAAACCCTAGTTACCAAAATGAAAATACATAAAACTGAATAATGATACGTCCGACACCAGTCAGAAAATCGTTTTAAATCAATAATAACCCTTTTAATCAAAAATTAAAATAAAACAAATCAGCAACTACAGGCACTGCGCGATTCCCCTGTGTAATCCTCGCGCGGGCGCGCAACTTGCAATGTGTAATGTTGTCCAGCCGAGTGCTCAAACGGGCGCGCGTCCCCAAGCTTGTTATGCCGCGTGGTCGCGTGGCTTCTGTAACTCTGAGTTCTGGTTCTGCTACTGTAACTGATATGTTCCGCTGCTCCTTCATTTGTCCATCCACTCTTCGTCTTCTGCTCCTTGACCCTCATGCCACGCATATCCCAGATTGTACCTCGCTTCATGCATCCATTCGCCTCGTGCCCTCTAATTCCACCAAATTAGGTCGTTTCCTGCACTTTTTCACCAAAAGGAGTTTTAAGTAAATGCAATGCAAAATAACATGAAATGCAACTAAAAACACATTAAAATGTACTTGAGAAGGGCACAGTTCGCGTGAATTGCTATACAATAAGTAGGTATAAAACCCACTTATCAAATACCCCCAAACTTGAACTGTTGCTTGCCCTCAAGCAATGCATACTAATGAACAATGAAAATGCAGCTATATTACGATGCAACTAAATTATGATGCAACTAATCTCACATTGTTCCAACTATCACAAAAATTCAGTCCAAAATGCCTCAGCGAATTTTTCCAGATTTAAGAATACAGATTCAAACCAAACTGTAGGCATACTGTCGTACACTAAGATAATTCATAAATGCTATAGGTATGTTGTGTGTGTGTGTCATGTTCACCAAAATTTGATTTAAGTAAAGAATACACATGCTAAATTGCTTAAAACAGAAAATTATAGTTTAAATCAAGACTCATGTATATATATGCAATGAAGACTATTCCAACATATCAAAACAAACTAATGTTCAACAATGGGCTTAACTGCTTTATTATTACTCACGAGGGCGATTTTCGCATTTTCTCGCGGTGTTTATTGCTATTTTTCTTTTTTTTCACATGACTGTGCAATGTCGTAATCCATTAGGCAACACTACTACCCCTTAGTGAGCTTTCAACCAACAACTCCTAGACCATGAAAGACCTTAGGACGCTAGTTGTAGAGACAGTCCCCTCGGGCGTACTTACTCAAGTAGCCAGGGCCCTGAAATAAGACTAGCCACGTTATTGCTATTTGAATTTTTTTTTTATACATAGATACCCTTGTTTTCCCAAAGTTTGAATGTCAATGCTTTAAACCGTCTAAGTTCACTTTCCACATATTTCCCTTTTTAAAACTACAATTTCTATCAAGCAATGCAACATATAATTCTTATACCTACAAATGATTGTGAACACGTCCGTGCAAACCGAAAGCATTTAAACAACATTATGAACTGCATTGTGTAAAACATTATATCTCAGCTCATGTTATCCCAAAATACTCAAACATCTTCAAAAAATTCACTATCATCATCGGCTAGACAAAAATTTCCATATGGCAAGAACTATGAGATATGCAAACTAAAAATAAACATGCAACTCTATGCAAAAATAAACTATATGATGCAAACATTAAACTAATAATGCAAAAACAACTACATCCAACTATACTACTACCCCAATACCCCCAAACTTATAATATTCAATGCCCCATTGAATGAAGGTAAATGGTAACGAAAAACTCCCCTAATGATCAGTGGTACCACCCTCCTCGGGTGGTGAATCTGGTAGTGGATATGGCACTGCTGTTCCGAACTGAGGCCACTTTAGCGTCGTTCCTTGCTGTGCAAAAGCCCCGGCCAAGGCCCTCGTGAGTCCCATCGCAAACGTTCCGAAATTATCGTACATGGCATCGACTTTTCACTCCAACCTTCGGAGAAGGCGATCACCATAGGCAGCAGATGCTTGCGTGGACGGGCTTGCCTCATCTGTTTGAGGTGGCTGCTGTGATGTCACTGGAAAAGTAGGCTGAATGATAAAACCTAATCCTCGCGGATGTGATACACCTCCTGCCCAATCCTTAAAATTTGCAATTATGGCATGAGTTATGTCCTGGCTTGGGTATTAAATTTGTTCGTTGCCCCAGTTGCATCCCTGATTAGCACATAGCATAACAACCACTGATGCGTGTGGAATGCTCCCAATGGTGCCTCCCCACAGATATCGCAACATACTCTGATGGATGAGATGACCAATGTCAATGTATTTCCTAGTGATTATGCCCCATAGAATAATTGCCCTATCCGCTGTGATTTCGTGCTGATGAGAGGAAGGCACGAGCTTGGCAGATATGAATAGATTCCATGCCTTTGCCTATCAGTTCAGGGTGGCTGGGAATATGCGAGGTTGATTCGTGAAGACTTTATAGGTCCATTTCGTGCCAGGCACGCATAATTCAGCAATAACCAACTCCATGTCTGTCTCCAAATGTGCACCGATGACCCAACTAGCAGCCCCCGTTGGCGGTGTATCGGTAAGTCTAAAAATGGTGCGGATGGCACGGGGTCTGTAATCTATGTCGAAACCACAAACCAAATATATACCGCTCATGGTGACCTTGGCATTGGCATAAAACTCTCGGACTATGCTCATCGAAATGGGCGTGGGAGTTGCACTCAGTCCACCCCAGCCTCTCTCATGAATCATGGCACATAGTTGACCATCTTGCCCCTCTGGTTTGAAACCGCGCTCCTTGACAAACGTCTTCGCCACAATTCTGTAATACTCTTACTGAGCTTCTAAGTTTAGAAACTTGGTGTGATCAACAATATCCTCCCCTTGACTACCCGAGGAAGATGAAGAAGAAGATGAAATAGAGCGAGTTCTTTTTGGACCCATTTTTTTTTAGGCAGATAATGCAGATGATTTGACTGAGAATGAAGAAGAAATAATGATGAGAGTACTCTCAAGTTCATTTCTGCCCAACTAAATCAGAAGCCCTAGTTTATATCAGTAGATGAGAGCGTGGGTTTGAGCTTTGAACGTGGAGAGAATCGTGGATATGTGATTGAGAGATGTATGGCTTCAATTTGTAACTGATAGAGAGATAGAGACATGAGTTATGGAGAGACATTGTGATTGCGCTTCTGTTTTGATTACAAATGAGAGTCCAACTGATCTCCATCACGTTTTTAAACGTAAAAAAATTTTCCACGTCTGATGTCGCGTGCGGCTGCGCGAGGTTTTAATGGGCTGGGTGCGCGGGCGCGCGGTTGGTAAATCTGGTCTAGCAGGCATATCGCCCGGGCGCAAGAGTCTGTGCTAAAATTGTTGCTCGGCCGCGCATCCCTGACACTTGCACTGCTAGCTTTTATTTTTTTAGAATCTGCAAGACAGAAATGCATGTTCTCCAATACACCTGCAATAACATCAATAGACTTTATCAAAGCATCGTTTACTAAATAAAAATGAATGCTTATTCTGTCACCCTAATTTCAATGCAATGCACGAACATGCTCTTCTCTGATTCGACTACAATGAATAAGCATATAAAGGAACTCATACTATCCTAACAAGTAATGAGAATAAGCTAAACCAAACAACTTGAACTGAATAAATACTAAGTAAAGATGGAAACAATGGGTTGCCTCCCATCGAGCGCTAAGTTATAGTCAATTAGCTTGACTGTCCTTGAGTCTCATGTCGAAGATAGAATTGAGGTGACTTTCTTTCTGTCCACCTCACCACTAGAATCACTCTTCAATCTCTGGCCATTCACTTTAAGATGCTTGTCCGGAAACTTATCACATACTGCAATGGTTCCATACTGTGGAGTGGTATCCAGATATTGAACAAATTTATTTAATTCCTCATCCTCTACATCTGAATTTTTAGCAATGATACTTCTTAATGGTTCACAATCCACTATACTCTGTACTTCATCATTTAGAACCCGGTTCACCACATCAACCCGGAAGCATTCTTCTTCATCTGTTGGGAACTTCATTGCCTTAAAGACGTTAAAGGTCACCTCCTGATCATGTACACGCATCGTGATTTCCCCTTTTTGCACATCTATCGAAGTCCTGCCTGTGGCTAAGAATGGTCTCCCCATTATAATTGGTATATTTTTATCTTCCTCGTAATCCAAAATGATGAAGTCAGCCGGAAAGATAAATTTGTCCACTTTCACCAAGACATCTTAAACAAGTCCTCGTGGATACGTGATGGATCTATCAGCTAACTGTAACGCAATGTTTGTCGGCCTTGGAGCCGGCAATCCCAACTGATTAAATACTGACAATGGCATCAAATTTATTCTTGCCCCAAGATCACATAAACACTTTTCAAAATTCATCTTCTCGATTGTGCACGGGATTGTGAAACTGCCCGGATCCTTCAGCTTCGGAGGTAACTTCTGCTGAAGCACTGCACTGCATTCCTCTGTCAAGGCTACTATTTCCAATTCGTCTAATCTCCTCTTCCTTGATAGTATACCCTTCATGAACTTTGCATAGCTTGGCATTTGTTCCAATGCCTCGGCGAAAGGTATATTGATTTTCAGCTTTTTAAATATCTCCCGAAACTTGCTGAATTGCTTATCTTCCCTTTGCTTATTTAATCTTTGTGGGTACGGAACTTGAGGGTGAATTGGTGGTATTGAACTCTTAAGCTTCTCCTTTGAACCTGCTTTATCTTTCTCTTCCTGTCGAACCTCAGACTTTTCCAGATTTTCTTTTTTAGCAACTGATTGCTTTGCCTCGCGCAGCCGCGCAGCCTCCTCAGTACAATTGGGCGCGGGCGCACGACTTGCAGTGTCTGCAGTGTTTTTCCCAGACCTCAATGTGATAGTTTGACAATGTTCCTTCCCGTCTCTTCGTGGATTTGTTTCTGTATTACTCGGCAATGATCCCTGGGGCCTGTTGGTAAGCATGTTCGCCATCTGCCCCATCTGAGTTTCCAGATTCTTAATAGCCACTACTTGGCTTTTGATCATAACCTCTGTGTTTTCCATGTATTTCATCATCATCTCCTTCATTTCTGATTTCTTTTCTTGCTGAGGTGCAGCTGGAGTGTGATGTTGTTGTTGTTGAGAAAATCGCGGCGGAAAAGGTGGTCTAGGATTAAACTGTGGCTACGCTGGTTGTGACTGAAACTGATTATTTGTTTGAAACTGATTCTGCTGATTCCCTTGGTTATTTGACCAACTAAAATTTGGATGATTTCGGTTGTTAGGGTGGTATATGTTCTGAAACTGACCTTGGTCTTTTTTGTAATGGCTCACATACTGTACCGACTCCGAGATGATAGCACATTGATCTATCGAGTGTGACCCCGCACAAATTTCACATACGAAGGCAACCGTCTTCGTTTTACCTTCTGTTAATGTATCTATTTTCTTCGCCATGACTGCCATCTGTGCTGACAACTGCGTGATAGCATCCACTTCCAACACACCCGCAACCTTGGGCTGTGGCATTCGAGATGTAGGATTCTGAATATCATTTGATGCCATTGTCTCGATAAGGTTATAAGCTTCCACATAGCTTTTTCCCATAATGCCCCTCCTTCAGCTGCATCTACAATCGGTCTCGACTGCCATCCCAATCCATTATAAAATGTGTTAATCACCATCCAATCTGGCATACCGTGATGTGGACACTTTCTCAGCATCTCTTTATATCTCTCATATGCTTCATACAAGGACTCGCCCTGTTGTTGCTCAAACTGAGAGATAGTTGTCCTCATCTTTGCAGTCTTAGCAATTGGGAAGAACTTGGCTAAATATTCATGTGCTAAGTCCTCCCATGTAGTTATGGATCTTGCTGGCAGAGAATGAAGCCAACTTCTTTCTTTATCCCTCAATGAGAATGGGAATAGCCTAAGTCTGATAGAATCCTCCGTCACACCGTTGTATCTGAATGTATCACAAATTTCGATGAAATTCAACAGGTGTTCATTCGGATCATCTGTAGCGGCACCCCAAAACTGTACCGAATTTTGTACCATCTAAATAGTGCCCATTTTTATCTCGAATGTATTGGCTGTTATCGCTGGTCTGACAATGCTAGACTGTAATCCATTAATATTGGGCATGAATAATTCCTTCAGAGCCCTATGCTCCTCTCTTTGCTCTTCTCCTTGTGCCTCGGCTGCCATATTAGATGTAGTACTTTCTAACTGTGCTTGTAAATTTCTACGAACACTCGTTTTCCAACCTCTCCCGTTTATGTTGTCCTGAACAGGTGTTAAGTGGGGCTGGATGAGCGCGTGCGCATAAAAATTTATACAAGTTCTTGAAACCAAAACAAAATGGAAATGAGATAAGAATAGATTTGTCTAAGTCATACAATATAGCTTAAAACTAATGATAATAATAATAATTTAAACGCCTTTCCCCGGCAACGGCGCCAAAAACTTGTTGCCTCTTTTTCAGTTCTAACAAAAGAGCTCTAACTCATGCAAGCATATATGTGTCAACAAGTAATACAGAGCAAGTAAAGTATCGATCCCACAGGAAAGGTGTTTAATTTAAATTACAATGCATCAATTAAATAACTATATTTATATACTCAAACTAATGAATATGATTGGTGAATTATGCTAATCGCCAATAACAACAAAAACAACAATAAAGATGTAAGAAATCAAATCTGAAAGTAATGGGATCCCAACTTCATTTTATATTTCATTTAATCACCACTATCATGCAAGACTTATTCACATATCACAGGAAAGTAGCCAAGAGCACTAAAAGAGTTATAGCCATTTTTTAATGTACTATGACCTACTTACACAGCATCCACAAACGATAGACTCTATGTAATCATCAATATAACCAAAATCACTATATGTCTATGTGAAACTGCAATCATATTGAATTTAAGCATAAGCCCTTATTCTAACTCATACGGTGAAATAATATATGTCTATCTGATTCATGAAATACACAAGCCATACAAAACAGCCCCATATACGTATGCTATCATGACTACAATCCATACTTGCATTTTCATTGTCAATTCCATATAAGTACTAAAAGCGAATGGTGATCAAGTATTCATACATGCAAAACAATCATGATAGAAATCCCATATGATATGTTAAACAATCCAGCATTCAAGCATGCAACCAAACTACATATTAAAATTCGTTAGAATCCCATAATGGGGTTTAGTTCATGACTGAACCAAAAGCCATTATGGGATCAAAGATAAACATGGCTAATAAGCAAACAATTGAAAGATGAAAGATAGAAACAATCAAACCGATTGCTGATTATAATCCACTAGTAACATTCAAATCCTCATAAAAATCTAGCAAAATACTAGTAAAAATCTACAGTGATAGAGAATCCCACGAAGAATTAGAAAAGTATAGTTTAGGCTTCCATCCACGTTGGAATCTCTCTCAGAGTGTAAACCCTAGTTACCAAAATTAAAATACGTAAAATTGAATAATGATACGTCTGACACCAGTCAGAAAATTGTTTTAAATCAATTACAACCCTTTTAATTAAAAATTTAAAAAAAAACAAATCAGCAGCTACAGGCATCGCGCGCGGCCGCGCGCTTCCCCAGTGTAATCCTCGCTCGAGCACACAACTTGCAGTGTGTAATGTTGTCCAGCCAGGTACTTTCATGGCGCGCGATCCCTAAGCTCGTCTCCTTGCCGCGCGCCACGCCCGCTGCGAACTCGAGTTCTCGTTCTGCTGCTTTTGAATCGATCCGTTCACGCTCCTTCCTTTGTCCATCCACTCTTAGTCTTCTGCTCCTTGACCCTCATGCCACGCATATCCCAGCTTGTGCCTCGCTTCATGCGTCCATTCGCCTCGTGCCCTCTAATTCCACCAAATTTGGTCGTTTCCTGCACTTTTTCACCAAAAGGAGTTTTAAGTAAATGCAATGCAAAATAACATGAAATGCAACTAAAAACACATTAAAATATACTTGAGAAGGGCACAGTTCGCATGAACTGCTATCCAATAAGTAGGTATAAAACCCACTTATCACTTGTCATATGTATACCTTAAGAAGTTTGTGTAATGGTGAGATGTGAGAATTGTAAGACCCCGAAATTTTTTTAAATAAAAAGGAATTTCCTTTATTTATTATTTTGAAATAGTAAGGGTTGATTTGATTAATGTGGATAGTTAAGGGTTAAATACGCAAATATTTCAAAATAAGCAAGTGGTTATAAAATATTCATTTTTGTTGGGGAATATTCGTTTGGTCGTGGAATATTCGTACTGTCGGGGAATATTCGTACGACGGCGCAGCCATGTGTGGGCCCCATAACGGAAAGCGATTGGATGAGGAAAACGACAAAGTTTGGGTGGTTATAAATAACTACGTAGTTATTCTGCAATAAAGACCGTTGGAATACCCGTGGTTAAAATACTGATGTCTGGCGCTGTGGTTGCACAAGAAGCACACCTGCAGTATTGCACAAGATTGTTGAATTATTGATTCGCATGCGTAAAGAAGGCACTACTCAATAATTGTTACGATGAGTTCTTGCTCAATAGTTTATTTTATTGATTCAATAATTGTTGCGTTGGTATTTTATATTATTCTTTGCTTTGAATAATTGTCATCGCACGATATTTCCCATTATCGGATCAATAATTCATATTATTTGAATAATATTATTAGATAACATTATTGGCAATGTCTAGAAAGTTACTGTCTAAGGAGAGGTTTGGTCACCTAATTGCGCGCTTGATGGAGAGATTTTTATTGAAAGCCCCTCTTTCCGGAAAATTTGGTCATGTATAAATGTGATTACGTAATATTATTTGTGAATAATTAATTATTGATTCATATGATAAGGAAATATTTATTTTATATGAATATAAATGATGGATTTATTTATGTGGTTATTAATGAAGGAATTAATGCTGAGATGTTTTATTTGTATTTTGTTGGATTGGAGGTATTAAAAGATCAAATCGGTGTTATTACAGCTTTATTGTGTGAGTTATAATATTTAATCCGACCGTTGGATCGTTGTAATTTTTGGATATGTTATACATATATAAGTTGAGTATATGTCCACAAATTTTGAACCGTTAAAATGAGCGTATAATTTATTATGAATTTTAAGAGGTGACTGATTCAGAAATTAGGTTATAAATGATTTTGGTGGAAAATTCTAGAATTGGTGGGCCCCACTTTTGGTTGGTGAGAAATGTGCTCAATTGAATTTTCAAATGTGGTGGGTGGGAATAGTAGCAGGTAAAGCCATCAGGTTGCAGGTTAAGTCTTCTTCGGCGTGCTAACATTTTCCTATAAATAGAGGGCTAAGTTAGAATTGAAAATCACACCAGAAACAAAGTTTTCTCTCTTTCTCTCTATATTATTGAGCGTATTTTGTGAGTATTTAGATACTTTGAGAGTTGCTGTTCAGTACAAGTTTCATTCAGCATCACTTCCGACCTTTCCTTCCGAAGTACTGATTCTTTGAGGTAAGGGATATTATTTTTTTCGTAATGATATTATTTCTTCAATATCATCATGCTGAAATGTTGATCTGAAGTTTTTTGGAACTTTTTCATGTCGGGGTTACTATTCATGAGTTACTATTCACGAGTTACTATTCATGAGTTACTATTCACGAGTTACTATTCATGAGTTACTATTCACGAATTACTATTCACGAGTACTATTCATGAAGCGTGAAGATGTTTTTGTGGAATTTCTATCTTTTGGTGTCGGAGTTACTATTCACGTATATCTCAAGACTATTCACGATATCTGACACTATTCACATATACAACACTATTCATCGAAAAATAAAATTTCTTCTTTTCATCCAAAATATCTATTCTGGATACTAGCTTTGATTGTATCCATGTTTTGATCATTCTTGAATTTTACTTGATATGATTATTTATGAAGTATTTGTGAACTCCTGGATTGTTTAAAAGTACGAATCCATAATACTTGTTCTTTTGTTTCACCGGGATTCGCTTTCTTTAAAAATATTTTCATCATCCTTAGTCTTAAATGATGATATTATTGAATATCTTTGGCCTGTAGTGCAAAGATGAATGATTTCTGAAGAATATCTTTGGCTTTAGAGTGCAAAGATGAACAGTGTTTAAATGAACATGACCGATCGATGAATATCTTTGGCCTTTAGTGCAAAGATGAACCGTGTTGAGATGAACATACGACCGATTGATGAATATCTTTGGCACATAGTGCAAAGATGAATATTTGATTTGAGATGAATATTGATTGATGTTACAGGGATAAAATATTGATGATGGAATTGTTAAATTCATAGATTATAGTAGATTTCATTCTCTACGTAACTCTTCTATGAATTATTATTTCCGTGCTAATATTGATCTGAAACTTGTTGTCTATTGTATTCTATCAGATTTTTTTTCCTGTTGGAGACTAACGATAATTTGTTGTATATTATCTTAGTCATAATATTCTTTACTGGGCTAGTTGAGCTCACCCTTTTCCTTGTTGTTCCATTTTTCTTCTCAGGAGGCGAGAATGTAGCGAGTACTAGTCGGGGTATGGAATGAAGGTTCTAGAGAGAGTTGTTTAGTAGTCCTCACCATTTTTGTAAAATGATGTATCAATAAATATGATGGGGATTTATTTTAGTGTGGATATTGTCTAGAAGACAATATTATATTTAAACTCACAGTATATATTGTCGTATTTCACACGACATTTGTATTATTGAAGTTGTAGTTTGCTTCTTGTACCATGTATTTGGCGACTCAGAATGGGTGTTGTGTATACCTATTTTGGGGGCGTCACAAGAATGGTGGTTAGAAGACTTAATCCATTATAAGTCATGAGAAATGAAATTGTATGTAGTTTATACTTTCATAAGTTATAAACTCACGAATAACAAGTAATAATCTAGCATGAAAATAAGTTGATGTAATATGTATGTTGGAATGTCAATATGATGGAAAGAATATATTTAAAACGATGAACAAATCATAAATAACGAAGTTATGCCGAAATTCTCACGATTGGACGATAATCGTCGAATTCGTGAAATTCTCAGAATGGAAGTCGAAGTTTGATATTGAGTTTGGAAACATTGGTTTTCGATGGGAACAAGTCTTATTTGACATTATAGAGTTGCAGACTCAAAAATGACCGAATTCTGACTTAGAACGAAGAAACAAGCGTTGAACGTTCACGAATGTTTATCGTTTTTGTTAAAAATGAACTCATGGGTGAATTTCGAGTTAACGAAATTGAAAATGTAAAATTCTTATATGAACACGTAGAACATGTGATTTGTGAACTAATGGCTTCTGAACGAGCCAATTCGGACTTAAAATGATCAAATTAGGAGTCTGGGAAGTCCACAAAATTAAAAGTATGTAAAACATTTCTAGTGCACAGAGTTGGCGCCGCAGCGCCAGCCCAAGGCCAGATAGGTGGCGTCGCAGCGCCTAGAAAGCCATCACCTACTGGAGTTTCATGCCACATGTGGCAACAACATGTATTGAAAATCGTCTTTGAGTTTGTTCCTCACCATCAAGTATGGCGCAGTAATGACTTAAGGAAGGGAAGCTAGCACCGCAGCGCCAGTCTTAGGGTTTGGACAGTAAAAAAAGGTTGTAAGTAAAGCAAGAATATTAATTGATTAGTAACGAAGTAAAGCTTAATTATAACACTGTTAAGACATTGTTAAACTTTAAGTATGATAACTAAAGGTTGAAGATAATCAATCGAACATGAACATAATGGCAATGTAAACTATAAACTGCAAGCCAGAACTAATAGTAACAAATCTAATACATAATTTGATTGAGAAGAAGGGTAAGATTCATTAGGAACCATGTATGTTATTCATGACCTAATGTGTTATGTTATCATCTACTGTAGAGACCTTAAATTCTTAAAGTGAACGTGTAATAACAGTAGCAGACGCTAAAGGCAAGTGTTCTAACCCTTGTTTCAGTTCAATCTGGAGAAGCTTTGTGATTCATGTATCCTTACGCATGAGTTGATGTATAATGAAGTCAAAGCCAATTCATTCGGCAAGACTTACGATATGTTGGATATCTTATAATCTATTAAAGTACTGTCAATGTTTTACCAAACTATGTTGGTGTGGTTTTCAAATGAAGACTGAGTATGCTAAAATGTTTTGTCGTCAAACGACAGGCACATGAGGTTGCCACAACTTAAACGTACATACGTTTAAAGAATATAGTGTTGATCAACATAGAGTACTATAGGCTGATCACCTAGACGTGCTCGTAAGATATGCCAGACTTACGAACTTAGTGTCGAGTTGTCCTTTTCAAAGAAAGTATGAAATGCTCATGGTCTTAGACCAGAATTGATGTTTTACTGAATATTGTCATTGTAAAACGTTTTGAAGGAAAAGAGAAGTGCTATTTTGAATTATCGATAGTACTTTGTAATTATTGTTCAGTTAATGAAGATATACGATTCCTATGTTTCAAGCATGCTATTTAGTTGTAATTGTTGTACTTGCTGAGCTAGTTATGGTCACTCTTGCTTGAACTATATGAATGCAGCTAAGACCAAACGGGCCGAAGGATCCGGTAAAGATAAGGGGAAGGCTAAGACAGACCATTGAACTTCCTATGTAATACTATAGGTTTAATGTTGTAATGTATTTGATATTATGACAAAGAACTTATGTATTGGTTATAAAGAACCTGGGAAGGGAATATTGTTTTGGAATATATAATAAGATATATTCGTTCTTTTGAGGCATTTCTAATTGAATGTATGTGTGAACTGTAGCACTATATATGTCAGGTTGGAAGATGCCCGGATTTGGGGGCGTCACAGGTTGGTATCAAAGCATTAGGTTATAAAACTTAAGGGGGGGATTAGAACCTTAAGTCATAACCTTAAGAAGAGTCAAAGAAATAAAAGATGGAAATTAACCTTATAAAAATGCATTATATATGTTATGTGTTTTTATTATTCTACTAACGTGTACTAATCAAACTATTTATTTTGTTGTAGATGTCAGGAGGAAATGAAGTGTATAGGGATATGCATGTAGTCAGTGAAGGGTCAGTGAATCAAGTGGAGATCATACCAAATCCTATAGCGGCAGAGCCTGAAGTGGTGATAGTTGAGTTTGGAGACTCAAAGAGCTTAGACCTTATGGCCATGTTCGATGGCATGTCTGAAGAGGAGGTGGAGGTGGTGTCTTTTAACCCCATAGCACCTGAGTAAGAGATGACTCTAGAAGAGTACATGGGAGTACTGATCATGGCAGTATTGGATAGAAACATCCAGTATTGTAAGGAAGTGAAGGAGTTGAAAGAAGAACTCCATGTTATCTTCGAAGATAAGACATATGTGGAGCCGATGTGGGAGCATGATAAGTGGGTTTTATACCTACTTATTGGATATCAATTCATGTGAACTATGCCCATCTCGAGTACATTTCAGTGTGTTTTTAGTTGCATTTCATGCTATTTTACATTTCATGTACTGAGAACTCTTTTGGTGTAAAAGTGCAGGAAAATGACATAGCTCGGCGTTAATATGTGGCATGAGATCAGTGATGGCATGACAAGAGGGTCGAGTGAATAAAAGAAAATGAGCATTGATGGACAAAGAGGCAAGAGTAGCATGTCAAAGAATCAGTAGCAACATGACAAGAAAGCAGCAAAACCAGATCACAAGATTGCAGAGTGTAGGAGCCGCGTGGCCGCGAGACTGTATAAACTGGAACACGCGCGCCCGCGCCATCAACCGGACAGAGCTCATTTTCCACACTCGCGCCCGCGCCTTGTTTACAAAGGGATCGCACGCGGCCGTGCACGTCATTGACTGCAGTTGCTGACTTTATTTTATTTTTGAAATTTTAAGTGTTTGAGTTGGTATAAACTACTCTGGTTGGTACCAAACGCGATCATCTTTAGTTTTTATGAGTTTTCCATAATATAGAACTAGGGTTTGATGCTTTGAATGAATTCCAACAAGGATCTAAGCATAGACTTAATATTTTATAATTCTTCTTTAGAATTCATTCATTGATTGCGAATTACTTTTATGTTGTTGGAGATTGTTGAGGATTTGAACAGAACTTTTGGAATATAATCAGAAATTGGGTTTGATCGATTCTATCTTCTCTCAATTGTTCTTATTTAGTTTCAATATGTTGCTCTAATCCCATAATGGCTTCTGGTTCAGCGATGAACTAAACTCCATTATGGGATTCTAACGGATTTTAATATGTAGTCTAATTGATGGCTTTATTGCTGGATTGGTAGTGTATCATCAAGAATTTCTAATATGGTTGATTTGATTGCATGAATGCTTGATCACCATTCATTTTATGTACTTGTATGGAATTGAAAAATAACATGCAAGTATGGTTGTAATCATGATAGAATGTGTGTATGGGGCTGAATTGCTCAGTTTTATACTTCGTGAATCAGATAGACATATACTGTTTCACCGTGTGAGTTATATAAGGGCATGTGCTTAATTTTAATATGGCGGCAATTTCACTTAGAAATATAGTGATTTTGGTTTTATTGATGATTACATGATTTCTATTGTATGTGGATATTATGTAAGTAGGTCATAATTTATTGAAAAATGATTATGTCTACAGTCGTGCTCTTGGCTAATTTCCTGTGGTACGTTAATAATCTTGCATGATGGTGGTAATTAGATGAACTATTAAATTAAATTAGGATCCCATTATTTCTAGATTTGAGTTATTACATTAATATTCTTCTTTTAGTTATTTTTTAAGTTTAGAGTAATTAAAAAATCATAAGCATTTCGTTTAAGCATATAAAAAATAGTGATATAGTTGATGCATAATAGTTTAATTTAGAAACCTTTCTCCGTGGATCGATACTTTACTTACTCTGTATTACTTGTTGACCCATGTATGCTTGCATGAGTTAGAGTCCTTTTATTAGAACTAAAAAGGAGGCAACAAGTTTTTGGCACCGCTGTCGGGGAGAGGCGTTTAAATTTATTATTATTATCATCATTTATAAGCTATATTGTATGACTTAGACAATTCTAATCTTGTCTCATATCTATTTTTGTTTCTTATTTTAGCCACTCGTATATAGTATATGCGCACTCGATCCTCCAATCCTGAGTTAACACCTTTACAGGACAACATCAACGGTAGGGGTTGGAAATCAAGAGCAAGTAGAAATATACAAGCAGAGTTAGAAACCGTGACATCTAATATGGCTGCCGAAGAGAAAAGGGAGGAGCAAAGGGCATTAAGAGATTATTCAATGCCGAATATTAATGGATTGCAGTCAAGTATAGTCAGACCAGCGATATCAGCTAACACCTTCGAGATTAAGTCGGGCACTATTCAAATGGTGCAGAATTTGGTACAGTTTGGGGGTGCTGCTACAGATGATCCTAATGAACACCTATTGAGTTTCATCGAAATATGTGATACCTTCAGATACAACAGGGTGACAGAGGATGCTATCAGACTAAGGCTGTTTCAATTTTTACTGCGAGACAAAGCAAGAAGTTGGCTTCACTCTTTACCTCAAGGATCTATCACTACATGGGAGGACTTAGCACAGAAATTCTTAGCCAAGTATTTCCCAATGGCTAAGACTGCGAAGATGAGGACATCAATTTCCCAGTTTGAGCAACAACAGGGTGAATCTTTATATGAAGCCTGGGAGAGATATAAAGAATTGCTAAGGAAATGTCCACACCATGGCATGCCAGATTGGATGGTTTTCAACACATTCTATAATTGATTGGGATGGCATTCAAGATCGATTATAGATGCAGCCTCAAGAGGAGTGTTATGGGCAAAGAGTTATGAGGAAGCTTATAACCTTATCGAGACAATGACAGCGAATGATTTTCAAAACCCTACAACTATGATGCCACAACCTAAAATTGCAGGTTTGTTAG
This sequence comes from Panax quinquefolius, assembly GCA_020205615.1. NCBI lineage: Eukaryota > Viridiplantae > Streptophyta > Magnoliopsida > Apiales > Araliaceae > Panax > Panax quinquefolius. Next base: position 83,060,413 of record CM035162.1, read on the forward strand.
AAGTGGATGTTATCACTTAGTTGTCAGCATAGATGGCATCTATGGCAAAGAAAATTGATTCATTGACAGAGAATAAGGCGAAGATAGTTGCCTTTGTGTGCGAAATTTGTACAGGGTCACATGCAACGGATTAATGTGCTATCAGTTCGGAGTCAGTTCAGTATGTGAGCAATTATCGGAAGGATCAAGAAAAATTTTAGAACACATACAACCCCAACAACCACAACCATCCAAACTTCAGTTGGTCAAATAATCAGGGAAATCAACAAAATCACTTTCAGCCGAATCACCAATTTCAGTCACAGCCAGCTCAACCTCAGTTTACACCAAGACCACCTTTTCTACCGGGATTTTCTCAACAACAACATCACACTCCAGCTGCACCTCAGCAAGAAAAGAAATCAAAAATGGAGGAGATGATGATGAAGTATATGGCGAACATAGAGGTGATGATGGCGAATGGCGAGCATGCTTAACAACAGGCCCAAGGTTCATTTCCAAGTACTATAGAGACAAATCCATGAATAGAAGGGAAGGAACAATATCAAGTGATCACAATAAGGTCTGGGAAAAAGGTTGCAGCAAATGAGCATGGCGCGGCAGTGCCATGTTTACAAAGGGAGGACGCGCGGCCGCGCGAGGCAGAAATTGAGTCTGAGAAGAAAGATAATAAGGAAGGTTCTGAGTTACAGCAAGAAGAGGATAACAAAGCAGGTTCAGTCGAGAAGCCCATGAGTAAAACACCACTAGTTCACCCTCCGGTTCCGTATCCACGGAGATTGAATAAGCAGAGGGAAGATAAGCAGTTCATCAACTTTTTGGAGGTTTTTAAAAAGCTGCAGATTAACATACCTTTCGCTGAGGCATTGGAACAGATGTCGAGTTATGCAAAGTTCATAAAGGGTATATTGTCAAGGAAGAGGAGATTAGAAGAGTTTGAGACAGTGGCATAGACAAAGGAATGCAGTGCAGTGCTTTAGCGCAAATAATCTTCAAAGCTGAAGGATCCTGGCAGTTTCACAATTCCATGAACAATCAGAAAGATGAGCTTCAGCAAGTGTTTGTGTGATCTTGGGGCAAGTATCAATTTGATGCCCTTGTCAGTGTTTAATCAGTTGGGATTGCCGGCTCCAAGGCCGACAAATATTTCTCTACAGCTAGCTGACAAATCCATCATGTATCTATGGGGAATAGTTCAAGATGTATTGGTAAATGTGGATAAATTCATATTTCCGGCTGACTTCATCATCTTGGACTATGAAGAAGATAAGAGTATACCAATCATACTGGGGAGACCATTCTTAGCCACAGGAAGGACTTTGATAGACGTGTAGAAAGGGGAACTCACTATGCATGTTCATGATCAAGAGGTTACCTTTAACATATTCAATGCGATGAAGTTTCCGACAGATGAAGAAGAATGCTTCCGGGTTGATTTGGTGGATCAGGTCTTAAATGATGAAGTAGAGAGTTTGATGGGTCATGAACCGTTGAGAAGTGTTATTGCTAAAAATTCAGAACTAGAGAATGAGGATTTTGAAGAACTTGTGCAATTTCTTGATACTACTCCAGAATTCAGAAAATTCAAAATTCCTGTTGAGCCATTGAAGAAAGCTGGAGAAACGTCAGTAAACTTAAAGCCATCTCTTGAGACACCTCCAGACCTTGAATTAAAACCACTTCTAGATCATATAAGGTATGCATTTTTAAATAAAGATTCAAAGCTACCTGTGATTATTTCTTCTGCACTAACATCTTTTCAAGAAGAAAAACTGCTACGAGTCCTTAGAGAGTTCAAGTCGGCTATTGGATGGACTATAACAGACATAAAAGGGATCAGCCCTTCTTTTTGCATGCATAAGATCCTATAGGAAGATTGTCGACGTCGGGATTTTTGGATGTCCCTTTCCGTTACTTGTTCTTTGGTGTTCTCATTTTAGGTGAGATTTGTTTGGAAAAACAAGTGAAAAAGGTCCGACATGTATAAATGTCGATGATGGACTGTTAAGAGTCTCCAGTTGGTCTTTAAAATGATTGTACCAACACAACCGAGAAAAGGTTTGCACATTAACCCAGTGATGTGACACTGCTAAATGGGTCGGTGAAATCGAGATTCATTAGGGTCCGGGGACTTGGTTATCTTGGGGAAGGTGTTAGGCACTTCAGACATCCGTGTTACCACTATGACCGCCTCTTTTCAAGAAACTATTATCTGAATGTGTGTGTGTGTGGGTCAATGTGCTATTATTTGGAAGTAGTGTGAGGCCTCGTTCGCACCTATATACACAGGGTTTGAATTTATGTAAAAGTTTAATTTTTAGCAAGATATGGCAATGATGTTTTATAAAAGAGGTTTTTTCAAACCCAGATGCTCAATAGTAATTGAGACCTTTTACACTCCCATTTTATTAAGTGTTCGGCTTGGTTGATTTTATTTTACAAATGCGAGGCATCCGTATGAAAATAATATACAAAATGATGCTGACTTCCTCGTGGGTATGGAAACCATCTGAGGAAATTCATACACCATGAGAATAATTTACAAAGTCGCTATACCGAAAATGTCCATCACGGAACCGAATCTAGATTCAATAAGCTGAATCTGTGATGACATGATTCCTAGGCGCACAAGATACCGCAATTTGTATGAAAGCAGTAAGTAGGTATATATATAAAAGCTGTAAATATATATATATACAGACAGGATCACCAACCACGAAGCACCTCCATGGAGAATCAGAAATGTAAATAAAGATGTTAAAAGCTATCAACCGCCACGGAGGAAACTCCAAGCGGGACGAAACGTAAATAAAGCTTTAAATACGGTCAACTGCCACGAAGGGAACTCCAGGCGGGACTATATATATATATATATATATATATATATATATATATATATATATACTATATATATGAATCGTGGTCGAACTCGCTCGATGAGCTCGAATTTTCCAACCACGAAGCACCTCCATGGAGAATCGAAAATGTAAATAAAGATGTTAAAAGCTATCAACCGCCATGAGAGAAACTCCAAGCGGGGACGAAACGTAAATAAAAGTCAGAATATACGATTATCGCCACGAAGGGAACTCAGAGGACTATATATATATATATATATATATATATATATATATATATATATATATATATATATATATATATAAGCAAATAAACGCACTGATGTAAAATTCAGTGCTCATCTAATGTAGTTCGACCACAGTTATATATATATATATATATATATATATATATATATATATATATATATATATATATATATATATATATATATATATATAAGTGAGTAAACGCACTGCAAAGTCTAGGCTCATCGAACAAAGTCCTACCACAGTTCATATATATATATATATATATATATATATATATATATATATATATATATATATATATATATATATAAGAAAGAAACGCCGGACTAAAGTCTAGGCTCAATCGAGGCATAACTTGATAATGTTAGTCAATATATATGTAAATATATATATATATATATGTATGAAATGAAACCACTAAAAGTCAAGTCCCGCAAAATCAAGTAACACGACTCAACGTGTAGAAGGGTGTGTGCAAAGATGAAGAGAAAGACTCTAAAGTGTGTGAGAAGGCTTACAACGGCCGATAAAAGAAGGGTTCTATATCTTTAGAGTGGTAAACACCGACTTTTTAGGTACAAAAGGGCTATATATGAGCTCACAGTGTTTAGAAGGGAAAGTACAATCGTGCGTGGGGTGAATGCAGAGCAAATTGGGTAGGGCTTCCTCGCCTTTTTCTCTTACAAAATGGCCACCCCAAGCCCTCTATTTATAGAGGGGGAGCCATGAGTCTACCTATGGCACCTAGAAGTAGGTGTACTGCAAGTTGCCCGGGGTGCCCCAGGCAAAGGTGGGTCCCACCGTGTCGGCAATGCGTCTGTATTGTTTGCTTTCGGTCGCTCATAATTTTCAATCCAGGAGTCCGATGGAAGCGTGCCATACCATTCCGAAAAGCTCTTTCCGAGAGCTACACAATGATATATGATTTGACCTTTTTTTATTCCAGGAAGATGGGTCCATGACCAAAATGGCATTCCCGGTTTCATCAGGCAAATTGAGCCGCTTTTGCGTGAGTTTCTTTCGGAAGTTAAAATATGGTTCTTGTGGGACTTATATTGAAGCATTTTGAGTTGACATGAGTGTATTTGATTTGAAGTGAAGTTGAGTTGGCAAAATGACTATTTTGCCCCTCCCGGGGTTATCTCCGGTGTTCGCGCAGTTATAGCAGTCTTTTCTCAGGGTTATCTCTGAGGTTGGCTTGCTGTTGACTTTGACTATCCTCAAAGTAATCTCTGAGGTTGGCTTGACCTCCTGGGGCTATCTCCAGGCTTTGATCTTGATACCCTAGGGTTAAAACTGACTTTCCCTGGGTTATCTCCGAGGTTTGGAACCTGATTTCCCGGGGTTATCTTCGGGGTTGAGAACTGGATATCTTTTGGCTATCTTCGGTGTTGGAATTGATGTTGTGGTCCTCTAGGGTTATCTCTGGAGTGTGAAGAAGTCATTTTTGTCCTCCTGCATGGTTAGTAACAGGAAAGTTAAATTTCGAGTGTCTACAGATGCCCCTCTTTATCATGTTCATGCAATGCAATGGAATGGACATGATAAAGATTAGTAGACACTTGAAACATGACAAGTTACTTTCAATGATGAAAATCACAATGTAGTGAATGTTTATGTTGAATATGAAAATGTTTTCGCAAATCGCAGTTCGTAAATCTCACATCGCTTTTTCGCATTTGTCCAAATCGCACTTCATAACTCGCACATCGCATTTCGTATATCGTATTTTGCATATCGCATCGCAAATTGCATATCGCAAAATCGCAAATCGCAATGTAATGAATATTATGATGAATGTTAAAATGTATTCGCAAATCGCTTTACCTTTTACCGATCATTGCTGTTGCAGATGCTGGTGTTGACTCCAATGGTTTGGCATTGAATTGCTGATGCTTGTTTGATGAAGATAAGTTGAGATGTTTTCCACATCTCTGATGGGGACGACGCTCTGAAATCACCAGACCCTCCCGATGTATTCGCTGGTAGTTTGAAACGGTGCCTATCCGGCTGATCGCCAAACTTTTTTGGTTCCCACTCGAACGATGGTATATAAAGCTTTCATCGCTGAACTGTCTTGATATCGTGCTGAATTGATGCCAATGGTTTTAAGAATATCAGATCTTCCGATACCTTCACTGAAGTATTCCACGGATTACGTCACTAGACTTCACCTGATGTTATGCAAGATTGATGACAACCACCAGATGTCTCACCCTTCTTGAGGTGATTTGGAGTTTCCTTTCACTGTTGGTTGCTTGTGCCCCATTTCCTTAAGCGTTTGATTCGCAACCCGGCTGAACTGATGACTTGAATGTCACTGAAATCCCTGGAGGGTGTAATTCATTCTTTCACTGCCCAGATTTGAACGTCGGTGTAGAGGCCTCAGGTTGTGAGGACTTAACGCATGTTGATGGTGTAGATTTCATTTACTAGGCCTTTCGTTGTTGACCTTCTGCTTCTGAGTTAAGAACTTTTTTGAGAATTTTCCCCTTCTTTCGTAGGGGCGTGCTTATGTCGCTATGATTTTTTTCAGGAGTTCACCCCTTTCTTTTTGATGAGAAGCTTGATCTCGCCTTAAATTCCTTCCATTTCTTGGAATTGGAAAAATGCCCCAGTCGTTTCGCATGTTGATGCCGAGGGTTCTTATGAAAAACTCTCTTTGTTGATGAAGTCGTGAGTGAATAATATCTGAATCGCCATTGAGATGTTGATGGACCATGCTGATGGCACTGACTGGTGCATTTTCCATTTTAGGATGATTGATAAATGCCCCAGTGTTGAGTTGTTGCTGCTTCCGAGATTGCCCCCAATCTTGTTGTAAGGGATCCAATATACGGTTGTCGCCAATTTTGAAATTGCCCTAGCCTCGCTTGTTGTCTGGGATAGTTGCTTTGATAGATGAGGTGATAAGATGCCGAGATCGCAAGAGGCTTTTACATCTGTACCATCTGGTGAACAGGTAGTGGATGTGGGCTTTGATGTTGACAGCTCTTTCTGGTAAAGATGTCTCTTTGTTAGAGAGATGATGCTCAAACTGATAGGGATATCGTTGTTACTGAGTGGGATGATGCTATATCCACCCAAGATATCGCATGTAGTTGGCAGTGGATCTATTGGCTTGTGTAGAAACCCTTAGGTAGGAGATCACAGTGTTACCTCCTTCTTCTAAGAGGGAATCCATGTTGGACTTGATAGCCCGCATATACACTGATTTGTAGATGGGCTTGTATTTTCCTGCATAGACTAGCTTATCCATTTTGTCATGTACAGTACACATTGTATATATCAAACAACATTATATATGGCAGGGAAATATATGTTGATTCACTTCCCTTTTAGTTATGCCTTGTTATTTGCTTGATATTTGCTTGTTTCTCCAGGACTTTGTGATCTGGATGTATTCTGAACTTTTCCTTGATAGATGGACAGTGAGATGTCTCAGGATTTTCAGAATGGATCGTCGATCTGTGTGTATTCCCTACCATCTTTGGTGTCTTGGGACTTGTTTCTGTATGTGGTTATAGATAGGAGTATGTTTGTTTTTGTTTTTTCTGTGGTGAGACCGGACCATATAACATGGATGCCTACGTACTCCCGTGTATTGGGGAGATCAGGTCGACGTAGTTCGCCCTTCAAGGCAAATTGAAAAATGTGATCCCATGAGCAGGTCAGACTGCGGGGAAGGAAAAATTTGATCCTAGGTTGAGGATAAACTGAAAGTGTGAAAAGTTTGATCCCATGTATGGGCAACCAAACTGGAAACGTAAGAAGTTCAATTCGCGGTGAGATGACCTAAGTGGTATGATCGTAGTGAAGCCAGGTTGCTGGCTTGAAAGGATGTTTCCCTGAGGGGCAAAGTGTGGAAGAGTTGTATGTGGTAAAGGGTTAAAGATTCAGAATGACTGGTAATCTGATGATCCAAAACCAAGATGTTCGCTTGATGGTAACCTCAGACATAGTACCGTTTCACGATGTTCAATTTGATAAGCTGTGGAAATTCATCGTTGTCCATTTCCTATAATCTGAAAACGCCTCCTGTCAATACTTCCTTGACAACAAACGGGCCTTCCCAGTTCAGGGAGAATTTTCCTTTAGACTGAGCTTGGTTATTAATGATCTTTTTCAAAACTAAGTCGTGTTGTTTAAACTGCCATAGTCGGACTTTTCTGTTGTAGGATCTTCTTTACAAGTAGAGGAACGCTCATGTGTGGGCCACATACTCCCCCATGGATTTTATCCACGAGCCTCTGAGCTTGGTCCTCGTCCAGACATCTGAGGAAAACTTGTTCTGCATCTCTTTTCGTATAGTGCATCTCCGTTCAGGTAGAATTTTATAGCAAGTTGATGGATCCGCCTTTTCTCAGTCGGGCTTGCCTCAGCAGGTGTAGATCCATCTCGTAAGTACTTCTTCATGTGTTGATACCAAGGATGCTGGATGGGAGATTGGTCATCCGATACTTTTCAATGTAATTCCCATAGGCTGGAGCTTTTGTTGGGAAAATGTGTGGGTTGGCATGTCTTCCTTGTCATGTATGTTGATCAAGGAGGCCAAGGTTGCTAGCGCACTCGCAAAATCATTCTTATTCTAAGGAATGTGGAGGAAAGATTTTTCTTCAAACTCCGGGTCTGTAGAGAACTCCGCCGATGGTAAGGCAAAGAATCAGAGAACCCGCTGAAAGAGCTTTCTTCTTTTTCTTTTTTTTTTCTATTTTTTTCTTCTTTTTTTTCTTTTTTTTCTTTTTTTTTCTTTATGCATTAGATCGTAGAAAAGAGTCCTATGGCTCACTGATAGGTAGCTCCGGCATTGATGAGGCTGAAGGACAATCGTCTGTTAGCAAAAGATTCCCTAAGGAGTGATGAAAATAATTTTCTCACGATATTCCTCAAAGAACCATGATTTGATGGTACCTCATGGAGCAATCAAAGAAAGGAGTACATGTCATTATTGTCAATGAGTATGTGGATGAATGGGACCAGAAAGCTATCTTTGAGACAAGCTTTGTTCAGATCACTGTAATCCTCGCAAAATTGCACCTCTCCTTCGGGTTTCGGCACGGGGACTATGTTGGATAGCCATTCAGGGTATGTTGACACCATGATGATGTCGACTTGAAATTGTTTCACAATTCTTCTTTAACCTTTAACCTCAACTCAGGTTTTAATCGCCTGAGCTTCTGCCTGACTGGCTTGAATTCCCTTCTGATGGGAAGGCGATGAATGACAATGTCAGTGGATAAACAGACCATGTCTTCGTGAGACCACGTAAACACATCCTGGAATAGGGTCAATAGAGTAACCATGTCATTCCTTTGGTTTGGAGTGAGGTCTGTACCAATCTGGACTTGTTTGAGGTTTTCTAAGGTTCTAAGGTTTAAAAGAGGTGGTTTGATCAAGATTTGACTTGGGTTTGTCTTCGACCCATTCTTTGATCTCCTGAGGTATCTCATAGTCATCTTGTATTTCCATCAAGTCTCGAGTCCAACTTACATCAAAGTTACTTGTCCTTGTAGAGAGAATAGGCACCTCATCGCCAAATGTACAGTACACATCTAAATTCGAGTCCTCAAACAAAATATGCTTTCACTTAGTATATAACACTGCTCAATCACACAAAGTGTTAGCTCAGAATGACAAAAAAGTAATTGCTAATCATCATGTATAAAAAAAGTAAAAAGCTATTGCTATCTACAAGGTAGAAAGAGTTTCTTCCCTTTTTACCCTCGTCGGCAAATGCAAGGAGTGGTGCTCTAATTGTCGAGGGCAAAGTCTTGGTGGACTGCAGTGATGGAGGGGCTATCATCAACCTCTTTCTCTCGAATGATGACCATTACGTCTGGGCCATCATTGTCTGAGGTGTATCTATTTGAGAAGTGTTTGTTTGGGTTTTTGTTTGGTTTGATCACACCATTGATGGCTGCCTACGTACTCCTATTGAAAAGGAGATCAGGTCTTTCGTAGTTCAGGCTTTGGTTTGAAAAGGTTCAAAGGGGTAAGTGGTGAGAAGAGTGTAGAGATGTTTTTTTTTCTTTTTTATTTATTTAAATGCATGGAAAATAAAAGGCATACTACGAAGAAAGTGATACAGTTCCAACATTTTCTGGAACTCGCAACTTCATCCCCTAGATCTACATCTTATCGGCTAGTTGAGGCCTGATAGTCCAGTTGTCAGTGGTTATGTCGCCTTCAGGGCTCATGATAGAGGTTACCCCTTGATTCTAAATGTCTTCACTTGTGGCCATAACTTGATCACTTCCTGATTCAGTGCATTCCTCAGGGACGCTTGAAATGGACGCATCGCAACAAGGGATGAACTCTAGATTCTTTAATGGGTTGGATTCCCCGACAATCTTACCACCTTTTTCTTCATCTATTCCTTCGCCTTCTTCATGGGTTTCAAAGGATCCAACCATGAAATCTCCCTCAAACTGTTGTTGCATTTCTTGTAAAGAACTTTTCTTTTTAGTTTTTTCTTCCTTAGAAGGGATTAGTATTTCCTCTGCATCATCCAAGGTGATAAAATCAGGAACGTGGTTGATATCTTGGAACCATAGAACGTTTGATGTTGGCGGGGGAATCTCCTTTGGGGATGCCTTTGTCTCCTCTGTCATTTCTTGTATTAGAATCAGTCCACTTTGTGTTCTGGCAGAATTGTCGCTCATAGCCTTCACCTCATTTAAACTGTCTGTCTCGAATGGACATCTTAAGCTTTTTATTTCCTTTTCGCCTTTTTTGGTCATGGGAAATTCTATCTCTAGTTCTCCATTTTCAATGAGATCCTGGATTTTATGTCGCAAAGACCAGCATTCTTTAGTCGTATGTCCAAGTGTGTTAGAATGGTAGAGACATATCTTGGTGGAATCATAACTCTTTATCTTAGGCTTTATAGGAGGCAGCAACTCAGTAATCCTTCCTTCGCTTATCAGAAAGTGTAGCATTTCTTCCTTGGATTTACTCAGAGGGGTGAATTTTCGGACTCCTTTGGAGGTTGTTTGATCTTTCATCTTTGAGAATTCTCATTCCCTCGATCGGTTCTTCCGCTGGCGAGATCTTCTGGCAATTTTATCATCCCCCTTTTCTTGTACTTTCAGCCTGCTTTGATCTTCTTCATTTAGCTGGCTCATCGTGGAGTCCTTTTTCTCTAGGCTTTCTGATAGTTGAGTGAAAAATTGCCTTGTTTCCTGATGTTGGCGCACTATCAGCTTAGCCAGCAGGTTTACTTGATTTTGGATCACATCCAATTTTTGCGCACTCTAAGACATTTGTTATGTGCTTTTTGGGGTATTCCTCCATCCTTCGTATGTACTTACGAATTGGATACATTTTAGCGCTTCCTGACCCAATCATGTTTACTTCTTCCGTATCATGTCGCAATGGAAGGTTGGTGTTGATATTTTGTTGGTCAGGTTGTTCGACCACAATACTGCCACTTTCGATCAGATTTTGAATCTTATGTTTTAAGGACCACCAATCATGTGTATCGTGTCCTGGAGACGCTGAGTGGTAAGCACATCTCTGTCTTGGATTGTATCTTTTGCTCCCTGGTTCCAGAGGTGGAGCTAGTTCGGTAATTTTCTTATGATCCATTAATATCGCCAATACATTTTCAAGGGAATCGCCTAGTGGAGTGAATACCCGATTTTCCGTTCTTTCAAATTTTCTTTTCCTGTCTGGGTATTGGTTGAATGCAGTCTGTTGTTGAGATGGCAGATTGTCTTGCATTTTCCAAATGGTGGGACTGTAGTTTGGCCTCCTAGCTTGACCTTATACAACAAGGGATACATCTTCATTGCCTTTATCGGGTACCCCCTTGGGATCGCTCGCATACTTACCAGTTTGCATATGCTTGGCGACTACTTCCAAGGGCAGTGAATTCTTTAATCTTACCTGCCTTCAGGCCCATCTCTGCCATTTCACCGTGTTTGATCATTTCCGCAAATGGCTTTCCTATGCTTGCTAGGATCATCTCATAGTAAGGAGCCTCTTGGATATCAATAAATGTCATTACCATCTCGCTTTCATCATTGATGGAATGACTTGTCTCCGCTAGATGTCTCCACTTTTGGGCATATTCTCTAAAGATTCAAGATTTTGCTTTTTTCACTTTAGTCACTTGGTATCAATCCGTGCCATTTGGATCGAAAATCAGATCGATTTAGAAAGCGTGGGACATTTCTTCCCAGTTGTGGATTTTGGCGTTGTCATTAAGCCTGGACATACCAGCTTTAGCTTCTCCAAAGAGACTCTTTTGAAAAAGTTGCATTCTCGAGGCTTTCATTTTCAAAGATAAAACCCCATTTCAATGTACACACTTTTAGGTGCGATAGGGATCGCTTCACCCATTGTACTTTTTTTCAAACTCGACTTTGAATTTGGTAGGATATCGAGCCCCGAATATATCAGAGATCCGAATAGGTGGCACTCCCATAATTTCCAAATTCCTTTTAATCGACCGGATGGTATCCTCATTTGTTGGACTTTCTTTCTTATATCCCCAGTTTCTCGGTCATCCCTGAGATTTGTGATTTCTTTATTGGAATGAGGTTTATGTATTTGGGTTTCCATCTTTTTACCAATACCCCGACCGCCTCACAGTGTGAAGGATTCGGTTTAGTAGGCATTATCCGCCCTGCGATTTTTACTTTGTTCTTTTAGAAAGACAACTAATTCGCTATCTCGATTCCTTAATCCTTCAAACTCCACTCGGAAACAGGGAGTAGGATCAGTCTGGCTTGGTAGCCATGCCTAACTAAGTGGGATCAATTGCCTTCTTGGACTTTAAACGGTAATGGGGACCGATTGCTTCTCCGCGAAAAGACTTGCATAGTTTAGTCTTTAGGGAATGTATATAATAACATGCTATTTGATGTGTCCATTTTAGGAATTTTATCCTACACAACGGATGTCAGCTGTTTGTAGCATGTTAAATAAAATATGTATGTGTACACATTTCTTCATATTTCTCATTACATGGAGATAGATATGGAATGAAATTACAAGTAATTGTGTTTTACAAGTAATTTGAAATGAGAGAGCATGAAGAGACTTTCCTCCATTTTGGGTTTATCAGAGGCTGACCTATCTTAGGTTACTCTCGCGGCTTTTTGGCATGAAGGTTCCCAAATCATCGCAATCTACTTGATGGGAAGTTAATCCGGTCGTTCAACTAGAGCGAATTTGGGTGGTGCCTTTCCTGAGCCTCGGAGAATTAGTCTTCTCACAAGTCTAGTAATCAAACACCGACGGGATAGCCTCCTGGTGGAGGGACCACACAACATACATTCACATACATCGCGTCTCACCGTATGAAAATGATGACATGTGTGAAGCACTAATATCACAAGTAGATATGATGCGAAGCACTAATATCACAAGCAGTTATGGTGCGAAGCACTAGCATCATAAGCAGTTATGGTGCGAAGCACTAAGTGCAATAAGGAAATGCATTCGTACACATTCATCAAAATGTAAATGCAACATCCACACACAAACAGTTTACAGTTTTGAAAAGATTGTAATAATGGGCTTAAGTCCTCTTACCGAGTCCCAATGAGTCGCCACCACCGTCGACGCCGGGATTTTTGGATGTCCCTTTCACACTTGTTCTTTGGTGTTCTCATTTTAGGTGAGATTTGTTTGGAAAACAAGTGAAAAAGGTCCCATATGTATAATGTCGACGATGGACTGTTAAGAGTCGCCAGTTGGTCTTTTAAATGGTTGTACCAACACAACCGAGAAAAGGTTTGCACATTTTTCCAGTGATGTGACACTGCTAAACGGGTCGGTGAAACCGAGATTCATTAGGGTCCGGGGACATGGTTATGCTGGGGGAAGGTGTTAGGCACCCCCCGATATCCGTGTTACCACGGTGACCGCCTCTTTTCAAGAAACTATTATCTGAATGTGTGTGTGTGTGGGTCAATGTGCTATTATTTGGAAGTAGTGTGAGGCCTCGTTCGCACCTATATACACAGGGTTTGAATTTATGTAAAAGTTTAATTTTTAGCAAGATATGGCATTGATGTTTTATAAAAGAGGTTTTTTCAAACCCTGATGCTCAATAGTAATTGAGACCTTTTACACTCCCATTTTATTAAGTGTTCGGCTTGGTTGATTTTATTTTACGAATGCGAGGCATCCGTATGAAAATAATATACAAAATGATGCCGACTTCCTCGTGGGTATGGAAACCATCTGAGGAAATTAATACACCACGTATCAATTTACAAGTCGCCATACGGAAAATGTCCATCACGGAACCGAATCTCGATTCAATAAATCAAATCAGTGATCACATGATTCCTAGGCGCACAAGATACCGCAATTTGTATGAAAGCAGTAAGCATGTATATATATAAAAGCTGTAAATATATATATACAGACAGGATCACCAACCACGAAGCACCTCCATGGGGGATCAAAAATGTAAATAAAGATGTTAAAAGCTATCAACCGCCATGGAGGAAACTCCAGGCGAGATGAAACGTAAATAAAGTCAGAATACTACGGCCAACCGCCGCCGTGAAAGGGAACTTAAAGGCGGGACAATATATATATATATATATATATATATATATATATAAAGCATAAACGATATATATAAAATCCGAGGCACATCGAATGTAGTTCGACCACGCTTCATATATATAAGTGTATATATATATATATAAGCAAAATAAACGCATATAGGATGTAAAAAGTCCGTGCTCATCGAATGTAGTCCGATCATAGTTCATATATATATATATATATATATATATATATATATATATATATATATATATATATATATAAGCAAAACGCCTCTAATCAAGTCTAAGCTCAAATCGAGGCATAACTCGATAATGTTAGTTAATATATATGTAAATATATATATATATATATATATATATATATATATATATATATATATATGAATGAAATGAAACCACGAATCGAAGTCCGAGCAAAATCCAGCAACACGACTCTCAACGTGTAGAAGGGTGTGTGCAAAGATGAAGAAAAAGACTCTAAAGTGTGTGAGAAGGCTTACAGCTGACTGATAAAAAAGGCTTCTATATCTTTAGAGTGGGTAAACACTGACTTTTGTAGGTACAAAAGGGCTATATATGAGCTCACAGGTGTTTAGAAGGGGAAAGTACACTGCATGGGGTGAGTGTAGAGCAAATTGGACATGGCCTCCTCACCTTTTTCTCTTATAAAATGGACACCCCAAGCCCTCTATTTATAGAGGGGGAGCCGCAGTCTACTGCACGGTGCCGGGTGCCCCGGCGATGTGTGTCCCGCCGTGTCGGAAATGCGACGCTGTTAGCTTTTGGTCGCTCATAACTTTCAATCCGAGAGTCCGATGGAAGCGTGCCATACAATTCCGGAAAGATCTTTCCGAGAGCTACACAATGATATATGATTTGACCTTTTTTATTCCAAAAAGATTGGTCCATGACCGAAATGGCTTTCCCGGGTTTCCGTCAGGCAGTCTGTTGAACCGTTTTACGTTGTTTGCTCTCGGAAGTTAAGATATGGTTCTTGTGGGACTTGTATTGAAGCATTTTTGAGTTGACATCAGTGTATTTTATTTGAAGTGAAGTTGAGTTGGCAAAATGACTATTTTGCCCCTCCCGGGGTTATCTCCGGTTTTTGCGCAGTTGTAGCAGTCTTTTCTCAGGGTTATCTCCGAGGTTGACTTGTTGTTGACTTTGACTATCCTCAGGGTCATCTCTGAGGTTGGCTTGACCTCCTAGGGCTATCTCCTGGCTTTGATCTTGATCCCCCGGGGTTATCTCTGGGGTTGAAACTGACTTTCCCTGGGTTATCTCTGAGGTTTGGAACCTGATTTCTCGGGGTTATCTTCGGGGTTGGAATTGATGTTGTGGTCCTCCAGGGTTATCTCTGGAGTGTGAAGAAGTCGTTTTTGTCCTCCTGCATGGTTAGTAACAGGAAAGAGAAATTTCGAGTGTCTACAAAGATGATAATAAGCAGTCGGTGGATCAACAAAGAAGACTTAATCCAATAATGAAAGAAGTGGTCAAGAAAGAAGTATTGAAATGGCTGGATGCAGACATTATCTATCCGATTTCAGACAGTTCATGGGTGAGCCAAGTGCAATGTGTACCCAAGAAGGGTGGTATGACTGTGGTTACAAATGAAAATAATGAGTTGATTCCAACACGAACAGTAACGGGGTGGAGAGTCTGCATAGACTACCGCAGACTGAATAAAGCTACGAGGAAAGATCACTTCCCACTGCTATTTATCGATAAGATGTTGGACAGACTAGCAGGTCACGAGTATTATTACCTTCTGGACCGATATTCATGCTACAACCAAGTTTTTATAGCTCCACAAGACCAGGAAAAGACAACCTTCACATGTCCATATGGCACGTTTACTTTCAAAAGGATGTCTTTTGGATTGTGCAATGCTCCAGCCACCTTTCAGAGATGTATGATGGCTATTTTTTTTTATGGTGGAACAGAATGTGGAAGTATTCATGGGTGATTTCTTGGTATTTGGGGATTCTTTTGATTTATGCCTTGAGAATTTGGTGATGGTCTTGAAAAGGTGTGTTGAAACAAATTTAGTACTGAACTGGGAAAAGTGCCATTTTATGGTACAAGATGGAATAATTCTGGGACACAAGGTTTCAAAGAAGGGACTCGAGGTGGACAGGGCTAAACTAGAAACTATTGAGAACTTGCCACCACCTACTTCAGTAAAAGGTGTTCGCAGTTTTGTTAGACACGTAGGCTTCTACCGCAGATTCATCAAGGACTTCTCCAAGATAACTAAACCACTATGCAGTTTATTGGAGAAGGATGCACAGTTTAAATTTGATGAGGCTTGCATGTCGGCATTTGAGCACTTGAAGGGGAAGTTAACTTCAACACCAGTTATTACTGCATTAGAATTCGACATTTGAGTTAATGTGTGATGCCAGTGATTATGCTGTGGGGGTTGTTTTGGGTCAGAGAAAGGAGAAAATTTTTCATGTGATCTATTATGCCAGCAAGACCCTTACCGATGCGCAGTTGAATTAAACCACCATAGAGAATGAGTTATTGGCAGTGGTGTATGCCTTTGATAAATTCTAAGTATATCTGATTGGTACAAAGGTGATAGTGTACACGGATCACGCGGCCATTAGACACTTGGTGGCAAAGAAGGATGCCAAACCCTATTTGATCAGGTGGATATTATTGCTGCAAGAATTTGATTTGGAAATCATGGACAGAAAGAGCATTGAAAATCAAGTGGCAGACCATTTATCTCGACTAGAGAATCCGAAAAGGGAGGCAGACGACAAAGTTGTAATTACTGAATCCTTTCCAGATGAGCAGTTGTTTGTGGTGAAAGGGGATGAGCCATATTTGTTCAAACAATGTGTTGATCAGATGATAAGAAGGTGTATCCCATATAGCGAGACCGAGGGGATTTTGCAGGATTGTCACGCTTCTTTGTATGGGGGTCACTATGGTAGAGAGCGAACATCAGCTAGAGTGCTACAAGTAGGATTCTACTGGTTGATAATCACTATAAAAAAATGGGTAATAGGCGACGGGGGTAATATCGACGGGAGCATAGCCGTGTTAAATAACCTTAATAGCAACGGCCTAGCCATTGTGAATGCCTGCCATCGACAATGACTTGTTTTCACTTATATGGCGCCATCTTTTCCACTACCCGCGCGCGGGAAGGGTGTAGGGCAACGGGCTATATCATTGGCGCTGGTACTATGCCGTCGGTATTAAGTCATTAGCGATGGGTGTAATATCGACGGCTATGCCATCGAGAATGAGCCTTATATAACAGATCGATTTTAATTTTTCTTCTTACCCTTTTCTTCCCTCCACGAATCTCATCGCTCCTCGAGTAGCTCGCCGTATAGATCATCGCCAGATTACGCCGCCGCCCGACTTAAATTACCACCACCACCTCGTCGTCGAGTCCCCGTCTCCGCCTCTCCTCTGTCCTCGTCGTCGACAGTCCTCGCCTCAGTAAGTATTTCTAATTCAACTTTTTCCCATAATTAACTTATGGAACCTAGCTTTGTTATCATCTCAATGCATAATAAGATTTTATTTAAGGTTTTTATTATTTGATTGGTAAATTTCCTAATTTTTTTCGCCAAAATCCAAAGTACAGTGCTTGTGTTTAGCTTCTTTAAATCAAAATATAAAAGCTTTTGGGCATTGTGTTATTCTTTAAATTAAAATTTTGAGATTGTCAAGTGTGTTTTGGAGCTTGAATCCCAGGTTGGTCTTGCATTCTTTTTTTAGTTTTATAGGATTTGTATAAAAAAAAAATCTTGCCTTTTCATTTTGCTTATTGTTTGATATAAATGTGAATAAGCACTCATCTCTCGTTATGTTGTAAGCTATTCGCACCTTTTGTTGTTGTATATTCAGTGTCATCATGTGCGTGCTCGATGTCTTATTTAAATGAATCTTTCATTTATTTCTAATTTTTAGTCTTTGGGGGTTAAGTTTTTTGTTCTCACTAGTAGCTTTCAAGCCTTAGGTTAAGCTTGAGTTCATAAAGAATAAGGTTGAGATGAAATTGGTTTGAGCTTAGACCGTGCCTTGTACATTCTAAACCCATTTTAATTATTATACAAAATTTCTAAACTATATGAGACATATTATGTGTACTTGAGCTATTAAAATATGAGTTTTTTTAATAATAAAGAAGGTTAACATTCATTCTAATCATATGAAGTCCAATGTCAACATGTTGTTAGACTAATTTGGTATGAATGATATTAATATCTAATCATAGTACGCGGAGCAACATCAATCAAAAGATAGTTGTTCAACCAAATGGAAATTGTAAGTTTGTCTTTGCTTTTAAAGGAGGTTTGGAACCTAAGTTGCCTTAATTTACAAAAATTTACACTAAAATCATATAAAGGAGGTTTGTTACTTTTCTTGGACATGTTCTTTGGGCAAAGTTAATCAAGTGTCTTACAAGAGGATGAAACTAATAACTTCTTCCAACCTTTTAGCATTATTGAATATAATTGTATTATATATATATATAAATATTTGGTCAAAATATAGACAATTTATAACTTCAATTATTGGGTATGATGTTGGATGACTTTACTAGACTTAGTTTAAAAGAGGTAATATAATTTTTTAACAATTTCAAAAATATGTGCATATTTTCATATAGTTTAGGAAGATTAGAAACCCATTTGAGATTCACTTAGTAGGAGTGAATCTCAAATAGTCCCTGTTTTGGGACTGTTCTTATATGTTTCGATCTCACTTAGGTCGGTGTTAACTAGTTGTGCACGTCTTTGTTTTTTTTTGAATTTTCGGTCAGTATATATCTCTTGATGTTCTTCGGGTGCATATTTAGACTACGATATGTTAGTCTATTTCGTGTACTTGAAGACCATGGGGAGTTGCTGCCGAAATTTCTGAAAAAATTTAAAGATGTGTTCAAGTTGTTGGCATCAGTGAGGCGACACATCCGGGAATGGGATAGAAGCCTGACCTGTTAGAGTTGGAGATGAAGTTAGGAAACTCATAAGTTGGCATATACATTAACTTGGAGACTTGATTGTGTTTGTCTAACTTTCCATATATATAGCAGACAGTTATCTGAGATGTCTGTTGATCGAAGTTGGATGAAAGGTAGGTTAGCCACTAATAGGAGTGGGCTTAGCTCTGAGTATCGTAGTGGGGTTGAACAGTTTCTCAACTTTGTGTTTGAGCAAGTCAGCGGCGATGAGATCAGATGTCCTTGTAAGAGGTGTATGAATGAAGTGTGAAAGGAAATGAGTGATGTCGTGTGCGACTTATTTGCGTATGGGTTCAAGCAGGGTTATACAACTTGGATCTATCATGGGGAAACCTGGTTGGATGAACATGAATCAGCATCAGAATCCAGAGGTGACGAAACCTTTGACTGTACTAACATGATAGTCGAAGTTGATGGTTCATACTTCCAGTGGAATACAGACAGGGATGGCAGTAGCGTCGAGCAAGAGCCGAATGATGGGGCTAAGGGTTTCTATGAGTTATTATATAAAGCAGCGACGCCACTGTATGACGGGCATGAAAAGCACACCGTCTTATCTGTCATGACTAAGTTTTTACTCTTCAAGAATGAGCATGACTGTAGCGAGAGAGATTTTAATGAACTGTTAAGCATTGTGAAGGAGTGCTTACCTGAAGGCAATAAGTTACCGGAGTCATACTATGATGTGAAGAAAATGGTTAAAAAGCTCAATCCAGGGTATGAGAAGATTGATGCTTGTGAGAATGATTGTATGTTGTATTACGGTGATGTCAATAAAGATAAGAGGTCATGTGATATTTGTGGTACAAGTAGATACTGTGAACAATGCAAGAAAAAGGGAAAACACGTGCCGAGAAAGATCTTACGTTACTTTCCCATTGCCCCGAGGCTTCAGCGGTTGTTCATGTCAACACATACTGCCGAGGATATGAGGTAGCACTCTACACTGGACATAGTCGAAGGTTAACTGATGCACCCGGCAGATGGGATTGAGTGGAAAAATTTTGATAACAAGCACCCCTCGTTTGCTGAAGAGGTTCGCAATGTTAGGCTTGGACTTGCTACGGATGGGTTTAATCCGTTTAACGGGCCTTACACAAAGCCCTACTCAACTTAGCCGGTGATTATTGTGGTGTATAACCTCCCACCTTCGATGTGCATGAAAGATCCCTACATGTTCATGCCTTTACTGATTCTGGGTGATAAGAGTCCGAGTAAAGACATCAATGTATACCTCAGGCCGTTAGTTGATGAGTTAAAGATGTTGTGGGAAAAAGGGGTTCAAACTTATGATGTATCTCTTAAGCAGAACTTTGACATGAGGGCAGCTTTACTGTGGACAATAAATGACTTCCCGATGTTAGGAATGACCAGTGGATGGTCGACTCAAGGGTGCTTGTCATGTCACATGTGCATGGGGTCAGTTAAAGCTATGCGGCTCAAACATGGGGGGAAAATGAGTTTCTTTGCAACATCCAGATAGTTTTTGCCGATTGAACATCGTTATCGACGGATGAGTAGACAATTCAATCAAAAAACAAAGAAACGTCAAGTACCTAGCCATTTTTCTGGGTCAGCAGTGTTGAGTTGGATTAGTCATTTGAAGTTTCCAACTCCAGGGAAGAATCACATATTGGAGCGAGCTTTTGGTTACGACAAGTTTCAAAACTGGACACACAGATCCATGTTCTTTGACATGCCTTATTGGGCTACACTCTGCATCCATCATTGTTTAGATCCGATGCATATTGAGAAAAACGTATTTGATAACATTTTTTATACAGTCCTAGATGCCTGTGGTAGAACAAAGGACAACAACAAGTCGAGGATTGATTTGGTAGAAATGAACATTAGGGAAGATCTGTGGCTGTATCAGGAGGGTAGTAAGACGGTAACGCCTAAAGCTGAATATACTTTGACCAGGGAACAGTTGATATTGATATGTAATTGGATCAGTGGACTGAAGCTCCCATATGGATATTCTTCGAATATAGCAAGGTGTTGTAAAGACGAAGAGATGAAGTTTCGGGGTCTCAAAATTCATGATTGTCACGTATTTATGCAGAAGTTGATCCCTATGGCATTTATTGACTCGTTACCGAAACGTGTGGTTGAAGCACTGACAGAGCTTTCTAATTTCTTTGGAGATCTATGCTTGACGGAGCTTCAGCTCAAAAACATAGATAAAATGGAGATGCAAGTAGTGGAAATAATGTGCAAGTTAGAAATGATCTTCCCTCCATCATTTTTTGATTCAATGGAGCATTTGCCTATTCATTTGCCATACAAAGCTAAGTTTGGCGGTCCCGTGCAATATAGATGGATGTTTCCATTCGAGAGGTAATGACATTAATGTTTTTAATACGGTAATGACATTAATGTTTTTTGCTAATCTATATATGTATCATGTAAGACCCCAACTTTTTGAATAAAGATTAAATTTTCTCGAAATATATTTTTGAATATTATGGTGTGGATTTGATATAATGTTATAGTTGTGGGTAATATTTACAAATTTTGCAAAAGTACGTAAGTTGTTATATAATATTCGATTGGTCGGGAATATTCGTTTTAACAGAAATATTCGTACAACCAAGACAATCATTGGTGGACCCCACAACTAATTATTGTCGATTGAGAAAACGACAAAAGTACTTTATGAAAATAACGGCGGAAGTTTTATCGTTAATCGCTGTTGAACTACCCTAGTAGTAAATTACGAATACGCTGTGGTTGCATAGTAGCACACCAGTATTGATTATTGATGCTTACGTGAGAAGTCACTCGCTTATACTCAATTATTGCTTTGCGAATTGCCGATCATATCTCTCATATATTATTGATTCAATTATTGTCATAAGATCATCTGCATAATATGTTATTTTATTAAATCAATAATTGAGACGACAAAATTATTCATATTATTAAATTACAATATTTACAATGTCTAGAAGTTCTGTTAAGGAAAGGTTTGGTCACCTAATTGCGCGCCAATAGGGAGAAATCCTTATTGGAAAGCCCCCTCTTTCCTGGGAACGACCTGGTTGATAAATATTGTGAGTTCTAATATTAATGATGAATGTTATACAAATTGAAGTTGTGTTCGGAGTTGAATTTGGAGACGCGGACGTGATATTTGAGTCCGGAACGATGAAATTAGTAAAAATAGTCTATAAACATAAAATTTTCCGGAATTCACTGTTTGGTCAAACAATCAACAGTTGACTTTTTCGGGAAAAGTCAAACTTCGAAATTTCAAAATTTATATTTTTGATAAAAATGGTTTCATTGTGTTGGAATTATTTGCGTTAGTAAAAATCGACAATTATTTCGATAATAATTGATGTCTGGAGGTTATATTGACCAATTGGGTATTTAACCGGATAAATGAGCAATTGATTGCTATTACTTCACATGATTATAACTATTTGTTCACATGTGTATACTATTGTTTCACATTCTTGTAACTATTAGGGGAGTTGGTGCAAGATTGATAATACATGCATGACTAAGTTAAAAATGGAGGTATAGATGGAGGTACTATACTGTAATTCGTATTTTCACATGTTTAGAACTATTGATTCACATAATTTACTATTGAATCACATTATTTACTATTAGAGGAGGTGGTGCAAGTTTGATAATACTTCCATGACTAAATTAAAAATAAAGGAAAAATTGGAGGTATTGTACTGTAATTTTTCAAGCCCCAAAACGTGCAATTATCGAAACTATATTTTTCTATAAATAGAAGCTCATTCTTCCTTCATTTCTCACCAATTCACAAAAGCTTTAGAGTGATTATTATAGAGAGAAATTATAGAGAGAAAGAAGAAGAGAAGTCTGCTACCTCACTATTCCAGTATCCAATTTTTCAAGGTAGGGAGTAATATTTCTTTCTTATCCATGAAGAGAACTTCTGTTATTCCATTCTTTATTATTCTATTGGAATAACCTATATACGCAGGCTACCCTATACTTGATGAAATTCTTTTGTTGTTCCATTCTTTATCATTCTGTTGGAACATCACATGCATGCGTTTCTACGCCGGACCGGTCCCCGCCTCTTTATTATTCTCATTGGAATATCCATGCTCATGCGTTTTACGCCGGACCTAGTTCCGTCTTTATTATTCTATTGGAATATCCTGACTGTGCATTTTACATCGAACCTGATTCCGTCTTTATTATTCTGTTGGAATATCTTGTCTGTGCGTTTTACGCCGAACATGATTCCGTTATTTATTATTCTGTTTGAATAACCTGCCTGTGCGGTCGATCGCATGCCTGGTGATTTCTTTTGTTATTCCAGTCCTTAATATACTCAGTTGGTTAAAGTTTTAACTTCTATATTCCATGAAATTAGTGGAATATCCTTGATATTTGCGATTCATCCAGTATCTTTTCATGGAAATATTCTTCTGAGCATTCTTGAATTTTACTCTACAAAGCAATATCATGTTGACAATTTGGACGTTATTAGTTCTTGGATAAATTAATTCTTGAACTTTTTTTATTGAATTCTTATATCATTGTCATCATCCTCATGTTTACATTTTGTTGAAAGTCATCTATGGCCTATAGTGCATAGATAGACTTAGTATGATTATGACCAGGGATTATTCGGTGTAATCAAGACCGTAATGTTACAAATGATGTGGAAAAAGTCCTCATTGGCCCGTAGAGCATTGATTGACAGTTGTTGGCATGATCATGACCATTATTGAATACAAAAATATTCTTGGCCCATAGTGGATGGATAATTGTGGTCGTGATACTAAAGACTATCCTTGACCGTAGTGCAGGGGTGATTCGATGATGTGGATTATTTATTAAAATCGAGTCCCAAATGATAAAAGTGATGAAAAACCTTCTAAATCATAAAAGATAGTAGATTTTATTCTCTACTTGACACTTTTAATGGATTGTTTGTTCCGCTGCAGTTAAACTTGATGGTTATTTTATTGTATCAGTTTAACACTGTTGAAGGCTAACGATAATATATTCTGCATTATCTTAGTCATAAAATTTCCTACTGGGCTAGTTGAGCTCACCCTTTTACTTTCATTGTTCTCTCCAGGAAATGAGAACGTAATAGGGACTAGTTGTGGAACGGAGTGACGGACCAGATGATAGCATTAGTAGTCCTCACTATTCAGTGAAATAGTGGAAAATAAATGTAATAATATTGAATTTGAGTTTGAATATTGTCTAGACGACAATATTTGTATTAAAACTCACAGCTCATGTTTTGTCGTACTTTACACGACAGTTGTATAATTAAGTTGTATTTGTATTCTATACCATGCATTTAACGACTCAGAATAGGTGATGTATACCTATTTTGGGGGCGTCACAGTTGGTATCAAAGCTTAGGGATATGATCCCTGGCTAAGATGTGAGACTAGAACTAGGAGGGGAGAGACGGGGAATTCCTTCGCTAGTATGACCTACCTAAATTTTTGGTATTTAATTGGTTGGTCGAGTATATAGAGATAATATGTTGCATGTCAATTAACCCTTGTTTTGTGGCAGTATTTGAAAATGGCATCCGAGAATATTGAGAATAGCATGGGGCAAAAGAGACCGTTGAGTCTCCACAGATCAACAATCAAAATAATGTGCATCAGGAAGGCGACAATCCTCATGCAAACAACAACACTGACCAAATGATGAATGATGGAATGTTCAGAGGCTTTTTGCAATTCATGCAACATCAGGCGAGAGCGGCTCCTGTTCAAAATGCAGGTGGAAACACTGGAAATTCTCGAACGGTCACCGCTAAACAGTTCAAGGAACTGGGACCACCCAAGTTTATTGGAGAGCCAAAACCACTTAAGGCGAAAGCGTGGATAAAGCAGATCACCAAGATATTTAATGTCTTGGGATGCTCCGAGGAGCAAAAGGTTCCCTTCGCAACCTTCATGTTGCGTGAATAGGCATATTACTGGTGGGAATCTGTAAAACGTACCCAACTTGATGCACTCAAGATGTCTTGGGAAAAGTTCCAAGAGCTATTCAACAACAAGTACTTTCCCGAAAGTATTCGTCACATGAAAGAGGCGGAGTTTATCAAGTTGGAGCAAAATAATATGACCGTGTCACAATACGAGGCTAAATTTGCGGAGTTATCCCAGTTTGCATCTCATTTAGTTGATAATGAGGAGCGAATGACACGAAAGTTTTTAAGAGGTTTAAAACCGGAGATACGTCAATATCTTATTTCTCATAAACTGTGTTTGTACTCAGATGTTGTAAATAGGGCTCAGTTATTAGAGTGCGATAACGAGTCAACGCAACCAAGAGAAAGCAGCCGGCAGAATAAAAATACAAGTGGTAACAGTCATTGAAATGGTGACAACAAGCGTGGAGGGAATCAACATGCCAGAAATGGTAACCACTTCGGTGGTAATCATAGCCAAGACAATAAAAATGGACATTTCAAGAAAAGGAGATTCAACAATGATGGATGAGCGTCGCCAAGACCAAAGACCCGTTGTTAAGGAAGGAGAACGACCACCTATCATATGCTTCAAATGCGGAGGGGAGGGACACATCAGTCTAAACTGCGCGATGTCATCCAAAGTATGTTATAATTGTGGAAGGGAAGGTCACTTAGCTCGATTTTGTCGTTCAGCGAAGACAAATTCAGCTAGAATGGAGGCACCAAAGGCCGTCCCAGAAAAGTCAAAGCCGGTAGTGCATGGGAGAGTGTTTGTTGTGACCTCCCAGAAAGCAAGGAACCCGAACGAGGTTATCACGGGTAAGCTTATCATAAACTCTAGTGAAGTCTATACCTTATTTGATACCGGTTCTACCCATTCTTTTATTTCTCCTACTTGCGCTCAACGATTAAATTTGACTCCGGAGAAATTAGACTTTGACTTATCTGTTGAAACTCCGTTGGGAGAAACCTTCAATACATCCATTGTTTATAACTCTTATTTGATTCAAATCGGTAACCGCACGTTACCTGTCGATCTTATCTCCTAAAAAATACTTGCATTTGACGTGATTCTAGGAATTGATTGGTTAACTACTCATCATGCTAAAATTGATTGTTTTCGTAAGGTTGTTAGCTTTCATATTCCTAATAAATCTATTATGCGAATTCAAGCGACCAAACCATTAAAATCAATCACGGTCATCTCAAGCCATAAAGCTATTCGTTTATTAAAAAACGGATGTCAAGCTTTCTTAGCTCATGTCACGGATTTAAACAAAAATACGCCGATTTGAAGGATATTTCTATTGTTAATAAATTTCTGGCGTATTCCCCTGAAGAACTTCCCCGCCTACCCCCGGCGTGAAGTTGAATTTTGTATCGACCTTGAACCCGATCTAAAACCCATTTCCAAAGCCCCATATCGAATGGCTCCTATTGAACTTGAGGAGTTGAAGACCCAATTGCGAGAATTGTTAGACATTGGTTTCATTAAATCCCTATCGCGTCTCCTTGGGGTGCTCTGTTCTATTCGTGAAGAAGAAAGATGGGAGTATGCGACTTTGTATTGATTATCGGGAGTTGAATCATGTCACCATCAAAATAGGTACCCATTGCCACGTATTGATAACTTTGTTTGATCGCCATAAGGAGCACAATTGTTTACAAAGATCGATCTTAGATTACGGATATCATCAACTGAAGGTTAAAACTAAGGATATTCCAAAGACGCCTTGAACTCTCGATGCGGGCATTATGAATTCTTAGTCATGTCTTTTGGATTGACTAATGCTCCTGCTGCCTTCATGGATATGATGAACCGAGTATTCAAGGAATATTTGGATCATTTTGTGGTCGTCTTTATTGATGACATCCTCATATATTCCAAAATCCGTGAAGATCATGAGAAACACTTGAGGCTGATACTCCAAAAGCTTCGTGAAAACAAGCTATATGCCAAGTTGAAGAAATGTGAGTTCTGGCTTAAGGAAGTTGCATTCCTTGGGCACGTGATATCAAGTCATGGAATATCTGTTGACCCAACAAAGATTGAAGCTATTCAAAGCTGGGAGAAACCTAAATCAATGACGAAAGTACGTAGCTTTCTCGGCTTAGTTGGTTATTATCGGAGATTCGTAGAAGGGTTTTCTCGAATCGCTACTCCATTAACTCAGCTGACTCAAAAAGATACAAAATTCGGTTGGAGCGTGGAATGTGAGAAGAGTTTTCAAGAACTCAAGAGGAGACTCATTTCAACACCTGTTCTGACAATACCATCTGGCTCGGAGGGATTTGTCATCTACAGTGATGCTTCAGGCAAAGGGTTAGGATGTGTTCTCATGCAACATGGGAAAGTCATAGCCTATGCCTCATGACAACTCAAAGAATATGAGAGGAATTATCCTACTCATGATCTAGAGTAGGCAGCTGTCGTTTTTGCGCTGAAGATTTGGAGGCATTACCTATATGGAGAGAAGGTGGAGATCTACACGGATGATAAAAGCCTCAAATATTTCTTCACCCAAAAGGAACTCAACATGCGACAACGATGTTGGCTTGAACTATTAAAAGATTATGATCATACCATCCAATACCATCCTGGAAAAGCGAACGTGGTAGTGAAAGTAGTATGCACACAAGCCAATCATGTTTGATGATAAAGCATATACTTTGTAACAATCTTATTCATTTATTAATAAAAAGTATTAATTTATTAAAGGCTTTTAATTATCTACATGATGCTGTTTTATAATATGTGATAAACCCATAGTTTTAAGCAATGCTTTTAGAATAATGATGATGATCATTCTAATGAGATCTAAATTCTTAGAAAGCTTAAAACTAAAATAGTTCCCAATCATTGGATTACTAAATTGGGGATTAGTGAATCCGGATAGATTGGTACATACGTTGCTTGCTCATTGGATGAGGATGATTGATCTCATGATCATTTGTGTGGAGACACTAAAGCAAGTATGTAGGTGCTTATTAGAGAATAAGTTCACTGAACGTGGCTCGCTAAGGAATACCTAATGGAGTTTTATTTGCCTGTCAATAGGAATTCTGTAGTGATAGTAGTCTGAAGTAATCCTTGGACTTGAGATCATCATAGTATCTTGTGTATGATGAGTTATACTTTGACTTATTCCTTAAGACCCTTAGGGTATATCAAAGGGTATGCTTGGGTATAATAAGTTGTACATGGAGATAATGTATGATCAATAAAGAATCTACCACTTCTAATAAAAGAAGAGAAATGTCCTATGTGATTCGATAAATGACAACCCAGTAGTCCTTGGCCAAGGCAGAATGAAATTAGAAAGGAGTTTCTAATTTGCATTATTTGGAGTTGTGCATTTAAGGATCGAAATACATATAATTAAATAAAATAAGACTTGACAGTAATTTCATGTCTTATATTTAATTGGGACATTGTATGGTGGAAGGATTGAATTGTACGGTAACTATTTACTCAAAGGTTCTTTAATGATTAATGTTGAAATCTATATTATCTGGAAAGTCGTTGATCGCTAGGGAGGCTTATCCCTATTGTAGAATAAATATTATTTATTTAAATAAATTAATTGTTTAATTTATTTATTTAAATAAGATTAGAATTGTTCTAATTGATTTATTCACAACCGGTTTAATATGGAGAACCTAAAGGGTCACACCATAAAAGGAAGAATAATTATTTAAGAAGTAAATGGCATAATCGTAATAATATGTTATGTATATTTAATTTAATCTATGGTGATAGAATAAATTAAATAGCTTAATATTTATTATTTAATATTTTAGAAATATTAAATATAAATTAATAAGATGAGTCTTATTAATATTATTACAATTATTATTATTTTAATTTCTAAAAGAGTTTAGGAATTAATTTAATATAAGTACTCTCATTTATTCCTAATAGGATTAGGAGAGAAAATTAGTTAAAGGAGTTTAATTAATTATCCC
This sequence comes from Panax quinquefolius, assembly GCA_020205615.1. Classification (NCBI taxonomy): domain Eukaryota; kingdom Viridiplantae; phylum Streptophyta; class Magnoliopsida; order Apiales; family Araliaceae; genus Panax; species Panax quinquefolius. The sequence goes on from CM035162.1 coordinate 83,088,958, forward strand.
TAATAAGATTAGGGAGCTTAATTAATTAAAAGAATTTAATTAATTAAATAAAACCCAATTCCTTAATTGTTAAGGTGGGTTGCCCACATCTATAAATAAGAGGAGTCTTATTATGGGTGGTATGGGTTGTTGACTTTTACAACGTAATAATTCCAATTTGTTGGAGAGTACCCTTTTCTATAGAGATAGGAAAAACTAGGGTTTGAGCCATAACACCCATCTTCTTGAATTTTATTCTTCCTTGGTGGATCACCTCTAGAGGCCAAACATTTGGGTGGCTAACGTTGATCAAAGGAAGGAACCAAACCCGGTGGATTCAAGATTGAACGCGAAAGGATTTGGAGGTGAACTTGTACCTGAGGAAGCTCGATCTTCAAGGGTATGATTTATTCTTTATCTTTTCGTTTAATTAATAATTATGCATAAAGGATGATCCGGGTATATGGTTTGTAAAATTTTTAAACTCTGATTTTACCACGCTTCCGAACTTTTTATGCAATTTGATTGCGTTATGAATATTACAAACCTAACAGGTAGCTGACGCACTGAGTAGAAGATCATATGCGGGTACAAGTGCAATATTGTTAACGCAAAGGCCCATTTTGTATGACTTGCAAAGGATGGAGTTAGAGATAAAGACTCCAGGGACCCACATGATGATGGCAAACATACGAGTAGAACCAACATTAATCGATAAAGTTAAAGCTGCTCAAGCTACAGACCTGTAGCTGATACGTATGAGGAAGAAAGTACAAGAAGATACTATGCCGGAATCAAGAATCGATGAAGAAGGAATACTTTGAGTCAACTCCAGACTTTGTGTTGCTAACAACCCTGATTTAAAGTATAAAATCATGATGGAGGCGCACAACACACCGTTTGCAATCCATCCTGGGAGTACCAAAATGTATCATGATCTTCGACATACATTTTGGTGGAGCAATATTAAGAGAGAGATAGCAGAATTTATCTCAAGATATTTAACTTGTCAACGAGTCAAGGCGTAGCATAAATTACCAAAAGGTCCATTGCAACCACTTGAATTCCAGAATGGAAGTGGGAACACATTACCATGGATTTCGTTACTGGTTTTCCCAAGGTTTCTCAAGGCATTGATGCAATTTGGGTCATTGTTGATAGATTGACCAAGTCTGCTCATTTCCTACCTATACGAGAAACTTATACACTTGAACGTCTTGCTCATATGTACATAAATGAGATTGTAAGACTTCATGGTATGCCAGTATCCATAGTTTCTGATCGAGATCCAAGATTCACTTCAAGATTTTGGGTTAGTTTGCAAAAAGCTATGGGCACAGATTTATGATTTAGCTCGACATATCATCCTCAGACGGACGGGCAGTCAGAGAGGACCATTCAAACTCTTGAAGATCTATTAAGACTCTGTGTCCTTGACTTCAAGGGAAGTTAGGATAAGTTCCTACCATTGGTGGAGTTTTCCTACAATAACAGTTATCAAGCAAGTATTGGCATGACTCCATTTGAGGCGTTGTATGGAAGAAAGTGTTGTTCTCCAGTATGCTGGGATGAGGTGGGTGAAGCAACGTTGTTGGGACCGGAGTTGGTACGTATGACTACGGAAAAGATTCAAACGATCTGACAACATATAAAAACCTCACAAGATCGACAAAAGAGTTATGCTGATCTTCATCGAAAGGACGTAGAATTCGATATTGGAGATCATGTGTTATTACGTGTTGCTCCATGGAAGAGAGTTAAAAGATTTGGAAAGAGAGGAAAGCTCAACCCTCGATTCATTGGCCCATTTTTAATCCTCGATCGAGTAGGAACTGTGGCGTATAGACTCGCTTTACCGCCATGTATATCTCATGTTCATAACGTTTTTCATATATCTATGTTATGTAAATATGTGAAAGACCCGAACCACATTATTGAATTTGAACCAGACGAGATAGAGGAAGATTTAACGTATGAAGAGTTACCTGTTAAAATCTTGGATAAAAAGGATCATATTCTATGCTCCAAGGTTATACCTCAAGTCAAAGATTTATGGAGAAACCACGATGTGGAAGAAATGACCTGGGAGTTAGAATCTGAGATGAAATAAAGATATCCTTACCTCTTCGACATACCAGGTACGCACCCTAATTTCGAGGATGAAATTTCATAAGAAGGGGAGGTTGTAAGACCCCAACTTTTTGAATAAAGATTAAATTTTCTCGAAATATATTTTTGAATATTACGGTGTGGATTTGATATAATGTTATAATTGTGGGTAATATTTACATATTTTGCAAAGTAAGAAAGTTGTTATATAATATTAGATTGGTCGGGGAATATTCGTACAACGTCACAATCATTGGTGGACCCCCACAACGGAATTATTGTCAGATTGAAAAAATGACAAAAATACTTTATGAAAATAACGGCGGAAGTTTTTTACTGAATTAATCGTTGAACTACCCGATAGTAAAAGTAAAGTAATCTGGCGTGGTTGCATAGTAGCACACGGTATTGATTATTGATGCTTACGTGAGAAGTCACTGAGTTATACTCAATTATTGCTACAGTAATTGATGCATCATATCTCTCATATTATTGATTCGATTATTGTCATAGTATCATCTGCATAATATGTTATTTTATTAAATCAATAATTCATATTATTAAATTGCAATATTTACAATGTCTAGAAGTTCTGTTAAGGAAAGGTTTGGTCACCTAATTACGCATCAATAGGGAGAAATTCTTATTGGAAAGCACCCTCTTTCCTGGGAACGACCTGGTTGATAAATATTGTGAGTTATAATATTAATGATGAATGTTATTAAAATTGAAGTTGTGTTCGGAGTTGAATTTGGAGAAGCAGATGTGATATTTGAGTCCGGAATGATGAAATTAGTAAAAATAGTCTATAAACACAAAATTTTCCGGAATTCACTATTTGGTCGAAAAGTCAACATTTGACTTTTTTGGGAAAAGTCAAACTTTGAAATTTCAAAATGTATATTTTTGATAAAAATGGTTTCATTGTGTTGGAATTATTTGTGTTAGTAAAAATCGACAATTATTTCGATAATAATTGATGTCTGGAGGTTATATTGACCAATTGGGTATTTAACCGGATAAATGAGCAATTGATTGTTATTATTTCACATGATTATAACTATTTGTTCACATGTGTATACTATTGTTTCACATTCTTGTTACTATTAGGGGAGTTGATGCAAGATTGATAATACTTGCATGACTAAGTTAAAAATGGAGGTATAGATGGAGGTACTATACTGTAATTCGTATTTTCACATGTCTAGAACTATTGATTCACATAATTTACTATTGAATCACATTATTTACTATTAGGGGAGGTGAAGCAAGTTTGATAATACTTCCATGACTAAATTAAAAATAAAGGTAAAATTGGAGGTATTGTACTGTAATTTTTTGAGCCCCAAAATGTGCAATTATAGAAACTATATTTTTCTATAAATAGAATCTCATTCTTCCTTCATTTCTCACCAATTCACAAAAGCTTTAGAGTGATTATTATAGAAAGAAATTATAGAGAGAAAGAAGAAGAGAAGTCTGCTACCTCACTATTCCAGTATCCAATTTTTCCAAGGTAGGGAGTATTATTTCTTTCTTATCCATGAAGAGAACTTACATTATTCCATTCTTTATTATTACATTGGAATAACTTTGTATCACGCTGCTACCCTATACTTGGTGAAATTCTTTTGTTGTTCCATTCTTTATCATTACATTTGGAATATCACATGCGTGCGCTTTTACAGGACCTTGTTAAAATCTTTATTATTACATTGGAATATCCTATCTGTAATGCGTTTTTACGTCGGACTGATTCCATCTTTATTATTCATTTTGAATATCCCGTCTGCATGCGTTTCATGGGACACTGATTCCGTTATTTATTATTCTATTGGAATAACTTTTATGCATGCGATCTATTGCATGCACTGGTGATTTCTTTTGTTATTCCAAATCCTTATTATACTCAGGTTGGTTAAAGTTTTAACTTCTATACTCCATGAAATTAGTGGAATATCCTTGATATTTGCGCGCTTCATCCAAAGATCTTTTCATGGAAATATTCTTCCGACCATTCTTGAATTTTACTCTACTAAGCGATTATCATTAACAACAATTTAGGCGTTATTAGTTCTGGATAAATTAATTCTTGAACTTGTTTTATTGAATTCTTATATCATTGTCATCATCCTCATGTTTATATTTTGTTGAAAGTCATCATGGCCTATAGTGCATAGATGGACTTGGTATGATTATGACCGAGGATTATTTGGTGTAATCATAACCGTAATGTTACAAATGATGTGGAAAAAAGTCCTCGTTGGCTGTAGAGCATTGATGGACAGTTGTTGGCATGATCATGACCATTATTGAATACACAAATATTCTTGGCCCGTAGTGCATGGATAATTGTGGTCGTGATACTAAAGAATATCCTTGACCATAGTGCAAGGGTGATAAAAGTGATGAAAAACCTTCTAAATCATAAAAGATAGTAGATTTTATTCTCTACTTTACTCTTTTAATGGATTGCTTGTTCCGCTGCAGTTAAACTTGATGGTTGTTATATTGTATCAGTTTAACACTGTTGAAGGCTAACGATAATATATTCTGCATTATCTTAGTCATAATATTTCCTACTGGGCGAGTTGAGCTCACCCTTTTACTTTCATTGTTCTCTTTAGGAAATGAGAACGTAGCAGGGACTAGTCGGGGAACGGAGTGACGGACCAGATGATAGCATTAGTAGTCCTCATTATTCAGTGAAATAGTGGAAAATAAATGTAATAATATTGAATTTGAGTTTGAATATTGTCTAGACAACAATATTTGTATTAAAACTCACAGCTTATATTTTGTCGTACTTTACACAACAGTTGTATAATTAAGTTGTATTTGTATTCTGTACCATGTATTTGACGACTCGGAATAGGTGACGTATACCTATTTTGGGGGCGTGACATATCACATAGGTATAAGCGACGCCTAAAGCAAAAGGTGAAGAATAGAGCCCGTGTAGAGGGGTCAATTGCTGAAAGTTATGTTATAGAGGAACTTGTTAATTTCTGCTCGTTGTATTTTGAGCCGAATGTTCAGACGAAGCACAATCGCTTACGTTGGAATGAGGCTGTTTTTCACGAGGAAAATGGAGAATTAACGGCCTTTAGTCATCATGTACGCTCATTCGGTGGTAAAAAAAGACGATTCTTGAAAGATAATGAGTATGCAGCTGCCACATTATATGCACTTGTCAACATGAATGAAGTAGTGCCATACATTAAGTAAGTAGTCATAACTATATATGTCTAGTGTAATTGTGTCAAGTTCCTTTACAAACACATTAAGTATATAACTGTGTTGCAGTCAATATGATGCGAAAGTACGTGAAGCGAATCCGAGTATATTGGATGGGGATTTGCAAAATTTGAGAAATGGACAATTTGTGCAATGGTTTAAAGATCATGTAAGTCTAACATTTACAAGTTCAATGAATCTACCACCATAGATTTAATCTTATGGCGTAATTAACTTTAGAATATGTTGTGTTAATGTACATTAGGTCCTCACAGACGAGTTAGCTGACAATCGGCTAATGCTTATAGCCAACGGCCCTGAAAGATCTGTAGATACTTATACATGCTGCATTGTCAACGGTTACAGATTTTAAGTGTTGTGATATTGGGGAAGTCGCTTCTGCTGATTCTGGTGTTGTGGTGAAAGGTAGCTGCTACGATAACATTTGGGATGACCGGTATGGACGTTTGCTAGAAGATGTCGTTCTCAAATATTGGGGTCATAAAGAATTAGTTTGCTTCAATTGTCATTGGTTTGATGTTGAGAATGGAGTTAAAATAGATAAAAAATCAAGACGGGTGACTGTTAACGTTAAGTCAAAACTAAGACTCATGACTGGTATGGACGAGCCTTTTATTTTAGCAAGTCAAGTAACACGAATTGTACTTCTGTGTGAGTGTTAAGACTCCTGCATGCCCATGGCATCTTTGTTATAACCACCTGGCTTGTGGTTTTAAAGGCATAGCTCCTCGTCCAGACGATGAACCTTTATAAGTCGAGTCTACTAGTGTCACACCTGCTAATGTGACAATTATTAGTGAGTCTAGTGAATAAGAGGATGATGTTGTCGCTGTCAAAAGTGAAGATGAGGTTGTTGAGGAGGTAGATATAATTTAAGAAATCGTTGAGGATGACGAAGATGGTGATGACAACGATAGAGAGATCTCTTTGCTTTCGAGATGATGGCGATTCTAATATTGATGGCTTTGATGATATAAATGATTAGGAGTACGTACTCTTTATGTCCTTTTAGTTGTATTCAAATGTAATAGTTGTCTCCTTTTAGTTATATCTGCATGTTGTATCCTTTTAGTTATATGTGCATGATGATTCTGATATTTATGTTATATCCTTTTAGTTGTATCCGCATGTTATCCTCTTGATGATGATTTGAAAGTATATATACAGATATGGCACGTACACCACACGGCGATCGTCGTGGGCGTGTTGGTAGTTCAGGTCGTGGAGGTAGTGCTGGTGATGATCAGGCCAGATAATCAAGTATAATTAGTTGTTTTGTTGTTATACATCTTATTGTTTTTAATTTTATATAATATTGACATTATATTCGTTTATATAAATATTGTTGTATTTCACTACATAGGTGATCGACGTAGGCCTCCGCGGGGACTAGCACATGGATTGCTAGGGAATCCCCCCCAAGCGCCGCTTATATGCCGTATCGGCACTACTAGGTAATTTCATATTTAACATTATGTTTATATTAATTATTTAGTTCTTATATATTCATTGTAATTTGCAAATTTAATAATTTCAATTTTAGTATCCTTGACGGCGACGCCAAGGAACACGTATCTTGGGATCGTCCGCAACTGATTCTCTAGCCCGTGGATGAGGTGGGCGGATGTGAATGACCGCACACGTGGTCTGATTATTGTTGAGTTTAGGGTAAGAAGTCATTCATTCATATTTTACTTTTAATTTGTGTTTTAGTCATTCATTTATTTACCGCTTTGCTTTATGTTGTCTACTAAGTAACTGCTGATATTCATATGTTATAGTGCAAAGATATTATCGCTTTGAGGATGGCGAAAAGCCACTCATAAAGACTATTCTCGGGAAGTATCTCGAGATGAATTGGCACAAGTGGGTCTACGACTGGAAGAAGAAGGCCCAGACCAAGATGGCGGATGGATAGACACTTAGAGATGTCCGACCAGATTTCATTGGTATTGCGGTGTGGGAGCAGATGTACCTTATTTGGGAGGGCGAGGCATTCAAGAAGATGTCGGCCTGATGTCAAATGCCTCGACAACAGAGTTATCTCCCCACTTTGCCTGACTGGAGTCAGTCGTACAACCTCTACAGAGAGAGACTCGAGTTGAGTCTAAAGCACTGACCTTCCCGCCTCGGGTTTTGGTGGCACGCTCACTAGAAGAAAGGTGACGGTGGTTATATCTCACCTGAGGCAGAGCGCATTGCGGTAAATAATTTAATTATTTTATTTAGTATGCATTTGATGACATTGAAATTCTTTTGTATTTTTTTTGTGTAATAATTGTTTTTCACCTATTTCTGTGTTTTTCAGACACGGTTTGAGGACCTTTCTGTGGTCCGGAGCAGCCAAAGAGGTGACACTCAAGTGGCTGAGGATGAGCATGAGGACGAGGAGATAGAGGACTGGATGCAGGCTACAGGAGGGCCGGGGAAGGGTAGAGTTGTGGGCATTCCTCGTGTCCCAGCCTACACTATAGTTCCTGCTACGAGATCTCGACATCGCCCACCTATCGGAGGTAGTGGTGCGAGTGGATCAGGCGCTGGCCCTTCATTATCTAACGGCTTCTTCAGGCGGATTATAGAGGGGTGCATGGCGAGCAGTGTCGTTCAGTCAGGCGCACCATAACGCGAGAGAGTCTACCAGCTTACTCAGGAGGTTGTCCACGGCTCCATAGATCCTACAGCTGCCACTGACGACCTCATGGGTGTAGTCCGGGAGGAGGCCATCCGTGTATGTGCAGTTGTCTTGGCCAACATCTTTTCTCCAAATATTCGACAAGTAAAACTTATTATTGATGTATTTCCTTATTTGTAATTATATTGCTTATATAAACTGTCAAATAACTAGTTAACATGCAAACACAGGCAATAGCACCGCGTAGGCAATAGACACGCGTTACAACTGATGGGACTCGATTCTGATTAACGGAGCCCGAGTTCGAGCCCCGTACGCCTAACTTGAGAAAACTTAAGAAAATAGTCGAAAGAGAGACAAAAACCCGGCCCGGTCGTTCGAACGACACGAAAATATAGGTAATAGCACCACGTAGGCAATAGACACGCGTTACAACAGACGGGACTTGATTCCGATCTACGAAGCCCGAGTTCGAGCCCCGTACGCCTAACTTGAGAAAACTTAGGAAAATAGTCAAAAAAGAGACCAAAACCCGCCTCGGTCGTCTGAACGACACGCAAACATAGGCAATAGCACCGCATAGGCAATAAAAATGTGTTACAACTAACGGGACTCGATTCCGATCTACGGAACCCGGGTTCGAGCCCCGTACGCCTAACTTAAGAAAACTTAGGAAAATAGTCGAAAAAGAGACCAAAACCCACCTCGGTCATCCAGTTAACACGCAAACATAGGCAATAGCACTGCATAGGCAATAGACACGTATTACAACTAACGGGACTCGATTCCGATCTACGAAGCCCGAGTTCGAGCCCCATATGCCTTACTTGAGAAAACTTAGGAAAATAGTCGAAAGAGAGACCAAAACCCGGCCCGGTCATCCAGTTAACATACAAACATAGGCAATAGCACCGCGTAGACAATAGACACGCGTTACAACTAACGAAACTTAATTCCGATATACAGAGCCCGAGTTAGAGCCCCGTACGCCTAACTTGAGAAAACTTAGGAAAATAGTCGAAAGAGAGACCAAAACACGGCCCGGTCGTCCGAATGACACGCAAACACAGGTAATAGCACTGCGTAGGCAATAGACACATGTTACAACTGACGGGACTCGATTTGGATATACAGAGCCCGAGTTCGAGCCTCGTACGCCTTACTTGAAGAACACAAACTAAAATAATGTAAATATGTTTTTATTTTGACTTTGTTATTAATATTTTAATTTCGTAGGGTCTTGTTGATGAGACTCGTGGAGGTGGAGGTGGATGCATTGGTGATGACCACCGAGCTGATGACGAGCTGCCTCCTCCAGTACAAGGCGATTACCATCGAGTTAATGACGAGTAGCCTCCTCTAGTACAGGGTGATGACCGCCGAGCCGAGGACATGGTGACAGGCGACGGGTTGTAGTTAGTTTAGTTTATTTTATATTCTGAGTTTCATGTATGTACCTGTACAATTTTTGAGTTGTACAGACGACCATTATATTTTTGATCTATATATTTGATTTGGATTACAATTTCAATGGTGAATTGTATGATATTAGCTTATTATTTGATGGTTGTTTTTAGTTTATAACAGGTGTACGTTTATATTTGTAAATGAACAAGGAAATTTTGAAATTATAAAAAAAAATCAAAATATATATAGTCTTTGCCGACAGGGGTAATGGCGACGGAATTGCCGTCGCCAATGACATATAGCGACATACATGAGTTAAAGGTATTGCCGACGGCCGTAAAATTCATTACCGACGGCCACGCCGTCGGCAATGAGGTTTTCACCAAAAAACTTTATGAAGCCTTTGCCGACGGACTTGCCCTCGCTATAACCGTCATCATTGACATTGGGCCGTCGCCAATGACAATGATGCCGACGGCTGACGACGGGAACCAGGGGCGACAACCTCAATGCCGACGGCACTATAGTCATAGGCGACGGCAGTGGCCGTCGGCAATGACATTTTTTTTGTAGTGAATTTTCAAGGATGCGTACAGTTTCGTCTAGAGATGTGATAGATGTCAAAGAGTCAGGAACATTTCAAAAAGAAATGAAATGCCATTGAACACAATCCTTGAAGTGGAAATTTTCGATTTGTCGGGGATAGATTTCATGGGTCCTTTCGTTTCTTCATATGGAAATCTTTACATTTTGCTTGCAGTGGATTATGTGTCGAAATGGGTAGAAGTGGCAGCTCTTCCAACAAATGATGCCAAAGTAGTCCTCAGGTTTTTACAACGAAGTATTTTCATTAGTGACGAAGGCAATCATTTCTGCAACAGGCAGTTTACAGCTTTGTTGGCTAAGTATGGGGTGAACCATCACATTGCTACAGCTTATCACCCACAAACGAATGGCCAAGCAGAAGTATCAAATCGAGAAGTTAAAAGAATTCTGGATTGTGAATCCCACTAGGAAGGATTGGTCTTTAAAGCTTGATGATGTTGTGTGGGCTTATAGAACTGCATACAAGACTCCGTTGGGCATGTCACCTTTTTAGCTCGTTTATGGAAAAGCCTGTCATCTTCCTATGGAGCTAGAGCATAAGGCATATTGGGCGATTCGGAAGCTAAATTTTGATTTCAAAGCTGTAGGAGAGAAACGCCTACTCCAACTCAATGAATTGGATGAATTCCGATTACAGGCGTATGAAAATTCAAAGCTGTACAAAGAAAAGGTGAAGAAATGGCATGATCACAAGATCATAGAGAGAACATTTGAGCCGGGACAAAGAGTTTTTCTTTTCAATTCCAGACTTAAACTTTTTCTTGGAAAGCTCAAGTCAAGGTGGTCAGGGCCGTTCATAGTGAAAACAGTTTTCCTGCATGGTGCTGTAGAAGTATTTGATAAGTTTCCGGACAAGCCTTTTAAAGTGAATGGACAGCGATTGAAGCATTACTTTGGTGGCGAGGTGGACAGACAGAAAGTCACCTTAATTCTCTCTTCGACGTGAGATTCAGAGACAGTCAAGCTAATTGACTATAACTTAGCGCTAGATGGAAGGCAACACATTGTTTCTATCACTACTGTTTATTTATTCAGTTTAGGTTGTTTTTTTGTTAGTGCATTTTCATTTGTAGTTGTGATAGTTTGCTAGCTTTGTATAAATATATTAGTAGCTGAGTGTCATATGATTTTGTTTGTGTATAGCATAGAAATTATGGTGTTAAGATAGACACGCATGTTTATTTACTAATTCATGCTTTTGACAGTGTTTATTGGTGATATTGTAGGTGTAATGGATTGAATGCATTACTGTCTTTAATTATTGGGAATGATGGCCGATAGTGCGAGAATCGAGAGACGCAGCGGCAAGACCTAAGAATGCTTTAGAAATCAGCGTCCGTATTACCGCAAAAAATGTTGTGCGAAAGCAGAGCACTTTCGCGCTTGCGCCACATATTCATTGAAAATCTGTGGCCGCCGCATCGAGCATTGGACATTGAAATTTTTTTAAGTTTTAAAACAAGTGTTGTGACTCATTTCTTCTATCATTTGAAATCACACAAGAGGCATTTTCCCATGTTCTCTCCATAACGCACGACTTCTCATCTCCAAGTCGTTACCATTTTCTCTACTACCCACAATTCTACCCACGTTCAACCTCTACTCAACCTCTACAGTGGAATTGATAAATCTAGGGTTTCAGACTGGGTTATGCATAATCAGTTTGGGGGTAATCAGTCATCGGCTATCACTCACTATCAGGCAAGTAATCTTCTTTTCATTCAATCTTAGATGGATCCTAAGCGTGCTCGATCTCGCACCCCTAAATCATCATCATTAAGCAGTCAAGATGAGGACATTGTGGATCATACTAAGTTTCTCAGTCTGGAGGCACAAACAGAGTACTATGATTAGAGAAAGGGGATGGGGAGTATTTTGTGCAACTCCTGTGCCTGCTGTTATGGGAATTGTGCGAGAATTTAATGCTAATGCTGAAGATACTATGAATGAATCATCAATGGTTCGAGGAGTTGAAGTTGAGTATAAACCTCAGGCAATCAGGGAAGCTTTCAGAATACTCGACAATCCACCTACTAGGAATGAGAATTGGGTTGAGTTTGCCCATTTTGAGATGGATTTGACAGAAGTTATCATTGTCTTATGCGTTCCAGGAATGCAATGGACTTATAGGGCAGGACCTAATGAGCCTCGCACTTTCCCAGCCTCAACCCTGAATTGATATGCCAAGGCGTGGAATTTGTTCATATATGCGAAGCTTGTACCTTCAACGCATCAGCATGAAATCACCACTGAAAGGGCTGTCATTTTGTGGGGAATAATCACAGGAAAATACATCAATGTAGGCTATCTCATTAATCGAAACATATTACGTTACATGAGGGGGAGCACTACAGGGAGTATCCCACATGCGTATGTGATTGCGGGTCTGTGTGCATAGCAAGGAGTCCAGTGGGATGATGAACAGATGCAAATGCCTAGTCAAGATATCACTTATTCGACGATTACTAAATTCAAGGACTGGGTAGGAGGAGAACCACATCCGAGGGGAAAAGGCTTCATCATTCAACCCGCATCCTCGGTGCCGCCACTACATCCTACATGGCCGAAAATCAAGCGTCGCTCCAAGCAATCTAACGCTCTTTGGGATCGACTATAACTACCCCAAAATCCATACAATTTAAATCTCAACTTCGGTCGTTAACCATACATTAAATCTCTAATTTTACATCAATATTCGATATTAAAAACACTAAAATTGCGGAATATTTAAAACGTTTATACATTTCCTTATTTCTTGCCTTGAATCGCAACCTTTACATTACATCTCTTTGATTTAATCTTATATCATGAATTGTTACAACAAAATGACTATACAAAGTTTTACATCATAACTAAATATCCATATACATTGGATAGCTCAACTTACAATTCAACAACATGTTACGTTCAAAATACAAAATACATTTCTCATAAAACATAAGTAATCTTCGTGAATATAGATCTCTATAACTCACTTAGCACATATCTTTACCTTAAAATCTTGACCTGCAAAAATGGTTATTTGCAAGAGTGAGCTCGACAGCCCAGCAAAATCTAATAGTTTTCATGCATCACATAACACATAATAATATGCTCAACATACATATCATAATAATTAAAGTAACGTTGTAAGACCCCAACTTATTATAAATAAAATCGAATATCCTCTAATTATTATTGTGAATAATAAGGTGTTAATTTGATATAATACTTTGGTTATGGGTGAAATGTGAAAATTTTGCAAAATATGCAAGTAGTTATAAAATATTCTTTGTTATCGGGGAATATTCGTTTGGTCGTGCAATATTCTGTCTATCGGGGAATATTCGTACGACGACACAACCATTTATGGGCCCATGCTTAGAATAAGCTGTTGGATGAAGAAAGCGATAAGTTTGAGTTTTTATAAATAACGGACGTAGTTATTCACAGATTAACACTGTTGGAATACCGGTTGGTTAAAATACGATGTCTGGCGTGGATGCACGTTGTAGTACACGGTATTACACGATATTTTGAATTATTGATTCTTACGTAAGAAGGCACTACTAAATTATTATTACGAAGAATTTTGCTCAATATTTTATTTTATTGATTCAATAATTCTTTGCGTTGATATTTTATATTATTGTTGTTCCAATAATTATCAACGCACAATATTTCCCATTATCGGATCAATAATTCATATTATTTGAATAATATTATTAGATAGCATTATTGGCGATGTCTAGAAAGTTACATCGAGGATGAGGTTTGGTCACCTAATTGCTTGCCATGATGAGGAGAAATCTTTATTGGAAAGCCCCCTCTTTCCTGGGAACGGCCTGGTTGCCATTATTGTGATTCTATAATATTATTTGTGAATAATTAATTATTGATTTATATGATAAAGAAATATTTATTTTATGCGGATATAAATGATGGATTCATTTTATGTGGTTATAAATAAAGGAATTAATGCAGAGGTGTTTTCTCAGTATTTTGTCGGTGTGGAGGTATTAAAAATCATCCGTTTGTGGATTTCGGATATTTTCTAGTTTGGAATTTGGAAAAACTCAAAGCTACAAAGTTGTAGAGAATTCGATTTCGTGTGGAATGAACATAAAATTCATATTTTTCTGATAAACGGGCTACTTTCTATGAATTACTGAAGTTTCAGAAAATAAAATAATTTTTATTAAAATTATGGGTGGGACCCACTCTTGTTTAAAAACATGTGGGCTGCTGATTTTTGGTTCAAAGGTGGCTGGTCTTTGTTGGAAACTTAGGTTGCATAAGAGAAAAAATGAAATAAATTATTATTTTATTATTTTAGTCTCCTATGGCGTTCTAGCATTTTCCTATAAATAGACGCTTAGGTTAGAATTGAAAATCACACTAGAAACAAGTTTTCTTTCTCTCTAGATTATCGAGTGTATTTTGTGAGTATTTTGATACTTTGAGAGTTGCTATTCAGTACAAGTTTCTGTCAGCACTATATCCAAAATTCAGTCAGAAGTACCGTTATTTTGAGGTAAATGATGTTGTTTTCTTCTTAAATGATATTATTTTCTTCAATATCATTATGCCAAAATATTGGTTTGAACTTTTTATCAAATTTGGAACTTTTTGTGTCATAGCCTATGTCTCACGACAACTCAAAGAATATGAGAGGAATTATCCTACTCATGGTCTATAGTTGGCAGTAGTCATTTTCGCGTTGAAAATCTGGAGACACTACTTGTATGGGGAGAAAGTGGAGATCTATACGGGTCATAAGAGCCTCAAATACTTCTTCACCCAAAAGGAACTCAACATGCGGCAACGACGTTGGCTCGAGCTGTTGAAAGATTACGATCATACCATTCAATACCATCCTGGAAAAGCAAACGTAGTAGCTGACGCATTGAGTAGAAGAGCGTATGCGGGTACGAGTGTGATGTTGTTAAAAAAATGACCCCTTTTGTACGATTTACAAAGGATGGAGATTGAGTTAAAGACTCCAGGGACCCACGTGATGATGGCGAATATACGAGTAGAACTGAATTTAATCGATAAAGTTAAAAGTCGCTTTAGCTACGGACCGAGGTGATCGCGTATGAAGAAGAAAGTGCAAGAAGGTGCTATTCCATAAGCAAGAATCGATGAAGAAGGAATACTTCAAGTCAACTCAAGACTTTGCATAGAATCATGATGGAGGCACACAACACCCCGTTTGTAATCCATCTTGGGAGTACCAAAATGTATCATGATATTCGACACATATTTTGGTGGAACAATATGAAGAGAGAGATCGCGGAGTTTACCTCGAGGTGTTTAACCTGTCAACATGTAAAGGCGGAGCATCAAGTGCCAAAGGGTCCATTGCAACCACTTGAGATTCCGAAATGGAAGTGGGAACACATTACCATGGATTTCGTTACCGGTCTTCCCAAAGTTTCTCAAGGCATAGATGCGATTTGGGTTATTGTTGATAGATTAACCAAGTCTGCTCATTTCTTACCGATACGTGAGACTTATTCCCTTGAACACCTTACTCGTATGTACGTGAATGAAATTGTGAGATTGCATGCCATTCCAGTATCCATAGTTTCATATCGTGACCCAAGATTCACTTCACAATTTTGGGTTAGCTTGCAGAAAGCTATGGTCACGGATTTACGATTCAGTTCGGCATACCATCCTTTAACGGATGGACAATCGGAAAGGACTATTCAAACCCTTGAAGATCTATTAAGACTGTGTGTTCTAGATTTCAAAGGAAGTTGGGATAAGTACTTACCACTGGTTGAATTCTCCTACAATAACAGTTATCAGGCAAGTATAGGTATGGCTCCATTTGAAGCCTTGTATGGACGAAAGTGTCGTTCTCTAATATGCTGGGACGAGGTGGGAGAAGCAACGTTGTTGGGACCAAAATTAGTACGCATGACTACAGAAAAGATCCAAATGATTCGACAACGTATTCATCGAAAAGAGTTATCCTGATCTTCATCGAAAAGATGTGGAATTTAATATTGGGGATCATGTATTGTTATGTGTTGCACCATGGAAGGGATTTACAAGATTTGGGAAGAGAAGAAAACTCAATCCACGATTTGTTGGTCCATTTGAGATTCTTGACCAAATAGGAAATGTGGCCTATAGACTCGCATTACCTCCAAGCATGTCTCCTGTTCATAATGTTTTTCACATATCTATGCTTCATAAATATGTGAAAGACTCGAACCACATTATTGAGTTAGAACCAGACGAGATAGCCAAAGATTTAATGTACGAGGAGGTACCTGTTAAGATCTTGGATAGGAAAGAGCATGTCCCACGCACGAAGGTTATACCACAAGTTAAGGTTTTGTGGAGAAACCATGCTATTGAAGAAATGACCTGGGAGTTGGAATCAGAAATGAAAGCGAGGTATCCTCACCTTTTCGAAACACCAGGTATGTACGTCAATTTCGAGGACAAAATTTCATAAGGAGGGAAGGTTGTAAGACCCCAACTTATTATAAATAAAACTGAATTTCCTCTAATTATTATTGTGAATAATAAGGTGTTAATTTGATATAATACTTTGGTTATGGGTGAAATGTGCAAATTTTGCAAAATAAGCAAGTGGTTATAAAATATTCTTTGTTGTCGGGGAATATTCGTTTGGTTGTGGAATATTCTGTCTGTCGGGGAATATTCGTACAACGACGCAGCCATTTGTGGGCCCCATAACAGAATAACTATCGGATGAAGAAAATGACAAGTTTTAGTTTTTATAAATAACGGCGTAGTTGTTACCATTAACACTATTGGAATACCCGATGGTTAAAATACAGTAATACGCGTAGATGCACAGTAGTACACGGTATTGCACAATATTTTTGAATTATTGATTCTTACATAAGAAGGCACTACTCAATAATTGTTACAGTAATTACTATTAAATATTTTATTTATTGATTCAATAATTGTTGCGTTGATATTTTATATTATTGTTGTTTCAATAATTATCACTGCACAGTATTTCCCATTATCAAATCAATAATTCATATTATTTGAATAATATTATTAGATAGCATTATTGGCAATGTCTAGAAAGTTCTGTCAATGAGAGGTTTGGTCACCTAATTGCGTGCCAGTAAGGAGGAATCTTTATTGGAAAGCCCCCTTTTCTAGAACTACTGGTTGTCATTATTGTGATTCTGTAATATTATTTGTGAATAATTAATTATTGATTTATATGATAAGGAAATATTTATTTTATGGGGATATAAATGATGGATTCATTTTATGTGGTTATAAATGAAGGAATTAAAGCTGATGTATTTTATCAGTATTTTGTCGGTGTGGAGGTATTAAAAATCATCCGTTTGTTGATTTGGAAAATTTTATGTTTGGAATTTGGAAAAACTCAAAGCTACAAAGTTGTAGAGAATTCGATTTCATGTGGAATGGACATGAAATTCATATTTTTCTGATAAACGGGCTATTTTCTATGAATTACTGAAGTTTTTGAAAATAAAATGATTTTTATTAAAATTATGGGTGGAACCCACTCTTGTTTGAAAACATGTGTGCTGCTGATTTTTGGTTCAAAGGTGGCTGGTCTTTGTTGGCAACTTAGGTTGCGTAAGAGAAAAAATGAAATAAATTATTATTTTATTATTTTAGTCTCCTATGGCATTCTAGCATTTTCCTATAAATAGACGCTTAGGTTAGAATTGAAAATCACACCAGAAACAAGTTTTCTTTCTCTCTAGATTATCGAGCGTATTTTGTGAGTATTTTGATACTTTGAGAGTTGCTATTAAGTACAAGTTTTTATCAGCACTATATCCGAAATTCAGTCAGAAGTACCGTTATTTTGAGGTAAAGGATGTTGTTTTCTTCTTAAATGATATTATTTTATTTAATATCATTATGCCAAAATATTGGTTTGAACTTTTTATCAAATTTGGAACTTTTTGTGTCGGAGTTACTATTCACGTATACGACACTATTCACGAATATGACACTATTCACCAAAAAAAAAAATTCCCTTTTTGTCCAAGATGTCTATTATGGTTAATATCTTTGATCGTATCCATATTTTGATCTTTATTTTTGAATTCTGCTTCACAATTGGTTATTATGAAGTATTATTGATCTTGGATAAACTGTTATACGAATCCCTACTATTTGTCCTTCTGTCTTACTGGATTCGTTTTCTTTAAAATATTTTTCATCATCCCCGATCCTATATGATGATATTACTGAATATCTTTGGCCTTTAGTTCAAAGATGAATGATTAACTTATGAATATCTTTGGCCCGTAATGCAAAGATGAACTGGTGTTGAGATGAACATGACCGACTGGTGATACAAATGAATATCTTTGGCCTGTAGTGTGAAACCCCATATTTTATGAATAAAGAATTAATTTTCTCAAAATAATTTTTTTTATATTATGGTGTGAATTTGAGATAATGTTATAGTTGTGGGTAATATTTATAAATTTTGCAAAGTATGCAAATTGTCATATTATATTCGATTGGTCGGGGAATATTCGTTTTAAACAGAAAAATATTAAATGCTGAGACAATCATTGGTGGACCCCACAACAGAATTATTGTCGGATTGAGAAAACGACAAAAATATTTTATTGAAAATAATGGCGGAAGTTTTATCGTTGATACTGTTGAACTACTCGGTAGTAAAAGTACAGTAATACGCGTTGTTTCATAGTAGCACACGGTATTGATTATTGATATTTATGTGAGAAGTCACTCAGTTTTGTTCAATTATTGCTATAATAGTTGCTGCATAGTATCTCACATTATTTGATTCAATTATTGTTGATTTAGAAGTTTTGTTTTATTCATTATTATTAACGTAATAAAATAGAAACATCTTTTATATAAAATGAATACTTTATTAAAGTTATTCTATAAATAGAATATATTATATTATATTATGCATAGTGTTTTGCATAGTAAAATCTTTTTATATAAAACAGAATACTTTATTAAAGTTATTCTATAAATAGAATATATTATATGTTATTATGCATAGTGTTTGCATGGTGCCCGCATAGTGTTTGCATAGTAAAAATCTTTTTATATAAATAGAATATATTATATTTTATTTAAAAGATTTTTCTTTAAATATGGACCGTCAGATTAAAGTAAATCAATCTGGACCGTTCATGAATTAGTTACTATGCATTCCATTTTCCTATAAATAGAAGCTCATTCCTTCATTATTTTCTTACTTAATTCACCGAGCTCTAGAGAGAAAACTATAGAGAGACTATAGAGAGATAGAAGAAAAGTTTTCTGCTACTTCACTACTCTTATATCAAGTATTATTTTATGGTAAGGGATATTATTCTTTTGTATTCAAGAAGACAACTTTTGTTATTCCATTTCTTTATTGTTCTATTGGAATAACCTGTATACGCGGGCTACCCTATACTTGGTGGCATTCTTCTATTATTCTGTCTTTATTATTCTATCTAAATATCTCGTGCATGCTATCTGTGGGACTGGTTCCATTTTTTATTATTCCATCTTTATTATTCTGTCAGAATATCATGTCTTTGCTATACAGGACTCGTTCCATCATTTATTATTCCACATTTATTATTACATTTGGAACATCCCAGTCGCAATTGAATTTCACCCGACCTAGTTCCGTTATTATTATTCTCGTTGGAATAACCGCTACATCTAAGTACCGCATGCATGGTGATATCTTTTGTTATTCAATTTGGTATTATACTCAGTTGATTAAAATTTGACTTCTATACTCCATGAAATTAGTGGTATATCCTTGATATTTGCGCTTCATCTAGTATTTTTCATGGAAATATTCTTCTAAGCATTCTTGAATTTTATTCTACAAAGAAGTATCATGCTGACAATTTGGACGTTATTGGTTCCTGGACAAATTAATTCTTGAACTTGTTTAATTGAATTCTTATATCATTGTCATCATCCTTATGTTTATGTTATGTTGAAAGTCATTCAGGGCTCAGTGGTGCATAGATGCACTTGGTATGATTATGACCGAGGATTATTCGGTATAATCATGGTAGTAATGTTACAAATGATGTGAAAATTAAAAGTCCTCATTGGCCCGTAGTGCATTGATGGACAGTTTTTGGTATGATTATGGCTATGGATTCTCTTCGGCCAAGGGAGCAAAGATGAATTGTTTTATGGCATGATCAAGACCGTTGATGAAAACACGATTATCTTTGGCCCGTAGTGCATGGATAATTCGTGGTCGTGATACAAAAGAATATCTTTGGCCTGTAGTACAGGGATCATTTAATGATGTGGATTATTTATTGAGCTGAGTCTCAGCGATAACAGTGATGAAAAACCTTTTTAATCATAAAAGATAGTAGATTTTATTTTCTACTTGACTCTTTTAATGGATTGCTTGTTCCCTGCAGGTTAAACTTGATGTCTATTATATTTTATCAGTTTAACATTGTTGGAGACTAATGATAATTTATTCTGCATTATCTTAGTCATAATATTTCTTACTGGGCTAGTTGAGCTCACCCTTTCTTTCAATGTTCTCTTCAGGAAATGAGAATATAGCTAGGACGTGTCGGGGAACGGAGCGATGGTCCAGGGGATAGCATTAGTAGTCCTCACTATTTTGTGAAATAGTGTGATAATAATTGTAATGAGGACTCCTTTTGAGTTTGTATAATCTCTAGTAGACAATAATTGTATTCAAACTCACAGTTTATGTTTTGTCGTATTGTACACGACAGTTGTATTAGTAAGTTGTATTTAAATTACGCATCATGTATCCAAGCGACCCAAGATGGGTGATGTATACCTAATTTTGGGGGCGTCACAGTTGGTATCAAAGCTTAGGGATATGATCCCTGGCTAAGATGTGATATAAGAACTAGTAAGGGAGAGACGGGGAATTCCTTCGCTAGTATGACCTACCTAAGTTTATTTGGTATTTAATTGGTCGATCAAAGTATAGGGATAATATGTGATATGTTAATTAATCCTTGTTTTGTGGCAGTATTTGAAAATGGCATCTGAAAATGTTCAGATAAGCAATGGAGCACAGGAGACTGTTGATTCTCCACAGATCAATAATCAGGACAATGTGCAACAGGATGGCGATAATCCTCCTGTAAACAATAACACTGATCAATTAATGAACGACGGTACGTTTAAGAGCTTTTAGAATTCATGCAACATCGGTGACGGCTCCTGTTAATAATGCAGAGGAGAAACAATGGCAACCCAAGGTTGGTCACCATTAAGCAATTCAAGGAGCAGGAGCACCGGAGTTTTTGGGAAAGCGGAACCACTTAAAGCGGAGACGTGGTTAAAGCAGATCACCAAGATATTTGATGTCTTGGGATGCTCAGAGAGCACAAGGTTCCTTTTGCCACCTTTGTGTTGCGTGAAGAGGCGATTCTTGGTGGGAATCAGAAACATACCCAAATGACTGGCGACTCAAGATGTCTTGG
The DNA here is from genome assembly GCA_020205615.1 of Panax quinquefolius. Lineage (NCBI taxonomy): Eukaryota > Viridiplantae > Streptophyta > Magnoliopsida > Apiales > Araliaceae > Panax > Panax quinquefolius. The sequence continues at coordinate 83,110,408 of CM035162.1, forward strand.
GAGAAGTTCCAAGAGCTGTTCAATGACAAGTACTTTCCCGAAAGCATTCGTCACATGAAAGAAGTGGAGTTTATCAAATTGGAACAAAACAATATGACTGTGTCGCAATACGAGGCTAAATTTATGGAGTTATCCCGGTTTGCATCCCATTTGGTCGATAATGAGGAGCGAATGAAGCGAATGTTTTTAAGAGGTTTGAAACCGGAGATACGTCAATATCTTATTTCTCATAAATTGTGTTTGTACTCAAATGTTGTAAATAGGGCTCAGTTATTGGAGCGCGGTAACGAGTCAACGCAACCAAAAGAGAGCAGCGGGCAAAATGATAATCTCTGGGTGATAACAAATGATCAAAAAAGCGGTGACGAGAAGCATGGAGGAATCAACATGTCGAAAATGGTAACCACTTCGGTGGTAATCATGGCCAAAATAATAAGAATGGACATTTCAAGAAGAGAAGGTTCAACAATGACATAAAGACGCTTTCAGCACCAAAGACCGTTTCAAAGGAAGAAGAACGACCACCGGGTCGTATGTTTCAAATGCGCATGGGAGGGACACATCCGTCCAAAGCAGACGCAGCAATCCAAAACGTGTTTTAATTGCGAAAGAGAATGTCACTTAGCTCGATTTTGTCGTATGGTGAAGTCAATTCCAGCTGGGATAGTGATGCCAAAGGATGTCCCAGACAAGCCAAAGCCAATAGTTTAAGAGAGAGCATTTTTTTTTCTCGTGAGGAGGAACCTGAATAAAATTATCACTGGTAAGTTAATCATAAGCTCTTACGAAGTCTATACCGTGTTAGATACTGCTTCTACTCACTCTTTTATTTCACCTAGTTGTGTTCAATGTTTGTACTTAACTCCGAAGAAGTTAATCTTTGATTTATCTATTGAAACTCCATTGGGAGAAACCTTCGTTACCTCCATTGTTTATAAATCTTGTTTGATTCAAATTGACACTTTCACGTTACCTGTCGATCTTATCTCTTTAAAAATACTTGCCTTTGATGTGATTTTTTTTGAAATGATTGGTTAACTACTCATCATGTTTTTCGTAAGGTTGTTAGCTTTCATATTCCTAACCAACCTATTATGTGAATTCAAGCAACCAAACCACTAAATTCAATCATTGTCATATCAAGCAATAAGTAAAGAGCCCCGATCCTTTTGTTGATGACTTCCTTGTGTGGAATGCACCGAAGCCAGACTTTCTGTAGGCGACGTCGTGAATGATGATGACAAGTTGATAGGTATCATTATGAGGTGCTATCTAGGTTAAGGGATAGAAGTCACAGTTGGTATCAATGTGACGTATTATCCAAGTCTTGGATGAGAGTAACAGTTTTGAATGATATTTCTATCGTTAATAAATTTCTTGACGTATTCATGAAGACTTCCTAGCCTACCCCTAGAGCGTGAAATTAAATTTTGTATTGACCATAGTACAAAACCCATTTCTAAAACCCTCAAATATTTCTTTACTTAAAACGAACGTAACATGCGCCAAATACGTTGGCTCAAGCTGTTAAAGATTACGATCGTACCATTCAATACCATCGTGGGAAAGCAAACATGGTAGCTGACGCGTTGAGTAGAAGATCGTATGCGAGTGCGATATTGTTAACACAAAGGCCCATTTCGTACGACTTATAAATGATGAAGATAGAGTTAAAGATTCTAGGAACCCAAGTGAAGATAATGAATATACGAGTAGAATCGACTTTAATCGATAAAGTTAAAGCCGCTCAAGCTACATACTCAGAGCTGATGAATGTGAAGAAGAAGGTTCAAGAGGGCGTTATTCTAGAAGCAAGAATCGACGAAGAAAGGAAATCTCAACCCTTGATTTAATTGGCCCATTTGAAATCCTCGATGGAATAGGAACTGTGGCCTATAGACTCGTTTTACCGCCAAGTATGTTGCGTGTTCAGAACTTTTTTTTTACGTATCGATGTTACGTAAATATATGGATGACCCGAACCACATTATTAATTTAGAATCGGACGAGATAGCGGATGATTTAACGTATGAGATCTCGTGTTAAAATCTTGGATAAGAAGAATCGTATCCAACACTCAAGGGTTATACCTCAAGAGTTAGAATCTGAAATGAAGTCAAGGTATCCTCACCGTTACGGCATACCAGTATCGTCACGTAAATTTCGAGGGCGAAAATTCCATGAGGGAGATTGTGAAACCCCAGATTTTATGAATAAAGAATTAATTTTCTCAAAATAATTTTTTTTATATTATGGTGTGAATTTGAGATAATGTTATAGTTGTGGGTAATATTTATAAATTTTGCAAAGTATGCAAGTTGTCATATTATATTCGATTGGTTGGGGAATATTCGTTTTAAACAGGAAATATTCGTACGACGGAACAATCATTGGTGGACCCCACAACAGAATTATTGTCGGATTGAGAAAACGACAAAAATATTTTATTAAAAATAACGGCGAAAGTTTTACCGTTGATACAGTTGAACTACTTGGTAGTAAAAGTACAGTAATACGCATTGTTGCATAGTAGCACACGGTATTGATTATTGATATTTATGTGAGAAGTCACTCAGTTTTGTTTAATTATTGCTACAATAGTTGCTGCATAGTATCTCACATTATTTGATTCAATTATTGTTGATTTAGAAGTTTTGTTTTATTCGTATTATTAACGTAATAAAATAGAAACATCTTTTTATATAAAACAGAATACTTTATTAAAGTTATTCTATAAATAGAATATATCATATTTTATTATGCATAATGTTTGCATAGTGCCCGCATAGTGTTTGCATAGTAAAAATCTTTTTATATAAATAGAATATATTATATTTTATTTAAAAAAAATTCTTTAAATATGGACCGCCAGATTAAAGTAAATCAATCTGGACCGTTCATGGATTAGTTACTATGCATTCCATTTTCCTATAAATAGAAGCTTATTCCTTCATTATTTTCTTACGAATTCACTGAATTCTAGAGAGAGAAACTATAGAGAGAGACTATAAAGAGATAGAAGAAAAGTTTTCTGCTACTTCACTACTCTTATATCAAGCATTATTTTACGATAAGGGATATTATTCTTTTATATTCAAGAAGAGAACTTTTGTTATTCCATTTCTTTATTGTTCTGTTGGAATAACTTGTATACGCGGGCTACCCTATACTTAGTGACATTCTTCTATTATTCTCGCATCTTTATTATTCTCGTTTTAAATATCCCGTCTGCATGCTATACATGCGGACTGGTTCCATTTTTTATTATTACGCTTTTATTATTATTCACGTGAATATCATGTATGTGCTATCTGGCGGGGACTGGTTCCATCATTTATTATTTTGCATTTATTATTCTGTTGGAACATCCTGTCGGTGTGAATTTCACCTGACCTAGTTCCGTTATTATTATTCTGTTGGAATAACCGTCTATGCGAAGTACAGCATTCATGGTGATATCTTTTGTTATTCCATTCGGTATTATACTCAGTTGATTAAAATTTTGACTTCTATACTCCATGAAATTAGTGGAATATCCTTGATATTTGTACTTCATCCAGTATTTTTCATGGAAATATTCTTCTGAGCATTCTTGAATTTTATTCTACAAAGAAGTATCATGTTGACAATTTGGAAGTTATTGGTTCCTGGACAAATTAATTCTTGAACTTGTTTAATTGAATTCTTATATCATTGTCATCATCCTCATGTTTATGTTATGTTGAAAGTCATTTGTGTCCTGTAGTGCATAGATGGACTTAGTATGATTATGACCAGGGATTATTCGATAAAATCATGACCGTAATGTTACAAATGATGTGAAAATTAAAAGTCCTCATTGGCCTGTAGTGCATTGATGGACAGTTTTTGGTATGATTATGGCTATGGATTCTCTTCGGCCAAGGGAGCAAAGATGAATTGTTTTATGGCATGATCAGGACCGTTGATGAAAACACAATTATCTTTGGCCCATAGTGCATGGATAATTCATGGTCGTGATACTAAAGAATATCCTTGGCCTGTAGTGCAGGGATGATTTAATGATGTGGATTATTTATTGAGCTGAGTCTCAGCAATAACAATGATGAAAAACCTTTTTAATCATAAAAGATAGTAGATTTTATTTTCTACTTGACTCTTTTAATGGATTGCTTGTTCACCGCAGCTAAACTTGTTGTCTATTATATTTTATCGGTTTAACATTGTTGGAGACTAATGATAATTTATTCTTGCATTATCTTAGTCATAATATTTCTTCTTGGGCTAGTTGAGCTCACCCTTTCTTTCACTATTCTCTTGTGAAATGAGAATATAGTTTGGGACGAGTTGGGGAACGGAGTGATGGTCCGGAGGGATAGCATTAGTAGTCCTCACTATTTTGTGAAATAGTGTGATAATAATTGTAATGAGGACTCCTTTTGAGTTTGTATAATCTCTAGTAGACAATAATTGTATTCAAACTCACAGTTTATGTTTTGTCGTATTGTACACAACAGTTGTATTAGTAAGAGTTGTATTTAAATTCTGTACCATGTATCTGGCGACCCAAGATGGGTGATGTATACCTAATTTTGGGGGCGTCACATGTAGTGCAAAGATGAATATTTGATTAAAGACGTGTATTGATTGATGTTATAGGGATAAAATATTGATGATGGACTTTTAAATCTTAGAAGATAGTAGAACTCATTATCTACTTGGCTCTTCTAATGGATTGTTGTTTCTGCTGCAGTTGTTGATCTAAAACTTATTCTCTATTATATTTTATCAGATTTTTCCTTGATTAAAACTAATGATAATTTGTTTTATATTATCTTAGTCATAATATTCTTTACTAGGCTAGTTGAGCTCACCATTTTCCTTTTTGTTCCATTTTTCTTCTCAGGAGGTGAGAACATAGCAGGATCTAGTTGGGGTATGGAGTGATGGTTCTAGAAAGATGTTTTAGCAGTCCTAACAATTTCTGTAAAATAGTGTATGAATAATTGTAATGAGGACTTATTTGAGTGTGGATATTGTCTAGAAAACAATGTTTGTATTTAAACTCATAGTATGTGTTGTCGTATTTTGCACGACAATTGTATTATTGAAGTTGTAGTTTGCTTTTTGTACCATGAATGGGTGTTGTATACCTATTTTGGGGGCAACACAAACATGGCATACATGCTTTTAATTCACATACCAAATATAAATATTGAGTTCCTTACTCAATCCTCCTTATTTAACCAAAACAATACAGTCATAAATTGACTTGAACATTTCATGATTTCAACATGTATAACATATCATGCAATTTAAAACATTTCATCAAGTCCACGTAACAAATAGGAACTGAAAGACTTGTCATGATCGTTGTTTACCAATAATAGATTAACAGCTTACAGTTATCTGTACTTTACATGCCCTACACAATTATATAATCATACACATCAACTATTAGTCACATAACAACACATAGTAATTGTAATGTAAACTCTACTCTACATCTAATAATCTTTCCTATTAATTAGTACACAATGTTCAATTAGATTGTGTTAACTTTTCGACTTATGACTCACTATATTTCTTCTTAATCAAACTCGGAGTTCATTCAAGTGCTTAAGTCTTGCTAGGACTACTTATTGGTTTTATGTTAAATCCATTCCATATCTTATAATATTCATTTCAATTGATTTGAAACACTTTTTAAGTTTATTAACACTTGGCACGGCGTTTCGACGTTCATTCGTCACACGCCCGATTTGCCTCTCTTATGTATGCTTACTATGCTTCTATAACTTATCTAATACATTATTTATTAACGTTAAGCATCATAATATTTACTAATGTTCAAGTTTTATAACTTAGAACATCATCTTATATCGTCAAGAGCACTACACATGCATATGTGCATGCCCGACGCCCTCTGATTGCCCTCGAAAACATAACAGTCTTAAAGATGACCATTTTGACTACTGTTACGGACCTCAAATTGAAAACTATAAAGAACAAAGGTTGTAGGTCTATTTGTCCTCGTTCCAGATCATCTTGAATCACCTCAATCGGAGTTCGTATGAGAACGTTATGGCCATTTTACTACAGGAGGCCAAAACTGTCCGACTCAAACTTCTGTTCCGGCGCCGCGGTGCGAAAACTAGGCTAACCAGTGACGCTGCAGTGCAAAATTGGCACTTGGGAACAAATTTCAGCACCGGGGGTCAAATTTCTGGCGCTGAGGCGCGAATTTTGGCGCTGGGGTGCAAATTTTGGTGTTGGGGCTCTATTTGTGGCGCTGGGGCGCCAAAAACTAACAGAACCGAGCCCGAAGACCATTTTTGGTCTGTTTAAGAAATTCTAGCAAATAATTATTGAACAACAAATTTACACATAATTAATATTTTTACACATAACCTCGCCAAGCATACATATATTAACTTAAATCTACTGAACAACAAATTTAGAAAGACTAAATCCGTAAAAATAATGTTTTAAAATTAAAACTCCATGTTTGACATTTGTTAAACACAATGAACACTGTAAATTCTTATAACCACCAATTCGTTTACTTTAACTACGATTCTCTGTTCTTAACAACATAATTAACATGTTCACAGTTTTAATTTCCCAATTAGCTACCAACAATTTACTGATATTGATTTTCTTAACAACCAAACTAATGAATATTTTTACTGTTAATAGCCATGTATAAGAACATACACTGAAAAATAGTTTCCCTTTCTTTTAACAAAATTAACATACAATTCTTTGTCTAAACACAAATTTCTAGCATTACAACTACTTATATAAGATAGTTGTCCTACTACAACCACATATGCACATGATTCCATCATCCATTATAAAAATATGAATTACAGAGACTATACTATAAAACACAATAAACCTTAAGAACACAGAGACTATGGAATTATACTATAAATCATATATGTTAAGATTATGTAACATACCTTTAATTTGTTCAGACAATCCTTTTTAATCACTAAGAATATCTTGAAGAACTCAGAACTTTCTCTTGCTTTTCTTTCTCAGACTCTCTCTCAAACCTCTGACAATATTTTCTTTCTTAGACTAAAGCCAATTGCATTATACGTAAACTAAAACAAACGCACTTTTCAAACGTTTAAAATCCAAACGTAACTGCCATATACTAATGACCCTATTAAACTATCAGTTACCAAATATATTATATATTATTTATATTTTGTTTAATTTAATTTATATTACTAATAAATCTAATTTAAAAATCCAAAAGTCATAGGGCTTTATTTGGAAAAATTATTTAAAATTAAAGACTTAATATATTTAAGCCTTGTTTGGCAAAATAAATTAAAACTACTTTAATTTATTTTAATAACCATTTATAATATACCTATTTGTCACACTTCTAATTAATTAAGTTTTCATACTTAATTTAATTAATTCTAATAACAATTCATTGCATAATATAATAATTTATTTAATCATTATAAACTCTCTAACTTAATTATTAAATTAAATTAGAATACTATTTCAAAATAATTACTTTCCTTAACTCATTAATTATTTATTAAACAAATAAATAATCAAATCACATCAAATCAATTAAACAAATACTTATTCAACGATAAACACATCCATTAAATATTTATATAATTCAATAAATATTTAAATATTATAATTAAAAATCTGGATTGTTACATCATTCCCTCCGTACAAGGATTCTGTCCTCAAAATCACAACTCAAACCACTCTTTCGTTACAATCTTCCCTACTTACAAATATTCTGTCCCCGGAATTGAAGACACAAATTAAACAAATAACTCAGAGTAATCTTTCATCATTTTATCTAAATATAGATTTTATATTTCCTTCTACATTCATTACTTTAACAAATTCTAGGTTTCATTTCATAACCTTCACTTGAACTCAATTATATTCTGAGTATTATATATCTTTTAACCCATTCATTTCGTTTTCTAAGGATCGTTATCATAACACTCGGGATATTACATTCACTCTTTCTTCTAAGAATTTCGTCCTCGATTTTTTTTTATTCATTTATCTTTATTCATTCAATCTATCAAAGTAGATTTTACACTAATACTTTATTCATTCCTTGGGTTTTATAACCACTTCTTTCCACAAATATCTTTTTGTAATTATTAACTTTTCTATTAAAAGTTTTACATTATTCTTTGATAACTCATATCCTTCTCATTTCAAAATCTCTTTTCTCACTTATTCAACATACTCATCATTCAGTGTCGTATTCTACGACTCACTTCTTTCTAAGGAATACTTTCCTTTTTCACTTCCATCTTGCAGAATAACAAGAATCTTCCACAGTTGTTCAATAACTGGGAAGTAGTATGAATAACTCAGGAATTTAAAAGATTCCAAATCATGATGAGGGTCAAAAGACCTTGAACTCTACTCTCTAAGTTTAATTGTGCTTCACCCCCCACCCCGATTCTTCACACTTTAAACCCTTTTTAGCAGAATGTTTATCAATCACAAAGACTGCAAACACCCTCCACTCGTACACTAGGTGGCCAGCCTATTGTACCACTACGTTGGACCGCAACGTAGTGTTTTGTAACGACTATAAGCATTACGCTCAGTACTTAGGGTGTGACGCCCCCAAAATAGGTATACATCACCCATTTTGAGTCGCCAAATACTTGGTACAGAAACAAATACAACTTCATTAAACTGTGAGTTTAAATACAAATAGAGAGTATAAAAACTCAAAAGGAGTCCTCATTAAAATTATTGATACACTATTTTAAAAATAGTGAGGACTGCTAAAACAACTTTCTAGAACCATCACTCCGCACTCCACTAGTTCCTCGCTGCTATGTTCTCACCTCCCGAGAGAAGAAAAAATGGAACAAAAGGGTGAGCTCAACTAGCCAAAGAAAGAATATTATGACTAAGATAATATACAACAAATTATCATTAGTCTTCAACGAGGAATAATCGATAAAATATAATTGACAACAAGTTTTAGATCAACAACCGCAATGGAAAACAACAATCCATTAGAAGAGTCAAGTAGAAAGAATTCTACTATCTTCTAAGATTTAAAACTCCATCATCAATATTTTATCCCTGTAACATCAATCAATATACATCTTGAATCAAATATTCATCTTTGCACTATAGGCCAAAGATATTCATTTGTATCACCAAGTTGGTCATGTTCATCTCAACACTGCTCATCTTTTGCACTACGCCCAAAGATATTCATTAGGTAATCATTCATCTTTGCACTACAGTGCCAAAGATATTCATTCAGTATCATCATTTAGGACCGAGGATGATGAAAAATATTTTAAAGAAAACAAATCCAGTGAGATAACAGATCAAATATTAAGGATTCGTATTACAGTTTATCCAAGTTCAATAATACTCTGAAATAACCAATTTTGAAGCAGAATTCAAAAATAATGATCAAAACATGGATACAATCAAAGATAGTAACCATAATAGACAAATTGGACAAAAAGAAGAATATTTTATTTTTCTATGAATAATGTCAGATTCGTGAATAGTCTTGTATACATGAATAAGTAACCCCCACACAAAAAGTTTCAAATTTGATAAAAAGTTTATACCAATATTTCTAAGATAATGATATTGAAGAAAATATCATTTTAAGAAGAAAATAACATCCCTTACCTCAAAATATCGCATTATTTTCGATCGGAATATCGGTATAAGGCTGAAGGAAACTTGCACTAATTAACAGAAACTCACAAAGTATCTAAATACTCATAAAATAAACTCAATAATCTAGAGAGAAAGAGAGAAAACTTGTTTCCGTGTGATTTTCAATTCTAACTTAGCCTCTATTTATAGGAAAATGTTAGCACGCAAAGCAGACTTAACCTCAAGACCTCGATGGCTTTACCTCGCTACTATTCCCACCCACCACATTTGAATAAAAATCTCAAACATTTCTTCACCAACCAAGAGTGGGGCCCACCAATTCTAGAATTTTCCACCAAAATGATTTATAACCCGATTTCCAAATCAGCCACCTCTTAAAATTTATAAAAATCATACGCTCATTTTTAATTCGCTCAAAATTTGTGGGCATATACTCAACTTATATATGTATAACATATCCAAAAATTACAACGATCCAACTATTTGGATTAAAAATTATAACTCCCGCAATATATTTTAAAAACACCGGGTTTGATTTTTAATACCTCCAATCCGACAAAATACTAATAAAACACCTCAACATTAATTCCTTCATTTATAACCACATAAATAAATCCATTATTTATATCCACATAAAATAAATATTTCTTTATCATATGAATCAATGATTAATTATCTGGTTTGATTTTTAATACCTCCAATCCGACAAAATACTAATAAAACACCTCAACATTAATTCCTTCATTTATAACCACATAAATAAATCCATTATTTATATCCACATAAAATAAATATTTCTTTATCATATGAAACAATGTAATTATTCGCAAATAATATTACAGAATCACATTTATGACAACCAAAGTCATTTCAGAAAGAGGGGGCTTTCCAAAAGGATTTCTCCTTACCGTAGCAAGAATTAGGTGACCAAACCTCTCCTCGATGTAACTTTCTAGACATTGCCAATAATGTTATCTAATAATATTATTCCAAATAATCAATTCATCGATCCGATAAAGGAGATAATCGTGCGATGGCGATAATTGAAACAACAATAATATAAAATATCAATGCAAAGAATTATTGAATCAATAAAATAAAATATTGAATAAAGAACTACTATGACAATTATTGAGTAGTGCCTTCTTACGTAAGGATTAATAATTCAACAATACAAAGGCAACAACGCCAGACTTTACTTTAACCACCGGGTATTCCAACAAAGTGTTAATTGAATAACTACTACTGTAGTTATTTAATTTTGTCGTTTTCTTCATTCGACCGTTATCCGTTATGGGGCCCATAATCGGTTGCACCGTCGTACGAATATTCCTCGACAGAAAGAATATTCCACCGACAAAATGAATATTTTATAACCACTTGCTTATTTTGCAAAATTTTCACATTTCACCCATAACCAAAGTTATTATATCAAATTAATACCTTATTATTCACAATAATAAATAAAGGAAATTTGATTTTATTCATTAAAAAGTTGGGGTCTTACAACCTCTCCTCCATATGAAATTTCGTCCTCGAAATTGACGTACGTACCTGGTGTTTCGAAAAGGTGAGGATACCTCGCTTTCATTTCTGATTCCAACTCCCAGGTCATCTTTTCAATAGCATGGTTTCTCCACAAATCCTTAACTTGTGGTATAACCTTCGTGCGTAGGACATGCTCTTTCCTATCCAAGATCTTAACAGTACCTCCTCGTAACGTTAAATCTTCAGCTATCTCGTCTGGTTCTAACTCAATAATGTGGTTCGGTCTTTAACATATTTACGAAGCATAGATATGTGAAAAACATTATGAACACGAGACATACTTGGAGGTAATGCGAGTCTATAGGCCACATTTCTTATTCGGTCAAGAATCTCAAATGGACCAACAAATCTTTGATTGAGCTTTCCTCTCTTCCCAAATCTTGTAACTCCCTTCCATGGTGCAACACGTAACAATACATGATCCCCAATATTAAATTCCACGTCCTTCCGATGAAGATCCGCATAACTCTTTTGTCGATCCTGTGCCGTTTGTATACGTTATCGAATCGTTTGGATCTTCTCTGTAGTCATGCGTACCAACTCTGGTCCCAACAATGTTGCTTCACCCACCTCATCCCAGCATACTGGAGAACGACATTTTCTTCCATACAACACCTCGAATGGAGCCACACCTATGCTCTCCAGATAACTGTTGTTGTAGGAGAATTCCACCAATGGTAGGTACTTATCCCAACTCCCTTTGAGATCTAGGACATAGAGTCTTAATAGATCTTCAAGAGTTTGAATAGTCCTCTCTGATTGTCTGTCCGTTTGAGGATGGTATGCCGAATCAATCAGAAATCTGCGCCCATAGCTTTCTGTAAGCTAACCCAAAATCGTGAAGTGAATCTTGGGTCACGATCCAAAACTATGGATACTGGCATGTCGTGCAATCTCACAATCTCGCTTACGTACATACTAGCAAGACGTTCAAGGGAATAAGTCTCACGTATGGGCAAGAAATGGGCAGATTTGGTTAATCTATCAACAATAACCCAAATCGCATCTATGCCTTGAGAAACCTTGGGAAGACCCGTAACAAAATCCATAGTAATGTGTTCCCACTTCCATTTCAGAATCTCAAGTGGTTGTAATGGACCCTTTGGCATAGGATGCTCTGTCTTTACACGTTGACAAGTTAAACACCTCGAGATAAACTCCGCGATCTCTCTTTTCATTCTACTCCACCAAAATGTATGTCGAAGATCATGATACATTTTGGTACTCCCAGGATGGATTGCAAACGGTGTGTTATGTGCCTCCATCATGATTCAATGCTTCAAGTCAGAATCGTTAGGAACACAAAGTCTGGAGTTGACTCGAAGTATTCCTTCTTCATTGATTCTTGCTTCTGGAATAGCACCTTCTTGCACTTTCTTCTTCATACGCGATCGACTCCATGTCCGTAGCTTGAGCGCCTTTTTAACTTTATCGATTAAAGTCGGTTCTACTCGCATGTTTGATATCATCACGTGGGTACTTGGAGCCTTCATCTCTATCTCCATCCTTTGCAAGTCATACAAAATGGACCTTTGTGTTAACAACATTGCACTCTTACCCGCATATGATCTTCTACTTAATGCGTCAGCTACCACGTTTGCTTTTCCATGATGATATTGGATGGTGTGATTGTAATCTTTCAACAGCTCGAGCCAACGTCGTTGCCGCATGTTGAGTTCCTTTTGGGTGAAGAAATATTTGAGGCTTTTATGATCTGTATAGATCTCCACTTTCTCCCCATACAGGTAGTGTCTCCAAATCTTCAACGCTAAAACGACTGCTGCCAACTCCAAATCATGAGTAGGATAATTCCTCTCATATTCTTTGAGTTTCCGTGAGGCATAGGCTATGACTTTCCCATGTTGCATGAGAACACATCCTAACCCTTTGCCTGAAGCATCGTTGTAGATAACAAATCCATCCGAACCGGATGGTATTGTCGTAACAAAATTAAAATGAGTCTTCTCTTAAGTTCTTGAAAACTCTTCTCGCAATCCTCGTTCCAACCGAATTTTATATCTTTACGAGTTAGCTGAGTTAACGGAGTAGCGATTCGAGAAAATCCTTCCACGAATCTCCGATAATAACCAGCTAAGCCTAGAAAGCTACGTACTTCGGTCATCGACTTTGGTTGCTCCCAACTTTGTATGGCTTCAATCTTCGTCGGGTCGACAGATACTCCGTGTTTTAACACTACGTGTCCAAGGAATGCTACTTCCTCAAGCCAGAACTCGCATTTTTTCAACTTGGCATACAACTTGTTATCATGAAGCCTTTGCAGTACCAACTTCAAATGGTGCTCATGATCTTCACGGCTTTTGGAATAGATGAGGATGTCATCAATAAAGACAATAACGAACTGATCCAAGTATTCTTTAAACACACGGTTCATCATATCCATGAAAGCAGTTGGAGCATTAGTCAATCCAAAAGACGTGATTAAGAATTCATAATGCCCATACCGAGTTTTGAAGGCAGTCTTTGGAATATCCTCAGTTTTAATCTTCAGCTGATGATATCCAGAACGAAGATCGATCTTTGAAAAGAATTGTGCTCATTGCAACTGGTCAAACAGGTCATAAATGTGAGGTAGCGGATACCTATTCTTGTTAGTGACATGGTTCAACTCTCGGTAGTCAATACAAAGTCGCATACTCCCATCTTTCTTCTTTATGAATAACACAGGAGCACCCCAAGGAGATGTACTAGGACGAATAAAACCGATGTCCAACAACTCCTGTAGTTGGACCTTTAACTCCTAAAGTTCAATAGGAGCCATTCAATATGGGGTTTTAGAAATGGGCTTTGTACCAGGTTCAAGGTCAATAAATAATTCAACTTCACGTTCTGGGGGTAGACCGGGAAGTTCTTTAGGAAATACATTAGGAAATTCACTAACAATAGAAATAGTATTCAAATCTGACGTGTTTTTGTTCAAGTCCATGACATGGGCTAAGAAAGCTTTACATCCATTTTTTAATAAACGAATATCTTTATGGCTTGATATGACAGTGCCTGATTTTAGTGGTTTGGTTGTTTGAATTCGCATAATAGGTTGGTTAGGAATATGAAAACTAACAACCTTGCGAAAACAATCAATTTTAGCATGATGCGTGGTTAACTAATCAATCCCCAAAATCACATCAAATGCAAGAATTTTCAACGAAATAAGGTCGGCAGGTAATGTGATGATACCGACTTGAATTATGTAAGATTTAAAACCAGTAGATGTAACAAAAGTTTCTCCTAACGGAGTCTCAACAGATAAGTCAAAGTCTAATTTCTCCGGAGTCGAGTCTAAACGTTGAGCACAAGCAGGAGAGATAAAAGAATGGGTAGAACCGGTATCTAATAAGGTATAAACTTCGCAAGAGTTTTTGATTAGCTTACCCGTGATCACCTTGTTTGGGTTCCTCGCATTTTTGGCAGTCACGACAAACGCCTTTCCAGGAACCACCGACTTTAACTTATCCAGGACAGCCTTTGGAGTCACCATCCCTGTTGAACTTGGTTTCGCAACTAGACAATCTCTAGCTATATGACCTTCCTTTCCACAGTTATAACACACCTTGGATTGTTGTGGGCAGTGTGAGCTGATGTGTCCCTCTTTCCCGCATTTGTAACATACGACCGGTGTTCGTTCTTGTGATGCCCCCAAAATTAGGTATACATCACCCATCTTGGGTTGTCAGATACATGGTACATAATTCAAATACAACTTACTAATACAACTGTCGTGTACAATATGACAAACATAAATTGTGAGTTTGAATATAAATATTATCTACTAGAGATTATACAAACTCAAAAGGAGTCCTCATTACAATTATTATCACATTATTTCACAGAATAGTGAGGACTACTAATGCTATCCTCCGACCATCACTCCGCTCCCCGACTCGTCCCAAATATATATTCTCATTTCCTCAAGAGAATAAAGAAAGAAAGGGTGAGCTCAACTAGCCCAAGAAGAAATATTATGACTAAGATAATGCGTAATAAATTATCATTAGTCTCCAACAATGTTAAACTAATAAAATATAATAGACATCAAGTTTAATCAAGATCGAAACAAGCAAACCATTAAAAGAGTCAAGTAGAAAATAAAATCTACTATCTTTTATGATTTAAAAGGTTTTCATCATCATTATCGCCGAGACTCGACTTAATAAATATTCCACATCATCGAATCACCCCCTCGCACTACTACTGCCAAGGATATTCTTTAGTATCACGACCACAATTATCCATGAACTACGGCCAAGAATATTTTTGTATTCATTAATGGTCATGATCATGCCAACAACTCGTCCATCAATGCACTATGGGCCAATGAGGACTTTTACCACATCATTTGTAACATTACTACCATGATTACATCGAATAATCCCTCGTTATAATCATACCAAGTCCATCTATGCACCACAGTGCCACGATGACTTTCAAATATAATATAAACATGAGGATGATGACAATGATATAAGAATTCAATAAAACAAGTTCAAGAATTAATTTGTCCAAGAACTACTAATGTCCAAATTGTCAACATGATATCGCTTTGTAGAGTAAAATTCAAGAATGATCGTAAGAATATTTCCATGAAAAGATATCGGATGAAACGCAAATATCAAGGATATTCTACTAATTTCATGGAGTATAGAAGTCAAAACTTTAACCAACCGAGTATAATAAGGAATGGAATAACAAAAGAAATCACCATGCATGCGGTATTTCCATGTACAAAGTTATTCCAATAGAATACTAAATAACTAAACCGTGTCAAAGTAAATTTGCACCACCGGATGATGTTCCAACAGAATAATAAAGATTTTAACCAGTCCGTAAAACACATGCATGTGATGTTCCAATGTAATAATAATAAGATGGAACTAGGTCCGTTGAAAACACATGCATATGTGATGTTCCAACGGAATAATAATAAAGACGGAACCAGTCCTGTAAAACACACGAATAGGATGTTCCAAATGTAATAATAGAAGAATGTCACAAAGTATAGGGTGAGATCACAGATATCAAAAGTTATTCCAATGTAATAATAAGAAATGGAATAACAACAGTTCTCTTCATGAATAAGAAAGAATAACACCCCTTACGAGTACAACAAATAATATTCCCTACCTTAAGAAGAAGTGTACTGGATATATAAGTTGTGAAGTAGCAGAATACTTTCTTCTTTCTCTCTATAGTTTATCTCTCTAGAGTTTCAGTGAATTCGTAAGAAAATAATGAATGAATGAGCTTCTATTTATAGAAAAATGGAATGCATAAGAATTAACTCTCATGAATCAATCGAGATTGATTTACTTTAACTGACGGTCTATCCATACTTAAAGCAAAATAAAATATAATATATTCTATTTATAATCTAATAAAATGAATAACTTTATAAAAGATTTTACTATGCAAACACTATGCATAATAAAATATAATATATTCTAATTATTGTCTAATAAAAACAGATAGCTTTATAAAAGTATTCTGCTTTATATAAAAAGATTTAACTATGCAAAACACTATACTGCATACTACGCAAACACTATGCATAATAGAATATAATATATTCTATTTATAGAATAACTTTATAAAAGTATTTTGTTTTATATAAAAGATTTTCTCAGATTATTACATTAATAATACCAACAAAACCGAGTGACTTATCACTTAAGCATCAATAATTAATACCGTGTGCTACTATGCAACCACGCATACATCAGATTCGCATTTTTTAACACCGTGTGTTTCAACAGCTAACTAGAAACTTCCGCCGTTATTTTCATAAAAGTATTTTTGTCGCTTTTCTCAATCCTAATAATAATTCCATTGTGGTGTCCACCAATGATTGTGTTGTTGTACTAATATTCCCTGTTAAAACGAATATTCCCCGACCAATCGAATATTATATAACAACTTGCGTACTTTGCAAAATTTATAAATATTACCCACAACTATTATATCAATTTTACTCCATAATATTCAAAAATAATATTTATAGAAAATTCATCTTTATTCAAAAAGTTGGGGTTTTATAATCTCCCCTTCTTATGAAATTTCACCCTCGAAATTAGGGTACGTACCTGGTATGTCGAAGAGGTAAGGAGACCTTCATTTCATTTCAAATTCTAACTCCCAAGTCATTTCCTCAACATCGTGGTTTTTCCACAAAACTTTGACTTGAGGTATAACCTTGGTGCGTAGAATATGTTCCTTCTTATCCAAGATTTGAATAGGCACCTCTTCATACGTCAAATCTTCCGCTATTTCGTCTGGTTCCAACTCAATAATGTGGTTTGGGTCTTCCACATATTTACGTAACATGGATATGTGAAAAACGTTATGAACACGAGACATACTTTGCGTGTCTGCGAGTCTATAGCCACGCTTCTACTCGATCAAGGATTAAAATGGGCCGATAAATCGAGGATTGAGCTTTCCTCTCTTCCAAATCTCGTAACCCCTTTCCATGGAGCAACACGTAACAACACATGATCTCCTATATCGAATTCCACGTCTTTTCGATGAAGATCAAGATAACTCTTTTTCGATCTTGTGAGGTTTTTATACGTTGTCGGATCGTTTGAATCTTTTCTGTAGTCATATACGTACCAACTCCGGTCCCAACAACGTTGCTTCACCCACCTCATCCCAAAGATACCGAGAACGACACTTTCTTCCATACAACGCTTGAATGGAGCCATGCCAATACTTGCTTGATAACCGTTGTTGTAGGAAAACTCCACCAATGGTAAGAACTTGTCCCAACTTCCTTGAAATCAAGGACACATAGTCTTAATAGATCTTCAAGAGTTTGAATAGTCCTCTCCGATCGTTCGTCCGTCCGAGGATGATATCTTGAGCTAAATCATAAATCTGCGCCCATAGCTTTTCTGCAAACTAACCCAAAATCATGAAGTGAATCTTGGGTCTCGATCGAAAACTATGAATACTTGGCATACCATGCGCCTTACAATCTTGTTTATGTACATACGAGCAAGACGCTCAAGTGTATAAGTCTCTCAGATTCAGAAGAAATGAGCAGACTTGGTCAATCTATCAACAATGACCCAAATCGCATCTATGCCTTGAGAAACCTTGGGAAGACCAAAGAATTGAAATCCATGGTAATGTGCTCCCACTTCCATTCCGGAATTTTAAGTGGTAGCAATGGACCTTTCATGATTGATGCTCGCTACCGACTCGCTGACACGTTAGACACCTTGAGATAAATGGTATACTATCTCTCTCTCTTCATATTGCTCCACCAAAATGTATATGTCGAAGATCGTGATACATTTTGGTACTCCTAGGATGGATTACAAACGGTGTGTTGTGCGCCTCCATCATGATTTTATACTTTAAATCAGGGTCGTTAGGAACACAAAGTCCGGAGTTGACTCAAAGTATTCCTTCTTCATCGATTCTTGCTTCCTGATCACACCTTCTTGCACTTTCTTCCTCATACGCATCACCTCCAGATCTCAGAATTTGAGCAAACTTTAATTTTATCAATTAAAGTCGGTTCTACTCAGATATTTTCAATCATCACGTGGGTCCTGGAGTCTTTATCTCTATCTCCATCCTTTGCAAGTCATACAAAATGGGCCTCATATTGACAATATTGCACTCGTACCGGCATATGATCTTCTACTCAATGCGTCAGCTATCACGTTCGCTTTTCCAAGATGGTATTGGATGGTATGATCATAATCTTTCAACAGTTTAAGCCAACGTCGTTGTCGCATGTTGAGTTCCTTTTGAGTGAAGAAATATTTGAGGCTTTTATGATCCGTAAAGATCTCCACTTTCTCCCCATACAAGTAATGCCTCCAAATTTTAAATGCGAAGACAACAGCTGCTAACTCTAGGTCATGAGTAGGATAATTCCTCTCATATTCTTTGAGTTGTCGTAAGGCATAGGCTATGACTTTCCCATGTTGCATGAGAACACATCCTAACCCTTTGCCCAAAGCATCACTGTAGATGACAAATCCCTCCGAACCAGATGGTATTGTCAAAACAGGTGCTGAAATGAGTATCCTCTTGAGTTCTTGAAAACTCTTCTCACATTCCTCACTCCAACCGAACTTTGAATCTTTCCGAGTTAGCTGAGTTAGTGGAGTAGCGATTCGAGAAAACCCTTCTATGAATCTCCAATAATAACCAGCTAAACCGAGAAAGCTACGTACTTCGGTCACTGATTTAGGTTGCTCACAGCTTTGAATAGCTTCAATCTTTGCTGGGTCAATAGATATTCCATGACTTGATACTAGGTGCCCAAGGAATGCTACTTCCTCAAGCCAGAACTCGCATTTCTTTAACTTGGCATAAAGCTTGTATTCACGAAGCTTTTGGAGTATCAGCCTCAAGTGTTCCTCATGATCTTCACGACTTTTGGAATATATGAGGATGTCATCAATAAAGACGACCACAAAATGATCCAAATATTCCTTGAATACTCAGTTCATCATATCCATGAAAGCAGCAGGAGCATTAGTCAATTTAAAGGACATGACTAGGAATTCATAATGCCCGTACCGAGTTCTGAAAGTCGTCTTTGGAATATCATCGGTTCTAATCTTCAATTAGTGATATCTGGAACGAAGATCAATCTTTGAAAAGAATTTGGCTCCTTGCAACTAGTCAAACAGGTCATCAATACGTGGCAATGGGCACCTATTTTTGATAGTGACATGATTCAACTCCCGATAATCAATACAAAGTCGCATACTCCCATCTTTCTTCTTCATGAATAGAAACAGAGCAGCACCCCAGGAGAAGTACTAGATTTAATAAAGCCAATGTCTAATAATTCCTGCAGTTGAGTCTTTAACTCTCAAGTTCAATAGAGCCATTCGATATGGGGCTTTGGAAATGGGTTTTGTACCAGGTTCAAGGTCGATACAAAATTCAATTTCACGCTCTAGGGGTAAGCCAGGAAGTTCTTCAGGGAATAGTTCAGGAAATTCATTAACAATAGAAATATTATTCAAAACTGACGTATTTTTGTTTTGATCTGTGACATGAGCTAAGAAAGCTTGACATCCGTTTTTCAATAAACGAATAGCTTTATGGCTTGAGATGACAGTGATTGATTTTAATGGTTTGGTTGCTTTAATTCGCACAATAGGTCGATTAGGAATATGAAAGTTAAAACCTTACAAAAATAATCAATTTTTGCATGATGAGTAGTTAACCAATCAATCCCTAGAATTACATCAAATGCAAGTATTTTTAATGCAATAAGATCGACAGGTAATGTGTGGGTACCAACTTGAACCAAACAAGACTTATAAACCGTGGTTGTAATGAAGGTTTCTCCCAACGGAGTTTCAACAGAAAAGTCAAAGTCTAATTTCTCCGGAGTCAAATTTAATCGTTGAGCGCAAGTAGGAGAAATAAAAGAATGGGTAGAATCGGTATCAAATAAAGTGTAGACTTCGCTAGAGTTTATGATAACTTACCCCGTGATGACCTCATTCGGTTCCTTGCTCTCTAGGAGGTCACAACAAACGCCTCCTCAGACTACCGGGCTTTGACTTTTCTGGGACAGCCTTTGGTGCCTCCATCCTAGCTGAATTTGTCATCGGTGAACGACAAAATCGGGCTAAATGACCTTCTCTTCCACAATTATAACATGCTTTGGATGGCATCGCACAATTTGGACTGATGTGTCCCTCCCCTTTGCATTTGAAGCATATGATAGGTGGTCTTTCTCCTTCCTTAACAACGGGTGCTGGTGCTGACGTCTTTCCATCATTGTTGAATCTTCTCTTCTTGAAATGTCCTTTCTTATTGTTTTGGCCCTGATTACCACCGAAGTGGTTACCATTTCTGTCCTGTTTATTCTCTCCACGCTTGTTGTCACCGCTTCGATGACTGCTCTCACTGGTATTATCATTTTGCCGGCTGCTCTCTTTTGCTTGTGTTGACTCGTTATCGCGCTCCACCAACTGAGCCCTATTTACAACATTTGAATACAAACACAGTTTATGAGAAATAAGATGTTGACGTATTTCAAGCTTCAAACCTCTTAAAAACATTTGCGCCATTCTCTCTTTATTATCCACCAAGTGGGATGCAAACCGGGATAACTCCGCAAATTTTGCCTCGTATTGCAACACGGTCATATTGTTTTGCTCCAATTTGATAAACTCCACCTCCTTCATGTGATGAATACTTTCGGGAAAGTATTTGTCGTTGAGCAGCTCTTGGAACTTCTCCCAATATATCTTTAGCACGGCAGGTTGAGTACGCTTTTGGAGATTCCCACCAATGTCGCCTCTCCACGCAACATAAAGGCGTGAAAGGGAACCTTTTGCTCCTCGAGCATCCCAAGACATCAAATATCTTGGTGATCTTTCTTTATCCATGCTTCGCTATAAGTGGTTTTCGCTCTCCTTTAAACTCCGGTGGTCCCAGCTCCTTGAACTGCTTAGCGGTGGATCACGAGAGTTTCCAATGTTTCAACCTACATTTTGATAGGAGCCGTTCACTTTCTTTGTTGCATGAATTGCATAAAGACTCGAACAATCCATCATTCAAAGATTTGGTCGTTGTTGTTGTTCGCATGAGGATTGTCGCCTTCCTGATGCACATTCTCCTGATTATTAATATGTGGAGACTCAACGAACTCTTGTGCTCCATTGCTATTCTCAACATTTTCTTGATGTCATTTTTAGATATCGCCACAAAACAAAGGTTAATTGACATGTAACATAATATCTCTAAACTCGACCAACCAATTTAAATACAAAATAAATTTAAGTAGGTCATACTAGCGAAGGAATTCCCCTCTCCCTCCTAGTTCTAGTCTCACATCTTAGCCGTGGATCATATCCCTAAGCTTTGATACTTAATCGTGACACCCCCAAAATTAGGTATACATCACCCATCTTGGGTCGCCGATATACGTGGTACATAATTCAAATACAACTTACTAATACAACTGTGCAGTACAATATGACAAACATAAACTATGAGTTTGAATACAAATATTATCTACTAGAGATTATACAAACTCAAAAGGAGTCCTCATTACAATTATTATCACATTATTTCACGTAATAGTGAGGACTACTAATGTTATCCTCCTCGACCATCACTCCGCTCTCCCAGACTCGTCCCAAATATATTTCTCATTTCAAGAGAATAAAGAAAGAAAGGGTGAGCTCAACTAGCCTAGTAAGAAATATTATGACTAAGATAATGCGAATAAATTATCATTAGTCTCCAACAATGTTAAACCGATAAAATATAATAGACATCAAGTTTAGCTCATAATGAACAAGCAAACCATTAAAAGAGTCAAGTAGAAAATAAAATCTACATCTTTTATGATTTAAAAGGTTTTTCATCATCAAGTATCATCCTTGAGACTCAAATTTAATAAATATTCCACATCATCGAATCACCCCAGACTACTACGGCCAAGGATATTCTTTAGTATCACGACCATAATTATCCATGAACTACGGGCCAAGAATATTTATGTATTCATTAATGGTCATGATCATGCCAACAACTGTCCATCATTGCACTACGGGCCAATGAGGACTTTTACCACATCATTTGTAACATTACGGTCATGATTACATCGAATAATCCCTAGTTATAATCATACCAAGTCCATCTATGCACTACAGGCCACAGATGACTTTCAATATAATATAAACATGAGGATGATGACAATGATATAAGAATTCAATAAAACAAGTTCAAGAATTAATTTGTCCAAGAACTACTAATGTCCAAATTGTCAACATGATACTGCTTTGTAAAGTAAAATTCAAGAATGATCAGAAGAATATTTCCACAAAAAGATACTGGATGAAGCGCAAATATCAAGGATATTCTACTAATTTCATGGAGTATAAAAGTCAAAACTTTAACCAACTGAGTATAATAAAGAATGGAATAACAAAAGAAATCACCATGCATGTGGTACTTCGCAGACAAAGTTATTCCAATGTATACTAAATAACGAGAACCGTGGTCAGGCGAAATTTGCAATCAAGCGGGATGTTCCAACAGAATAATAAAGACGGAACCAGGATGTTCGAAGTTTGAATAGTTTCTGAAATGTTTCCCAAGACATGCTGAGTGTGGCTGGCTGGGTACGCTTCACAGACTCCCACAAGTATTCTTCCTCACCGCGGAACATAAAGGTGGCGAATGGAACCTTCTGTTCCTCCGTGCATCCCAAGATATTGAATATCATGGTAATTTGTTTGACCCACGTTTCCACCATGATCGGATCCGGCTTTCCCTTAAATTCTGGTGGTCCCAATTCTTTGAACGTCTTGGTTGTGACAAGCCGCGCATTGCTAGCATTTCCACCCGTATTTTGTGCATGAGTCTCCCTCGTCTGGTTTTGCATGAACAGCAAAAAGCTTCTATACATCCCATCATTCATCATTTGTTCAGTAACGTTGTTTACAGGACAATTATTGCCTTCCTGTTGCACGTTCCCCTGGGTAGTGATTAAAGGTGTCTCCACGGTCCGATTCACTCTATTATTAACGTTCTCACCTACCATTCTTAACATCTTGCCATAAAACAAGGGTTAATAGTCATGCAACATATTATCCCTATACTCCGAATCGACCAAATAAATACCAAATAAACTTAGTCAAAGTTATACTAGCGAAGGAATTCCCCTGCCTCTCCCTCCTAGTTCTTGTCTCACATCTCACCGTGGATCATATCCTAAGCTTTGATACTAACCGTGACGCCCCAAAATAGTATACATCACCCATTCTCGAGTCGCCAAATACATGGTACAAAAACAAATACAACTTCATTAAACTGTGAGTTTAAATAAAATAGAGAGTATAAAAACTCAAAAGGAGTCCTCATTACAATTATTGATACACTATTTTAAAAATAGTGAGGATCACTGCTAAAACAACTTTCTAGAACCATCACTCCGCACTCTCGACTAGTTCTCGCTATGTTCTCACCTCCCGAGAAGAAAAATGGAACAAAAGGGTGAGATCAACTAGCCCAAGAAGAGATATTATGACTAAGATAATATACAACAAATTATCATTAGTCTTCAACAGGGAATAATCGATAAAATATAATAGACAACAAGTTTTAGATCAACAATCGCAATGAAAATGAAGAATCCATTAGAAGAGTCAAGTAGAGAAAGAATTCTACTATCTTCTAAGATTTAAAAGTCCAACATCAATATTTTATCCTTGTAACATCAATCAATATACATCTTGAATCAAATATTCATCTTTGCACTACGTGCCAAAGATATTCATTTGTATCATCACCGTTGGTCATGTTCATCTCAACACTGCTCATCTTTGCACTACGGCCAAAAGATATTCATTAGGTAATCATTCATCTTTGCACTACAGTGCCAAAGATATTCATTTAGATCATCATTTAGGACCGAGATGATGATGAAAAATATTTTAAAGAAAACGAATAAAGTGAGATAACAGATCAAATATTAAGGATTCGTATTACAGTTTATCCAAGTTCAATAATACTCAGAAATAACCAATTTTGAATCAGAATTCAAAAATAATGATCAAACCATGGATACAATCAAAGATAGTAACCATAATTGACAACTTGGACAAAAAGAAGAAAATTTTATTTTTCGGTGAATAGTGCTGTATTCGTGAATAGTGCCGTATACGTGAATAGTAACCCCGACACAAAAAGTTTCACATTTGATAAAACGTTTATACCAATATTTTGGCATAATGATATTGAAGAAAATATCATTTTTAAGAAGAAAATAACATCCCTTACCTCAAAATATCGATTTCGATCGTAATATCTATATAAGGTCAAGGAAACTTGTAATGATTAACAGAAACTCACAAAGTATCTAAATACTCACAAAATACACTCAATAATCTAGAGAGAAAAAGAGAGAAAACTTGTTTCTGGTGTGATTTTCAATTCTAACTTAGCCTCTATTTATAGAAAAATGTTAAGACGCAAGCGCACTTAACTCAACAACCCGATGGCTTTACCTCGCTACTATTACCACCACCCACCACATTTGAATAAAAATCTCAAAGACATTTCTTCACCAACCAAGAGTGGGGCCCACCAATTCTAGAATTTTCCACCAAAATGATTTATAACCCGATTTTCTGAATCACCACCTCTTAAAATTCATAACAAATCACACGCTCATTTTTAATGAGCTCAAAATTTGTGGACATATGCTCAACTTATATATGTATAACATATCCAAAAATTACAACGATCCAACGGTTGGATTAAAAATTATAACTCCCATGAATATATCTCGAAAAACACCGGGTTTGATTTTTAATACCTCCAATCCGACAAAATACTAATAAAACACCTCAACATTAATTCCTTCATTTATAACCACATAAATAAATCCATCATTTATATCCACATAAAATAAACATTTCCTTATCATATGAATCAATGATTAATTATTCACAAATAATAATACGTAATCACATTTATGACAATCATGTTGTTCCTGTGAAAGAGGGGCTTTCAATAAGGATTTCTCTCCTCATTGGCGCGCAAGAATTAGGTGACCAAACCTCTCCTCGATGTAATTTTCTAGACATTGCCAATAATGTTATCTAATAATATTATTCAAAATAATCAATTATTGATCCGATAAAGGAGATACTTGTGCGCGTTGATTTATAATTGAAACAACAATAATATAAAATATCAATGCAAAGAATTATTGAATCAATAAAATAAAATATTGAACAGTAACTACTGTGACAATTATTGAGTAGTGCCTTCTTATGTAAGGATCAATAATTCAACAATACTGTGCAACAACGCATATTACTTTACTTTAACCACCGGGTATTCCAACAAAGTTAATTATGTGAATAACTACGCTGTGTTATTCAATTTTTTCGTTTTCTTCATTCGATCGTTATCCGTTATGGGACCCACAATTGGCTGCGCCGTCGTACGAATATTCCCCGATAGAAAGAATATTCCACCGACAAAATGAATATTTTATAACCACTTGCTTATTTTGCAAAATTTTCACATTTCACCCATAACCAAAGTTATTATATCAAATTAATACCTTATTATTCACAATAATAAATAAGGGAAATTTGATTTTATTCATTAAAAAGTTGGGGTCTTACATAGGGTGTTAAGCCCTTCGTACTATGTATTGTGCACAAACATTTCAGCGCAAAGTATAAACTAAGCGCAACCTCTAATAAAAGAGTTGTTCGTCTCAGAATTTAGAGTGCAAGCATTCAACTGAGGGTCTAATGACCACGAACTATGTCCACAATTATAAGTAATCTTTTAACTTTAACTTTAATAGTCATACGACTATAAGGACCCAAGGTACTTAGGGGATCAATCCTTCGTACATGTATTGTGCTCAAATATTTCAGCACAAAGTATAAACTAAGCGCAACCCCTAAATAATAGGGTTGTTCATCTCATCTTTTCAACATTTGAATCCGCACCAAAGCAATTTGGTTTGGTATAATTTCTCAAGAAACTCTTGAATTTCATGAACATCTTTCAATATTTGTCTAGCTGAATCAAAAAGCATAGACCTCTACAACAATTCGGACATCAACCGAAATATATATATACATACATACATATGTATTCTCATATCTTAAAGAAATCTCAAAAATCTTTTTATGACATAATGATACCGCACTGTATTTACAGTCTGTTGAGGATTCCGTCATTTGATGATTTTATCATACTACATCATACCATAGTGGGCTGACGATCCTTAGATAACATCCAACACTAGGTAATACTGCATTGATGACTCCATCGTTTTTATCATCTTTGCACCAGGTTACATGATGCATTAATGATATAAAATATATTTTGATATATTGCAAATCATTTTTTGTCTAGCCGAAGCAATTAGCATAGACATACGAATAACAGTATTGTTGTTAAAACTCATTGGTTCCATCATTTGATCCAATATTTTTTAAGAAAATAAAAGTGTAAACATCAGCACGAAGTCAATAAATTTCGAAAGTCTAGCGTAGCTAGTAGATTTAGAATACATATGCTTCCACCATCAACTCCACTTTCTATAATGATCCATTGCTTAATTGGTCTGTCTATTCCTATCATCCTCAATACTCCATTTACATTTATCTATACCCAGTTCGTCAAACTTACCACACGTTATGAGTTTAGGAACTTACCACAATTATATGAGTTTAAGAACTTATCCTAGTCAGACCATAGGCGTCCATTCCCTGAGGGGTTCAAAAACATACCATATAATTATGAGTCACGAACCTACCATAAGTATGAGTTTTAAGAACTCGCACTTAACCTTATAATATTCTCTAACTATACTCTACCTATCAGTTATACACATAAGAAAAGAATCACCTTCTCAATAGGCATATAACAAATAAATAGCGACACAAACATTCCAATAATTATCAATGTGATAAACTGAGAGCAAGCACAAAACCCTCGCCCATACAAAGATTTGTACAACTTAGCCATCACAGGAGTCCTCAATTGAAATCCCTCCTAACTCTATCTTGCTTATAACTTTCTCTTTCCTCGATACGAATTCCTCGTATCACATCATCTATAACTCCTCATGAGTTATCTCGTACTATTTCATAGTACACCATGTTAATAGCATTAAGCTATAATCATTCAAAAATTACATACCATCTTTCTTTTATAACTTAAACTGATCACGTCGTGATCTTATTCTATAATCATCTCTCTTAAAATTCTTTTGTTAACTAATGATCGTTTTGTTTTACGATCCTCATTCTTTCATCATTTACAACATTATTCGTTATCTTGGCTTTTGGAGTTAGGAAACTCCCATTTCTTATCTTTATATCTCTTAGATTCTTCTTTGAATCTTCTTGTTTATATAAAAAAAATTCTTCCTTTAAGAATTTCTAACATCAGTTACATCGCTCAAAATTTCATTCGAGTTCTTCACTTTCATCATACGTATCCATTTCTACACTTGGTACACATCGAGTCTCTAACAGTTTCAATATGGTATGCTGAGTGGTTTCCCACAAACAACCAACAAACTAGGTTCCGAGTTACTAGTTTGTATATACCTCCGCTCTATGAAGGAATCGTTTAGCCCAGATACCATACATCAACTACTAAAGAGTACAATTGCACCATACTCTCTATTCTTATCTTCTTTATCATTCTCTTTTTATAGACATTGTCTATTTATTATCACCTTACATCATTATTATTGGAGTTGAGTAACCCCACATTCATAATCCATATAACTCTACGAGATTCTTCTTTGAATCCTTTCACGCAAGTTTTAATCCCTTATTGTTCAAACTCTATTTGAGCTTATTCGTTCATTATATTCACCTCTCTACTCTAATATAGCCTACGGTACTCCTACCTAAGGTTTATAACCTATGGGTTTGATACCAACTGTAACGACCCCAAAATCCATACAATTTAAATCTCAACTTCGGTCGTTAACCATACATTAAATCTCTAATTGTACATCAATATTCGATATTAAAAACACTAAAATTGCGGAATATTTAAAACGTTTATACATTTCCTTATTTCTTGCCTTGAATCGCAACCTTTACATTACATCTCTTTGATTTAATCTTATATCATGAATTGTTACAACAAAATGACTATACAAAGTCTTACATCATAACTAAATATCCATATACATTGGATAGCTCAACTTAAAATTCAACAACATGTTACGTTCAAAATATGAAATACATTTCTCATAAAACATAAGTAATCTTCGTGAATATAGATCTCTATAACTCACTTAGCACATATCTTTACCTTAAAATCTTGACCTGCAAAAGTGGTTATTTGCAAGAGTGAGTTCAACAGCCCAGCAAAATCTAACAGTTTTTATGCATCACATAACACATAATAATATGCTCAACATACATATCATAATAATTAAAGTAACATGGCATACATGCTTTTAATTCACATATCAAATATAAAGATTGAGTTCCTTACTCAATCCTCCTTATTTAACCAAAACAATACAGTCATAAATTGACTTGAACATTTCATGATTTCAACATGTATAACATATCATGCAATTTAAAACAGTTCATCAAGTCCACGTAATAAATAGGAACTGAAAGACTTGCCTTGATCGTTGTTTACCAATAATAGATTAACAGCTTACAGTTATCTGTACTTCACGTGCCCTACACAATTATATAATCATACACATCAACTATTAGTCACATAAAAACACATAGTAATTGTAATGTAAACTCTACTCCACATCTCATAATCTTTCCTATTAATTAGCACACAATGTTCAATTAGATTGTGTTAACTTTTTGACTTATGACGCACTATATTTCTTCTTAGTCAAACTCGAAGTTCATTCAAGTGCTTAAGTCTTGCTAGGACTACCTATTGGTTTTATATTAAATCCATTCCATATCTTATAATATTCATTTCAATTGAATTGAAACACTTTTTATGTTCATTAACACTTGGCGAGTATGCTTTAACGCTCGTTAAATCACACACCTTGGATTTTACTCTTGTGTATGCTTACTATGCTTCTATAATTTATCTAATACATTATTTATTAATGTTAAGCATCATTATATTTACTAATATTCAAGTTTTATAACTTAGAAAATCATCTTATATCATCAAGAGCACTACACATGCATATGTGCATACCCGACGCCCTCCGATTGCCCCCGAAAACATTCCAGTCTTACAGATGACCATTTTGACTACTGTTATAGACCTCAAATTGAAAACCTTAAAGAACAAAGGTTGTAGGTCTATTCGTCCTCGTTCCAGATCATCTTGAATCACCTCAATCGGAGTTCGTATGAGAATGTTATGGCCATTTTACTACAGGAGGCCAAAAATGACCGACTCAGACTTCTATTCCTAGTATGGCACATGAGAACTAGGTTAACTAACCGGGTATTTGTAAGCGCTTGAATTGGCGTTGAGGCACGAATTTCATCTTTGGTAGCAATTTTGGCGTTGGGGCTCCATTTGTGGCGCTGGAGCGCCGAAAACTAACAGAACCGAACATGAAGACCATTTTTAACTGTGTTTGACATTTGTTAAACACAGTGAACACTGTAAATTCTAATAACCACCAATTCATTTAATTTAACTACGATTCTTTGTTCTTAACAACAGAATTAACATGTTCAAAATTTTAATTTCCCAATTAGTTACCAACAATTTACTGATTTTGATTTTCTTAACAATCAGACTAATGAATATTTTGACTGTTAATAGCCATGTATAAGAACATACACTGAAAAACAGTTTCCCTTTCTTTTAACAAAATTAACGTACAATTCTTTGTCTAAACACAAACTTCTAGCATTACAACTACTTATATATGATAGTTGTCCTACTACAACCACATATGCACATGATTCCATCATCCATTATAAAAATATGAATTACAGAGACTATACTATAAAACATAGTAAACCTTAGGAACACAGAGACTAAAGAATTATACTATAAATTATATATGTTAAGATTATGTAACATACCTTTAATTTGTTCAGACAATCCTTTTTAATCACTAAGAATATCTTGAAGAACTCAGAACTTTTTATTGCTTTTCTTTCTCAGACTCTCTCTTAAACCTCTGACAATCTTTTCTTTCTTAGGCTTAAGCCAATTGCATTATACGTAAACTAAAACAAACGCACTTTTCAAACGTTTAAAACCCAAACGTAACTGCCATATACTAATGACCCTATTAAACTATCAGTTACCAAAAATATTATATATTATTTATATTTTTTTAATTTAATTTATATTACTAATAAATCAAATTTAAAAATCCAAAAGCCATAGGGCTTTGTTTGGCAAAATTATTTAAAATTAAAGACTTAATATATTTAGGCCTTGTTTGGCAAAATAAATTAAAACTACTTTAATTTATTTTAATAACCATTTATAATATACATATTTGTCACACTTCTAATTAATTAAGTTTTCATACTTAATTTAATTAATTCTAATAACAATTCATTGCATAATATTATAATTTATTTAATCATTATAAACTTTCTAACTTAATTATTAAATTAAATTAGAATATTATTTCAAAATAATTACTTTCCTTAACTCATTAATTATTTATTAAATAAATAAATAATCAAATCACATCAAATCAATTAAACAAATACTTATTCAACGATAAACACATCCATTAAATATTTATATAATTCAATAAATATTTAAATATTATAATTAAAAATCTGGATAGTTACATCATTCCCTCCTTACAAGGATTCTGTCCTCAGAATCACAACTCAAACCACTCATTCGTTACAATCTTCCCTACTTACAAAGATTCTGTCCCCAAAAATCAAAGACACAAATTAAACAAATAACTCGAGTAATCTTTCATCATTTTATCTAAATATAGGTTTTATATTTCCTACTACATTCATTACTTTAACAAATTCTAGGTTTCATTTCATAACCTTCACTTGAACTCAATTATATTCTGAGAATTATATATCTTTTAACCCATTCATTTCCTTTTCTAAGAATCATTATCATAACACTCGGGATATTACATCGACAACTCCGAAGGTTGGAGAGGAAGGTCGATGCGATGTATGATAACTTTGCAGTGTTTGCTACAGGGTTGACAAGGTCGCTCGCGGAGGCATTTGCACAGTAGGGGATAACGCTTGAGTGGCCACAGTTTGGGACCACCTGCCATTTCCACCACCGGATTCACCACCCGAAGAGGGTGGTGCAGCTGAGCAGTAAGGGAGTTTCTTTAACCCTTTACCTTCATTCATTGAGACAATGAATATTTTAAGTTTGGGGGTATTGGGTAGTAGGGTAGTTGCATATAGTGTCTGCATGATTAGTTTAAATTTTGCATGTTTATGTGTTAAATAATAATTGCAGAAAATTTTTCTGTTTTTAGTCATTATTAGTATTTGTGTTAGTATGTGTTTAGTTGCATTTGATGTCTGGTGCATGTCTCATAAATTCTAGTTTTATGGAAGTGATGTCTAGCCTATGATGAAAGTGAATTTTGATGGATTGTTAAGTATTTAATGGATATCTTAAGCTTAGCTATAATGATTTACATGATATGATCCATGATGATGTTTAGATGCTTTCGATTTGCACTGTCGTGTTCACAATTACTTGGAGGCATAAGAATTATGTGCTGCATTGCTTAATAAGAAATGTAGTCTTAAAAAGAGAATTATGTGGAAAATGGATTTGGACAATGAAAAACATTGATAATCAAACTTTGAGAACGCATGGGTATGCTATATATATAAAAAAGATATCTTGAAACCTTCTTGAGCTGAATTATTGACTCTTTGGAAGGGGCGAGATGGAGCGTAAAACGCACTCGCTATATAAAAAAAAGAGAAAAATAGCAATAAACATCACGGGAAAGAGCCAAAATCGCCCTCGTGAGTAGTAATAAAGCAGTTAAGCCCATTGTTGAACCTTAGTTTGCTTTGATATGTTGGAATAGTCTTTGTTGCATAAGTATACATGAATCTTGATTTAGACTGTAATTTTCTATGTTAAGCAATTTAGCATGTGTATTCTTGCTTTAGTCAAGTTTTGGTGAACACAACACACACACAGCATTTTTATAGCATGTATAGATTACTTGAGTGTATGATATTATGTCTATGGCTTAGTTTGAAGTTTCATTCTTTAATCTGGATAATTCACTGAGGTATATTGGACTGAAATTCTGTTATAGCTGGAGAATGTGACTCATTTGAATCATAATCTAGTTGCATAGCATGTAGTCGCATTGTTAGTGTTTTCTGTCGTATGCATTGCTTGAGGGCAAGTAATAGTTCAAGTTTGGGGGTATTTGATAAGTGGGTTTTATACCTACTTATTGGTTATCAAGTCACGTGAACTATGTCCATCTCGAGTACATTTTAGTGTGTTTTTAGTTGCATTTCGTGTTATTTTGTATTGCATGTACTGAGAACTCTTTTGGTGTAAAAGTGCAGGATAATGGCATAACTCGACGTTAGTATGTGGCATGAGATCAGTGATGGCATGACAAGAGGATCGAGTGAATAAAAGAAACTGAGCATTAATGGACAAATAGGCAAGAGTGGCATGTCAAAGAATCAGTAGCAGCATGATAAGGAAACAACAAAAGCATATCACAAGATTGCAGAATGCAGGAGCTGCGTGGCCACGCAACTGTATAAGCTAGAACACGCGTGCCCGCGCCATCAACCTGACATAGCTCATTTTGCACACGCGCGCCCGTGGCATGTTTATAAAGGGATCGCACGCGGCCGCGGGCGTCATTGACTGCAATTACTGACTTTATTTTATTTTTGAAATTTTAAGTGTTTGAGTTGGTATAAACTACTTTGGTTGGTACCAGACGCGATCATCTTTAGTTTTTACGAGTTTTCCATAATATAGAACTAGGGTTTGACGCTTTGAACGAATTCCAATGAGGATCTAAGCATAGACTTAATATTTTATTATTCTTCTTTAGAATTCATTCATTGATTGCGAACTACTTTTATGTTGCTGGAGATTGTTGAGGATTTGAACAGAACTCTTGGAATATAATCAGAAATTGGGTTTGATCGATTCTATCTTCTCTCAATTGTTCTTTATTTAGTTTCCATGTGTTGCTCTAATCCCATAATGGCATTCGGTTCAGTGATGAACTAAACTCCATTATAGGCTTCTAACGGATTTTAATATGTAGTCTAATTGATGGCTTGATTGCTGGATTGGTAGTGTATCATCAAGATTTCTATTATGGTTGATTTGATTGCATGAATGCTTGATCACCATTCATTTTATGTACTTGTATGGAATTGAAAAACACTACACCAAAAATGGCCTCTAGCGAAGGACAAATCCTAACAAGACATACTATATCACTCACAAGTGATTTATTGCGAAGAAATATTTTCTTCACATGATTGCTCGCATTAGACCTCCTCGCAATTGGGTATTCTTCGCTAAGTAGTAACTAAATGTTTTTTGTGAAGGATATATTGTGAATAACTTTTTTATTCACAAATTGTATTTGGTAATGGAATATTGTTATTAAGTGAAAGATTCGTTTCCTTCACAAATAATATTTTAAGGACTATTTGAAATTAGTGAATAACTTGATTTCCTCACAAAGAATATATTGTGAAGAACAAATTTATTTAACGAGGGAATATTTTTCTTCACTAATTATAAATTGAGAATCTTTTCTCAAATTAGTGAGAGAAATTTTCCTTCACAAATTATTAATTTATAAATAAAAAATTAATTGTTAAATAATTGAAATTCATTAAAAATTATAATTAATTTTTAAATCATTGATTTCATATTTATTATTATTATTAATCTCTATAAGAAATATTAAATTTATTTTTCAAGTAAATATAAATATTGTCACTTTTTCCAAACTAATTGATAAGATAATGCATAAAGAACTAATAAAATCAAAACTTCTCATATAAATAGATCATAATACTCGAGTCACAATAACTACAAAATTTGTTATTGTATCTTGATCTCACAAGTATCATAGTACCTACAAAATTTATTAACTAGCATAAGAAAACTGAAAGAATAACAATGAATCGGAAGGAATAAAGTGTGACATGTTAGATCCACTTCATCATCATTTTCTTCAAGAAAATCAAGGTTGGGCATGTAAACTTCATGCTGCAATAGAAACACCAAAATTCAATTTCAATAAGACGAAGAATTAATATTCAAAATTCAATTTGACATAGTTTGAGATCAATTTACCATGTTCCTGGATTTAAACTTCTTCCCCATTTATCTTGGATACTTGTCCATCGATCCATGCTACTGATGGGTCTTCAGTCCAAACATGAGAACCAACAATAATATTCAGTGCACTACCCTGTAAATGCAAAAATTTATCAGAACTGAAAAGCATGGACTAGAAGAAGATGTTTCACACACATTGAATAGTAAGCGACTTTACATCTTCAGCTCCTACATTAGTAAATCAAATTATTTGTAGAGAATGATAGCAAATCCAATTATAACAAGCCATACTTTAACTATATACATTGATCCATTTATCCATAATAAATTTACGTTGATAATTAAGAATGCCAAACATCAACCACCATGTCAAGATGAATATACACTCAATCAAAATGAAACTTAATTGAAACCTTCGAAACCATAGTTTCAGTGACATGGCGTCAGCTACCAAAATTAGTTTATTTACCGTACTATCAGCATATATTTTCAACAGTCCTTTCAGTGCCTAGCAGATCCACAACCCTCCAACTTTCTCTAGGCTTGGGAAAAGTTGTTTAGAATTAAACATCTGAACACAGTACATATAACTTACCTTCAGGCAAAGGAACAGTTCAAAATGAAAAACTTTGAGAATGTTGACATATTGGCACTAATAGTATGTCTGGTGGCTACGTGAACTTGTTTAGGATTTGGAACCCAAACATTTTCATCTCATTCTTTTTTTCTTTTTCTCTTCTGCATTAGCAGTTGAGTTCTTCGATCTTCTTATAATATTATGTCTCATCTCACCTTTCATCAATGAAGTCAAGTTTGCTTATTTCTTGTTAAACTCTTCTGTTAGATATTTAATTGAAATTTTCAATTAATATCATGAAAGTTGTTAAAGCATTTGCACTGTAAATCTATATTAAACACCTTACAAAATGTTTAGATTAAGAAACACCTAGTATTATTTATATTGAGAAACAGAAATCTAGACTGAGAAAAATAGAAGACGCAAAATGAGAGGACGTGAAGTCAACTCTAAAGAGAAAAAACTGGAAAAAAAATACAAGTACAGCTCTCCAATGCCTAAATAAATCTGCTCCCAAAGCTGAAGCCTGGAGCAATCCAAGAAAAACATACACAGTGAGGAAATTGGAAAGCATTTTAGTCATCATCATGCTAGGTGGAAAAGCATGGATGTTTATCAACTGACAAATGGCAATAGCTATCTTAACTAGGTGTAGCCCAATTCAACATTATGCATCTGTTGCATAAGAAATAAACAATGAGGGAAACAAAATTAATAACAACCAACTCAAACACAAAGCTATAACGAATCTAACCTCTATTAGTAAAAGCGACTCCCTGAATCTGCTGAAGTAGAAGGTAAAATTCTTTTCACTATGAATCTATATCCCTATGAAAAGGATTTAATCACTTCAAATATTCAAGTGAGATGAGATGAGTTGAGATGCTAGCGTACAACAACGTAAATACAATTTATGGCGCAGATAAGTCCTAGATCAATTTGTTGTAATGTAAGATTGTGAAAACAGTAGCTACAAGCCTACAACCACAACCAATTCATTTTAAATGAAGTTAAGGAATGTGAATACATTAATGCATACAATCTGTCATCTCCTTGATTTATGCCATGTGATCTCCTTGATTCATGCCCAACCTTGATTCATGCCTAATCTGTTTTTATTGTTTGATTTTCCTTTATTGAGGAACGTAAATTAGGCAATGACAGTGTATATGTTTTAATTGAGAGGATCCTAAATTGATCCTTGTTCTGTATATATATAGTCCTTTCTTCCAATGAATAAAAGTGTAGAATATTGATTTCTTACAAATGACAGTGTGAACTGAAATAAAAGTGCATTAGATATCTTTAGAGTTCCCAAACATAAGTCAAAAATCTTCTTAGACTTGGAGACTATCTAAAGTACAATGCAATTCCCAGTAATCTGCCTTTAAGACCAATCATAACACTATAATTACTAATTACCCCTTGAAATACCAAAATGTACAAATTTCGGATCTATCCAGAATTTCCACCAAGCTTAGAATGATAGAAATGGCCCAAGCACATATTTATTTATCTTATTGCAAACAAGGTTCAAAATCAATTTTATTATAGAAGCTGGGCTGCATCAAGAACCATTTTATCTGTGACATATAAGAGTTATTCAATAAATAATGACAGTTATAGCCAACCAAAACAAAATTAAAGATGAAAGCTCCCCCTTTACCCTGCCAAACCCCCCCAACCCCCAACTAAAAAAAACTCTGGTTCGGACTTTATTTAGCAAATTTAATACTTTAAATTACTCTATGTTCCAAAGCTTTTAGTTAAAGAGAGTATGTTAAAGATAAACTCAAAAAACAAACAAAGGAACATGATCCAATCACGGATTAGATTCATAATAAATACATACTGATTGATGGGTAGAAAAACCTTCTCTTTTGATACATACAGAGAATAAAATTAATCAAATACGACGATGGTAAAACATATTTTCATTTTCTTACTTTTCAATAAAGTATTCTCATCACACGTGGGGGAAAAAAGGAAAAGAAAAGGCAAAAAAGCTGAATTTTTTTCATTGCGCACGTCAATGCTACAATCATGGTTTCTCAGTTCTGGAAAAATTACTTCACCTAGAGATCCTAACCATCTCGTTGATCCCCTTTGTTAGTTCATCAAAAGATAATTAAAATAATTTTAACAGGAAAGGGAAACAAAATTAATATTTTTGGTAATATTCAACAAAAATATTCTTTTACAAGTGAACAAGGTTTATAAGCCATTACTTTTTAAGTGGGGCTAATATAGAGGTAAGAAAAAAATATATCATCAACAATCTATCGTATCATGTCAAAACTTGAAACACCATTATTGATTTTTCCTTGAAAACACAATTGAACCGCAAAATATAACACCATTATTGAATTCAAGCTCAGAAAAAACTATAAAATTACAGTAATTACTAGGCCTATTTCAAAAGATCCAGATAATCCAAACCTAACAGTGTTAATAGATCCAAATAGGCAGCAATCGCATGAAGCAGAGGCAAATCAAAACAAACCATATCTATTTAAGCAGTCATCATCTACCAATATACGAGGCCAAGATTGACATCAAAGAGGGAAAAAAGAAGAAAAACTTTAGCCCTAAAATAAATGAAAACATAACAATAGTAAAAGAAAACGGTTTACCTCGAGTAGTCTTGGAAGTAGAGAAAACGAAAGGTGGTTTAACGCGAGCTTCAACTTCGTATCCAGAGAAGTCCATAAAACCTTGAATATCTGCCTCGAAATCATCATCGAGTTCAACGATCCAAGATCGCAAGGGCTTGGAGTAGTGATTGTTAGGGTTTTTCTTCAGGGGGTGTTCCATAGCAGATCGGCGGTGAGACGGTGGGAGGACCGACTCGGCGGAGCGAAGTCAGAGGTGATGGCTCCACCACACATATATTTATCTGATTTATTTGCAGGCAACGAAGACTGATGAGATTTACACCTGATGAGGGTTGTACTAAAAAAATACTTAGTATTAAAAGATTTGATTTTTTTTGTTTTTGTTCTTGTTTTAAGATAACATAGGAATCATGAAAGCAAACTCATTTTATGAGCAAAAAAGAGGTGAGTTGGGGAGTCGGCAGACTCCCTTGGTTTTCCAATAATACCCTTACTTAAGTGGTTATACTCTTTCGTGGGAATGATTTCCGCGTAAAATAAAAACTTAAAAAAGAAAGAGTTAATTATTAATATAATTTATTTTACTTTTAAAAGTATCAATTTTTACTATATTTATTTTTTATAAATAATTTAAAATATTTTCATTAAAAATTCACAAAATAGGCATTAAAATGTCACAAAAACTCTTTTTGAGAAAGACCGAGAACATTATCAAAATTAAATTAGCTAAGTATCTCATGCCAAGAAGTTTTTTAAATAAAACATTTAACTTATTTTTATATTTAATTATTTTAAATTTCTTGATGGTTTTTTTTTGAATTTAATAACTTAGCGACCAATTTTATCTCTTGTAAAAAACTTCTGAACAATAATATATAGTGAGTAATAATTTCTTCACTAAATAGATTTTTTCCTCGTAAATTTTCATCATAAGTTAACACCAAAAATACTTCTATCACCTCAATTTTGCGAGAGAAAAAATATAAATTGTGAAGGATATT
Organism: Panax quinquefolius; assembly: GCA_020205615.1. Classification (NCBI taxonomy): domain Eukaryota; kingdom Viridiplantae; phylum Streptophyta; class Magnoliopsida; order Apiales; family Araliaceae; genus Panax; species Panax quinquefolius. The sequence goes on from CM035162.1 coordinate 83,149,572, forward strand.
TCTTTCGCTAAGAACTATATTGTCACTATATTTTTTTCCTTCACTGTTCCTTCGCTATAAAACTTCTCATGTGAAGGAATAAATTCATTCACAAAATTTCCTTCGCTACATCCCTAATTTCTTGTAGTGAAATAACATGCAAGTATGGTTGTAATCATGATAGCATGCGTGTATGGGGCTGAATTGCTCAGTTTTATACTTCGTGAATTAGATAGACATATACTGTTTCACCGTGTGAGTTATATAAGGGCATGTGCTTAAATTCAATATGGCGGCAATTTCATATAGAAATATAGTGATTTTGGTTTTATTGATGATTACATGATTTCTATTGTATGTGGATATTATGTAAGTAGGTCATAATTTATTAAAAAATGATTATGTCTATAGTCGTTCTCTTGGCTAATTTCCTGTGGTACGTTAATAATCTTGCATGATGGTGGTAATTAGTTGAACTATTAAATGAAGTTAGGATCCCATTATTTCCAGATTTGAGTTATTACATTAATATTCTTCTTTTAGTTATTATTTAAGTTTAGAGTAATTACAAAATCATAAGCGTTTCGTTTAAGCAAATAAAAAATAGTGATATAGTTGATGCATAATAGTTTAATTTAGAAACCTTTCTCCGTGGATCGATACTTTACTTACTCTGTATTACTTGTTGACCCATGTATGCTTGCATGAGTTAGAGTCCTTTTATTAGAACTAAGAAGGAGGCAACAAAGCAAGAACATGACGAGAGAGTTTTAGCCAAGGACAAGGTCCATAAGCTAAAACAAGAGGTCTTTGAGCTCAGGCAGGAGCTAAAGACCAAGAAATAGAAGATAGGGAGAATGTCCTATATTCATAGGAGTTCTCATAAGGATTTCCAGCAGCAGGTAGCTGGGTATCCAATAGAGGTTGGCCAGACTCGGCATACGATCAGCCGTGATGTAATTATCGGTCTTGCCACTGCGGATTTTAATAATGTCTTAAGGCAGATGTAATCTAGTAATAGCTAGATTAGTTTTAGATATGTAAATACTATGTATCTAGTAGTGACGTAAAACCCTCTTTTGTAAATCAAAGGGTAGTCTTTTGTTAATCCCAATTTTTGGAAAGTAATTGCGGGATAGTAATGTAATCAGCTTAGGCTGTGTATTGTAAACAATGTAGTATTATACTACAAGGAATGAATCAATACAAGCCTTTTTCAGAACATATTAAGTAATGAATGTTGAAGTTATTGTTCAATCTTAAATAATAACTAACTAACAAGAAGCGAATAATAACGAAATGTGTTGTTTATTGTAACAGCAAAATGCCGCCAAGAAGGAGACAACGTAATCAAGAAGCTAATGAATATCAACTGGAGGGTGGTCCGGTAAACCCAATACAAGAATTTGTTAACTTATTAATAGCAGCGTTTAATAGAAATGGGGCTAACATCCCCGTAAATCATGGAGTAGTACGAGCTACTACTTTTAAAGACTTTAAGAGTGTCAATCCGCCGGAGTTCAAAGGAACTACGGACCCAATAGAAGCCCAAATGTGGGTAAAAGACATGCATGTGAGGTTGCCACAACTTAAACGTATATACGTTTAAAGAATGTAGTTTTGATCAACATAGAGTATAGGCTGATCACCTAGACGTGCTCATAAGATATGTCGGACTTACGGACTTAGTGCCGAGTTGTCCTTCTCAAAGAAAGTATGAAATACTCATGGTCTTGGACTGGAATTGATGTTTTACTGAATATTGTCATTGTAAAACGTTTTGAAGGAAAAGAGAAGTGCTATTTTGAATTATCGATAGTACTTCGTAACTATTGTTCAGTTATTGAAGATATATGATTCATATGTTTCAAGCATGCTATTTAGTTATAATTGTTATACTTGCTGAGCTAGTTATGCTCACTCTTGCTTCAACCATATGAATGCAGCTAAGACCGAACGGACCGAAGGATCCGGTAAAGATAAGGGAAAGGCTAAGGCAAACCGTTGAACTATCTATGTAATAGTATAGGTTTAATGTTGTAATGTATTTGATATTATGACAAAGAACTTATGTATTGGTTATAAAGAACCTGGGAAAGGAATATTATTTTGGAATATATATATTAGACATATTCGTTCTTTTGAGGCATTTCCAATTGAATGTATGTGTGAACTGTAGCACTGTGTAGCACCATATGTCGGGGTGGAAGATTCCCGGATTTGGGGGCATCACAATAAGTCATTCCACCTCCTTAATTAAACCTCCTTACTATTTATTATGTGATCACCAAGATTGCTTGGCCATTACTTAACTTATCCTTTGCTTAGCCACCAAGTACTTTACTTGGTCACCACTTTGGGTCACCCATGGTTTATCTTTACCCATTGGATCGATCCACGGATCCAGTTCTTACTTTGGTCTTTTAGCTTAATTAACTTAATTTATACATTGGGCTTGCAATTAAACAAACATTGGGCTTGTTCATTAATTAATATTGGACTTATCCATTCCTACCCTTGGGCTTTATCATAATTTTAACAAATCCTATAATTCCAATCCATTTGGCTTTAAAGCTTTATAACGTATAATCTACGTATTAATCTTGTATTCCAACTCGTATACTTATTTAACATATACGACATACCATCATTTATACATACTCATATAATACCTCGTATCATACTCGTATTTATTACCTCAGTCAATACCTACGTATTATACGATCATTGCTTTAATTCATTGTACGCATTTAAATTCCTTCTCGGAAATCACTTTCCCTAACCGTTAGATTTTAAGTCCACAGGCGAAAAATTGTGTTTGCCATAACTGAAATATTATTGGATATTCCATCCTACCTCGATATTCTATTGTTAAGTATTTCTTGGAAGTTCAAAAATAATTCCCGAGCAGAAATCAATGAATAGTGGTTTTACAGAAATTTTCTCAGAAAACTTTTATTTTCGTCTTGGAAATTCTACCACTTTAATTCTACCACGTAGCCAAAATCCTAACCACACCCGCACATTCTAGGTCATAGAACGACCTTCAAATAGCTTACTCACATAAGTAATCAATTAAATTTATTTAATCCACATAATCAAATAAAAATTTAATTCTCAGAAAAATCTGATTTTCTCGGGTGTTACATTATCTCTTACTTCTGTCAGTATCTTTGGCTCTTCAGTGATGATAGACATGTTCTCAACCAGTTCATCAGAATTCTTCAATAACTCCTTCTCAATAGGAGTTTGGTCATGTGGTTGAGCAGGCTCTTGTTGAACATCAGATTGTACTCTACGATTTTCATTTTTTGACATATTTTTGAAAGTTCTGAGAATCTAGTAAATCGTTGAGTGCAAATTATTGTTGGAGGATGAAGGAATATCAGGCAATTTTTCTTGGACAGATAGAAGCTTCTCAAACTGAACTTGATCATTTTCAGGGGTAGAGTGAAGGGACTCTACGATCATATGTTTGGGCATAATCCTTCTACCATCAGAACCCACTCTACTATCATAGGGAATGTACTGGTTGTCAGCATATCGGTAGACTTTGTAGTGAGGCTGGTCTTTGATCATCTTGGTTGCAAAATTCTTTACCCTTGGAAGTTCTGTGACACTAGCTCGAGGATTGGAAACTAAGAGTAGCACCAGCTGAAGTAACTTCCATCCTTTTCAGTATATGCCTTTAACCATGGCATCCAAGGGAAAAACCATCTCATCAGAAGGTCTCAAGATTGTAGAGGATAGTAGTGCAGTCTAACTCCATGTTGTTCCAATTTTTAAACACTTCATATGCAGTCATCCTCACAACCTTGAGTTGTTCATTGCCATAGCTTACCCATCTTTCTACTGGTACTTCTGGTGGTTCATCAAAAACTTCCACCACTATTCTTCTACTAATTCTTGTTGGAGAGAGGACATGATAGTCTGTTGGTTCCTCTGATTCCTGATTTGCAAAACTAAAGTCTTTCTCCATTTCTTCACCTTCTGAGCTTGAATCATGCTAACTTCTTTCATCAGATTCATCAGTGAATCCTTCTTTCTGATTTTCATCACTAGTACCTTCTTCAATATCTTCTCTCTTGGATTCAGATTCATCATCACTCACTTCAATGATTACAGTAGAGGGTTCTCCTTTCTTTTTTGGGATAGATTTAGCAAGCAGTCTGTTGCTCTTTCTTCTCCTTGGAGGTTCAATTATAGGAGAGTCAGACTTTTCTTCTTCTTTAGAATCTGAATCCTCTGTATCATCAGATAGGCTTCCTTAATGTTCAGCAACACTAGGGGCAGGTCCTTCTTCTTTGGACTCAACATCATTATGTGAACTTGTTAAAGCATTTACAGTAGGAGATGCAGTTGTGTCAACTTGAAACCTTTCTTCATCATCAGGGTGGATGCTCTGAGAGTTAGTCGTAGGGCTTGCATATTCTTCTTCATCATCAGAGTTTGAAATTTCTTTCATGGATCCAGCTTCTCCTTCATTGTTGGACTTGCTCTTCGAGAGTTCAATCTTAAGGCTTTCAGTTCCCTTCTCATCTTCAAACTCTGCATTTTCTTCCTTGGAAGAAAGGCTTTCTTGGGGAACTGGGGCTGATTCCTTCATCACTTTTCCTTTCTCTTTGGATGGCCCTTGGAGTAATCTATTACTCCTTCGTCTTTTTGAGGTTTTTGTAGTTGATACTTTTTATTCTTCTGCTCCATGCCTCTTCTTGTCAATGGAGAGATGACTTGGCGGAGCTTCTGTATTCTTCACACCCTTAGACTTCTTTTTTGCTGGTGTGGCTACTACCGGTACAGAGTCATCAGATTGATAGCTTTCCACCTCCTTCGTCTTCCTCTTCTTTGCAGAGACCTTGCTGATGCTTCCAGTTGTTATTAGCCTCTTATTTTCCTTGGGATTTTTCTTCCAGTTTATAAATAGTTGTGGGGACATCACTTTATGGATATTCAGTGATTCTCCCTCATCATCCTTGATCTTACTTCCTAGTTTCTTCTTTAGCACTATACTCAAAAGTCTTCCATGAAAAACCTTTGTAAGGGGTTTATCTGTAGATTTCTTTATCTCGGCCTTTTCCACCCATTTGATCAACCAATCAATTAGAAGGGCTCCAAAGTTCATCTGCTGCTTCACAACGATTGCAGTCATGACTCTCAATTGCAGATCACTAACAGTATCATGTGCAGTGTCCTTGCACAGAATGCATTTTCCAGTAATCTCAGCCAGAAATTCAAATTCTTCAGGAAACTCCTTCTTCTTCATATCCTTCAGATTTACGTTCCTCTTGTAACGCATTAACCTCTTGCCTTCTTCAATGTCAACTTCATCGAGGTTTATCAATCCTTGGTTGGAAAACCCTAAGCATTGATTGATGTTAGTCGATTTCAGCTTCAGAATCTGACATTTTACTTTGGTGGAAAGGGTTTTGGAATTTATGGTTGCGTTTGAGTGAAACTCTTTAACCAGTTCAACATATATTTAAGTGTTTGCCTCAAGAAATTCCGAGAATATATCTGAACTTATTTTCGGATTTCTCAAAAGTCTTGGTTCTAAGCTGAATGCCAGTGATTACTCGCCAATATTTTGCCATTTAAATAGTTTGAAGTGTATGGGTTTTTTTAATCTCAGAAGTCTTGTGTGAGATATTTGAATGTGATTTGGGCAAAGCTTGAGGTTTGATGGTTTCAGGCTTTGATGAGAGAATTCTAGGGTTTAAAAAGAGAGGGAGAGAGGTTCGATAGCTTCTAGTAACTGTTTGGAGAATTTGAATTTGTCTTTATGACATTTCCTTCTGACTCTGCATAAGCTGTGATGTGTCAACCATTCATTGGTTGCACGATGCCCAGTAAGAAATTATAACTCCCCATAAACTTTTTAATTTGATGTTTCTTTTAAGAAAATAGGCATTTTACTGATGTGAATTGACCGTTGACCTTTTTCAGTACATAGAGTAGCTTGGAGAGGTAGCTATAAGCTCTACGTTTTTCTTTCTTAACTCAACAATCGTCTTCTGAGAGATGCTTCAGTGGATGTTTTGACACTAATCCTCATTTTTAAACTGCATAGTTTAACCACTTATATATTTTATGAAAGTTTGGGCACTTAACTTCTGAGGTGAGTCTGCAGCACATCTTTCCAACCGGTATTCGAACTTATCTCCTCATGATCTGAATAGTTGGGCATTTTTCTAGTTCTTCTGAGCTCCTCATGAGCTAGTGTATCCTTTAGGAAGACTGTGATCGTCGAGTCTACTCTATGATCATTGAGGTTATATTATGATCATTGAGTTTACTCCAGTATCTACTCTACGATCGTTGTTTGTCCTAGTCCTTGAGATGAACTTGACAAAGAATTCCTTCTGGGTTAAGGTAGCTCAGGAAGGGCCAACCTCTTAGAGTGAGCTATGGGTCAGGTTTGTCCCTGAGGCGCTTTCCAGATGAAAAACTTTAGAAGTGGTTAGCACTGATATCTCATTTGACCTTTTCTGCTGGGAAGTTCATCAACCAACTCTATACATTTGCATTGGTTGTAATCATGGTGTCCTCCTGCTCTTATACTATGATCAGGTGTTTGATTGTAGGCACTTCACGATTTTGAGTTGAGTGGGTGACAAGGTTATCAGTAGTACATTTTAAGACATTCCTACTGACTATGGATCTTCATTTGGTTCATTAACCACAAAGTTTTGGGACTCTGTAACTGGTACATTGCTTCATAGTATATTTCTGATATTTTTAGCACTGCTGTTTTATTAGCAGATCACTGCTCCCCCATGGTTGATACTTTCTTCTTAGAGAAGTTAGAGTTTATGCCCTATATGCCAATTATTTGATGTAATTGCTTAACATTTTGATATTATATTTGATTAAATAAATGAATGATTTTATTATGGTTTTATTTACTGCGTTATATAAATGTTAACATAATAAAATTCCTTAGAATAGTGATACAAATTATATAATTTCAAGTATGTGACTTGAACATGAGATTATATAATTACAATTAGTATCATTGTTGATGGAACAACAATGATGCATTGAGACTAATATGTGGATCGACCAGATGACCAAATCTCATTTAGTCGCTTAATATATGAGATATTAAGTCAATGCGTAGAGTGCGTGTTAGAGAACGATGTCTTGAATGCACTCTACCATGAGAATTCTATGTGGAGCAATTATGCGAAGTGTCACTAGCGATTCTCATAGTGACAATGATGTAATGATCCTCCGACCTGAAATCACTATATTACTACACGAGAATTTATGTACTTTGATATCATTAAAGGTCACCTTTAATAAGGTGGACTATAAAGGTGATTATTGGGTACATCATGAATCGTCTGAGGCATATGAGTGATCTAGATGGAATTTATGTAACAACCCGATATTTTCTATATAAATAAATCAGAAATTTTGCGTATAATTTTTTTTTTATTAAAATAAATATAGGGAATATGTGCCAAGATAATGTGTGTATGTATATATGTGATAAATAAAAATATAATTATTACATGAATTATTACAAATAATTTTATTTTAGAATTATTGATCATTATAAATTATATTCTTATAATAATTAATTTTATAGTAGAAATGTTTTTTATTAATTATTTTCCATGAAAATATAATTATATATTATTTAAATAATATATGAAAAGATTATTAGAATTATTATAAAAACTATTTTATTATATGAATTTATTTCAGAATTAATTAAGCTAATTATTTAACTTAATTAATAATAGGATGAATATGTAAGAAAATCAGATGTGGAATCCAAACCCTAATTTTAGATTTTGATCAAGGAATAAGAATAATAATATAATATTAATTATATTTTGATTTTTCAGTGCTATAAATATGTACTGTATATGTGTGGATTGATAATGGTTGTTCAATTATGTTGTAGATCATGACCAAACCCTAGCATTAATTTGTTTCACCTAAGTGTGAAATTCAAATGGGAAATTCGAGACTGTGTTGTAATTGTGTTATGTGAATTATGTCCTGTATTACAGAATTTAAAGTAATTAGGTAAAACCCTAATTATACTTAGAAAACCTAATTAATTAGAAACCATAATTAATTAAGAACCCTAATTACTAAATTAGGAAACCTAATTTGTGAATTTAGAAACCCTAATTTGAAACTCAATTATGAGTTAGAAACGGTTATGTAATTGTGTTAAATTAATTATGTTACGTATTATAGAATTTAATGTTAATTAGAGAAACCCTAATTAATATTTAAAAATTCTAATTTCTAGAAACCCTAATTCCTTAATTAGTAAACCTAATTTCTAATTTAGTAACCCTAATTTGCTAAAATGAAACCCTAATGGCTAATTGTAATCCTTAATGCTAATTAGTGGATTTTAAACCCTAAATGTTTAAGTAATGGAATTAGAAAACTAATTATATTTAGTAAACTCAAATTTATATTTTTGGAAACTAAATTGTTATTTTATTTTAAAGCCAACTTAGAAATCCTAAAACATCTTTGTGGCAAACCTTAGGGTTAAACCCTAAGGGTTTGACAAGTTACTAGTTTGCCCTTAAATTTAAAAGCCAAATGACAAAAATGCCCTTATTGCATTATTGTAGCTTACTTGTAAATCTAGACAAATTGGGAGTTGGTGACCAAAGTGAAAGTAGTATACACACAAGTCAATCATATTTGATGATAAAGCATATACCTTGTAACAATCTTATTCATTTATTAATAAAAAGTATTAATTTATTAAAGGCTTTTAATTATCTACATGATGCTGTTTTATAATATGTGATAAACCCATAGTTTTAAGCAATGCTTTTAGAATAATGATGATGATCATTCTAATGAGATCTAAATTCTTAGAAAGCTTAAAACTAAAATAGTTCCCAATCGTTGGATTACTAAATTGGGGATTAGTAAATCCGGATAGATTGGTACATACGTTGCTTGCTCATTGGATGAGGATGATTGATCTCATGATCATTTGTGTGGAGACATTAAAGCAAGTATGAAGGTGCTTATTAGAGAATAAGTTCACTGAACGTGGCTCGCTAAGGAATACCTAATGGAGTTTTACTTTTTCGTCAATAGGAATTCTGTAGTGATAGTAGTACAAGTGATCCTTGGACTTGAGATCATCATAGTATCTTGTGTATGATGAGTTATACTTTGACTTATTCCTTAAGACCCTTAGGGTATATCAAAGGGTATGCTTGGGTATAATAAGTCAGTATATGGAGATAATGTATGATCAATAAAGAATCTACCACTTCTAATAAAAGAAGAGAAATGTCCTATGTGATTCGATAATTGACAACCCAAGAGTCCTCGGCGGCGAATAAAATTAGAAAGGAGTTTCTAATTTGCATTATTTGCGCTTGTGTATTTAAGGATCGAAATACATATAATTAAATAAAATAAAACTTGACAAAGAATTCCATGCCTTATATTTAATTGAGACATTGTATGGTGGAAGGATTGAATTGTACGGTAACTATTTACTCAAAGGTTCTTTAATGATTAATGTTGAAATCTATATTATCCGGAAAGTCGTTTGATCGCTAGGGAGGCTTATCTCTATTGTAGAATAAATATTATTTATTTAAATAAATTAATTGTTTAATTTATTTATTTAAATAAGATTAGAATTGTTCTAATTGATTTATTCACAACCGGTTTAATATGGAGAACCTAAAGGGTCACACCATAAAAGGAAGAATAATTATTTAAGAAGTTAATGGCATAATCGTAATAATATGTTATGTATATTTAATTTAATCTATGGTGATAAAATAAATTAAATAGCTTAATATTTATTATTTAATATTTTAGAAATATTAAATATAAATTAATAAGAGGAGTCTTATTAATATTATTACAATTATTATTATTTTAATTTCTAAAAGAGTTTAGGAATTAATTTAATATAAGTACTCTCATTTATTCCTAATTGGATTAGGAAGGAAAATTAGTTAAAAGAGTTTAATTAATTATCCCTAATAAGATTAGGGAGCTTAATTAAATAAAAGAATTTAATTAATTAAATAAATTCCAATTCCTTAATTGTTAAGGTGGGTTGCCCACATCTATAAATAAAAGGAGTCTTATTATGGGTGGAGGAGTTAGGTGACTTTTACAACTACGTAATAATTCCAATAGTTGGGAGAGTACGTCCTTTTCTATAGAGATAGAAAAACTAGGGTTTAGCCAACCACCATCTTCTTGAATCTTTATTTTTCCTTGGTGGATCACCTCTAGAGGCCATACACGTGGGTGGCTAACGTTGATCAAAGGAAGGAACCAAACCCGGTGGATTCAAGTTGAACGCGAAAAGGATTGGAGGTGAACTTGTACATGAGGAAGCTCGATCTTCGAGGGTATGATTTTATTCTTTATCTTTTCGTTTAATTAATAATTGTGCATAAAGGGTGATCCTGGTATATGGTTTGTAAATTTTTTAAACTCTGATTTTATCTCGCTTCCGCTTAATTTTGCAATTTGATTGCGTTCTTGAATATTACAAACCTAACAGTGGCATCAGAGCCAAACCTTTATGCGAATTATTAATTGTTCAGATTTGATATGTATATTGATATGTGTTTAGAATAATTTAATTGGGCATAAATTGTTGTATAAAATTTATAAAAAAAAATTAAAAAAAATTTAAAAACGTGGAAATCACGTGAATGGTGGACATGTTGCTTGTTCTTCTCTTGGACGGAATTGGTATAATTCAAGGCAATAAGGAAATCACGGAAATCAAGGGATTTCGTGAATCACAATTTACAAACCTGCTGTCCACGTGGTGGATTAATACCATAAAAAAAGGGTTAGCATGTAGTTGTATATTATATATATACATATATAATATCTATTCGGTTTTCAAGGCTGGACCACGTGAATTTTTCTTTGAGATTCATGCACGGAATTATACTATATATATATATACTATAATGTTACAGCATGCGTATTGGAATCATACTGCAGACAAGGTGAACATGCTTATGTCACGTTAATAACTATATATATACTATATATATATTCGGTTATTATATATATATAATAGTTATATATATATATTATTCTTAATAATTTTAGAATTAAAATAAAGTTTATTTTAATTTTAAAATAAAAGGTTCATTTTAATCTTAAAATAAAAAGTTTATTTTAATTTTAAAATTAAATTTCATGCTAACTAATTAGAGTTGGAATTGGATTCCATGATAACTAATTAGAGTTGAAATTGGATTCTATATTTCCTTAAATAAAAGAGTTTATTTAGATATGGAATAAGATTTCATATTATTCAAAATAAAGGAGTTTATTTGTGAATAGGAAAAAGAATCGCCTTTCCTTAAATAAAGGAGTTTATTTAGATATGAAATAAGATTTCATATTATTCAAAATAAAGAAGTTTATTTGTGAATAGGAAAGATAATCCGTGTTTCCTTTAATAAAATTTTTTTTTACATGGAATTGGATTCCATAATTAATTAAAATAAAGGAGTTTATTTTATTAAAATTTTGATTAAAATAAAATAGTTTATTTTATTCAAAATTGGATAAATTAAAATAAAATAGTTTTATTTTAATTTAAATTTGGATTAAAATAAAGGAGTTTATTTTGATTCAAAAATAGATTTTATACTAACTAAATTTTCCCATTAAAAGATATCAATATATATATTAAATATTTATTATTCATGAGATGAATGTTATTTATTGATGCATATGATAATGTGTATGATAATAAATGGGATTAATTATGGACTATTGACCAATATGATTGGATTTTATTTTAGTTGGATGCATGAATGTATGAGTTTTTATTAAATGGGGTCTCACAGACTTCGCCTTCTCTAATTTTTTCTTAATATAAATTCTATCTCCTCCTATGTACTTCCTCTTGATCACGATCAAGGTTTCTATTTATTTTAAATAGTTTTGTAATAGGAATAGTTAGAATTAATTTTGAAGAATTAGAGATCAAGGATCAAGGAGCAAAGGAGCAAGGAGCGCTTGAAGACCCGTTTGTAATGGAGCCCAAGTTTAAATGTAATAGTTATATTTAAATATTATTTCTTGCACCCTAGGGTTTGACCTTTTGGTTCACTTGGTGGCTCTAGTGAACCAAACTAGAATAAAAATCCATAATCAATCCGGTAGTAGAATATAGTATTCTATATGTGCATGCTTATACAATATATATTATATATTATGCAAACATGTTTCGCATGTTCATTAATATGACACGTATTTTATATATATATATATATATGTGCATGCGCGCTAAACAAGATGAGACAAATTAATAACAAACCCCTCATATTTTTATATTAAGTCCTAATTATACAAGTGACCTCACTTGATAATCATTGTATTTAATTACATGTTGATATATATATATATATATATATATATATATATATATATATATATATATATATATGCTTTATTTGACCGGCCTAGACACAGATTTAGAAATATCGTTGAATATGATAAAACCTTTTTGTATACAATCAAATTGTTTTGGTTCGAATTCCAGACTAAGTATGAACATCCCGAACATGGGAAAACTTTTATGCGCCCAAGGCGGACAAAGTGAACGATAATATCATTCTTGCATGAAGTATTGATCAATACAGGGAACATTGGGATGATCACCCTCGCGCCCGTAAGTTATGACGGTTTGTGGATGAAGTTCTGCTAAACCTTATCAAAAATTTAAAACAATCTTAATAGTATGTCAATACGTAGTTTCAAAAATGTGATATAGATTTGTTATGTTATTATTATTGGTTTAGTTTACTTTACAACTATTGAATCGTTGTAGAAGTGATGTATAAAGAAAACATTTAATTCTTTAAGCTAATTATATTTATAATTGTTATTACTTGATGGGCACTCAAATGTTAATCCTTGCTTAATTTAAATGTTTTCAGCTAAGTGTGAACAACTAGAAGGTTCGGCCAAGAACAAGAGAAAAGGAAAGCAAGCAGAATAAGTGTTAAAGTATTCTATGTAATAGTATGACTTTAATAAGACAATGATATTTATTATTATAATGTATTGTAATGAATGTAGTAAAGGTTGCGTAATTGGGATTAGACTCTGATATTTATGTAAATTAAGTTGGCATTTATATTAATGTTATTAGTATTAGTATTATTCCGCTTATAGAAATGGTATCGTAAAGCACTGAGTTCGGGTTTCAAGTACCCGAGTTTGGGGGCTTCACAACATGGTATCAGAGCTTTAAGGTTAGAAACCATAGGTGGGTAAGACCTTAGGCTATAACCATAGAATAGAGGGAAACGTTAAAAATATGAATAACTCAAATAGAGTTTAAAAGAAGATGAATTGAATAAATCCATCGTAAAATAAAATAAAAGATAACTTATATAAAATTATTATTTGTTGTGTGTGTATATACTTTTGATAATCAGGATAATTTATGTGTGTAGTTGTCAGATAGAAAGGATTAGGAAACCCTCAGATCGTAAAGAAAGAGTCGTTCTCCATAATCGAGCCAATATCAAAGCCAATAGCTGAAATAGAGGCTCACATTGAAAGCTACCTCAATGAGGTGGTTATTTTGGAAAATATAGTACTGGACCTAAAAACGATAGTGTAACTGATAGTTAGAGTATTATTAAAGAATATAAGATTAAGCTCGAGTTCTTAAACTCTTATGTTTGTGGTGAGTTCTTAAACTCATAATGTGTGGTAAGAAAAAGGAAAGTATTTTAGAATACCTCATATCATTCTTGAATTACTACTCCATTTCCTCACCAACCCTTGAACCCTTGACCTCTAGACACTCAATAATCAAACAAATATAAAATGGCTACGAGGAGGACTAGTATAGTTATGTGTGAATGGATTATCGAGGATAATGGGAATACATAGAATACTAAGCAATTGATTATTAGTGAAGGTGTAAGAAATAAGTGGTATTAGTATTACTTGAATAGGTATGATTTTATGTGGTGTAAATTATAGGTATGTTTGTGTAATGTAATATTCACTACTTTCGTATAAATTGTGGCAGCGATTCCTGACTTGTTTGTCACAAAGGAATATCGAATGTTTAAAGTGGTATGTTTTATGGTATGTCAATTACTATGAATAGGAATCTATGTTGGATTAATTAAATAAGTTGATAGTAACTATTTATCTGAACACTGGTTAATACAGTAAACCAAATTTTCAAAATCTAATATTTTGAATACATGATTATTGGAGTAGAAAATTTCGCGTTATATATTGAACGTATACAATAAGGCTTAGAATGTAAGTTAATAAAGAATAATTTATGAGAATGCCGCCGAGACGAAAACGAAACCAAAGGATAGAAGAACCTGTCAACAAAGCCGGAGAATAACCAGACCCGATACAGAATTTCTCGAATGTGATCGCTCAAGCTATGCATAATGGAATACCAGCCGCGGGAAATCAGCCAGATAATCAGTTGACAAATTTCAAAGGCTTCAAGGCCGTCGTACTGCCAGGATCTAGAAGATCAACTGACTCTGTGGACACGTTTATGATAACTAGGGTAACGGAGGGACAACAGAAAGCTTTTGCCACCTATACGAGGAAAGGAGATAATTTTGATAATACCGAAATTAGGCCAGGAATGTGTTTAAAAAGAACTTTTATGTGCTATAAGTGTGAGCAGGAGGGACATATCTCTCCTAACGACCCCAATCCAAGAACGTATATTGGGTGTTTTATTTGTGAATCAATGGAGCATAAAGTGAAAGACTGTCCAAGAAGGAGAAGGGAGGCAAGGAATGTGAATACAGAAAAAGGTAGAAGGACATTGGCGACAACTGGACCAACTTCGACAAAAAGAATCCAATGTAACCTCTGCGGGGAGTCTTCGAGATTTAATTGCTCAGATTCGTAGCGGTAGGGATGCAACTCCAGGTATTATTCGAACAAATTATATTTTCTTATATACGATTTTCCTATATATATAATGAATTATTTTATAAATTATTTTGAATGAGGAATTTGAGTTCTTTTAGAAAACAAATTTCTATTTAAGCAGATAGACAAGCTTTTTGCTGAATAGTTAAAGTTCGATTCGATCAATTATGATCAATTATGATTGTGTATGCTATGTACCCTGGTATGTATAGGTTTTAAAACGGTGATTCCAAGGACAAAATCTTTATAAGGTCAGGGTGATTGTAACAACCCGATATTTTCTATATAAATAAATTAGAAATTTTGTGTATAAATTTTTTTTATATTTATTAAAATAAATATGGGGAATATGTGCCAAGATAATGTGTGTATATATTTATGTGATAAATAAAAATATAATTATTACATGAATTATTACAAATAATTTTATTTTAGAATTATTGATCATTATAAATTATATTCTTATAATAATTAATTTTATAGTAGAAATGTTCACTACACCAAAAATGGTCTCTAGCGAAGAAAATTTTTATTCCTTCACATGAGGAGTTGTTTAGCGAAGGAACAGTGAAGGAAAAAAGTATAGTGACAATATAGTTATTAGCGAAAGAAACATCCTTCACAATTAATATTTTTTTCCTCGCAAAATTGAGGGGATAGAAAGATTTTTGGAGCCAATTTATGATGAAAATTTGCGAGAAAAAAATCTATTTAGTGAAGAAATTATTACTCACTATATATCATTATTCAGAAATTTTTTGCGAGGGATAAAATTGGTCGCTATCTTGTTCTAAATATTTTTTTTAAATTAATTGTGGTGAATATAAATTATAATATAAATACAAATTATCTCTTTTTCTCTATATATCCTCTTCGATGTTCAACTTAGACACTGCATACTTCTTCTTCTCAACCCCTGATAACCTATTCAAATATCTAACAACAATTTCGTCTAGCCAAAGTCTGAGAAAAAAGAAATAAAAAGGAGGAAAAGAAACTCTTGCATCTTCTCATGCCGAACAACCTTCCTCTTAGCTCTCAAAGAACTCTAGCAATTGTTCGATCCTTTAATTAAAACACCCTCCAGAGAATACGAAGAAGTGAATCGATCGATCTACACTTTACGAAAAATCAGAGTAAGTTTAGATTTTGTCTATATTACATATTTCTATTGGATATTAATATTATGCATGAGGTGTTTGACAAAATGTCACACCTACTGATTTGTGTTCTAATTTCTGATTGACGCTAGCTAAAAGAAGACGCAATTGAAGTGAAAAAATGAGAGTGAAAATCGAAGAAAAAGTGGAGAAAGTAAACAGGAAAGAACTGGATTACAAGGAATTCGTAAGGAAATACATGGGGAAGAATCAACCAGTGGTTTTAACTAGACTCATGGATGATTGAAGGGCTTGCAAAGATTGGGTTTATCCCGACGGAATTCCCAATCTCAACTTCATCTCTTCTAATTTTGGTAATTCTAAGGTTCATGTACTTAATTTTGCTCCTATCTATTGATATATATATCCAAAAATATTTGCAATTATGAATACTAGATGAATATTGAAATTCTTTAATTCAATCATTAAAGCTAGAATTGGGAAGTTTAGTTTGTAAAGAAACATGCAGAGTTAGTTGAGGTATTCAACATATTTGACAAGATTTTCGGCACAACATAGAAAGTCTAAAACTTTAGACATGGAAAATAAATTAGAAGAAAAACTAGGGAGAATATGTGTATGCACGTTAGACCTGCAAAATATGAAATGTATGGGGAAAAACAATATTATATGATGGCATGTATTACCCTGTTATTATATACAAATGGAAAAGATCTTGCCCAAATTTATGCTCTTGGATGTTTTTTTCTTTTCATACTATGTCTCGTCATTAATTTATTTATAAGTAATATTTACACAGGGAAAAGGAAAACAAGTAGAACTTCCAGCACTTTTCCTCCTGCTGCACGGAGAATGGACACCCTTAATGACTTACTTGTTGCAAGTGAACTTGTCTCCCTCCAATCGTGCTTCTTACAAATGAAACAGTTTAGATAATCAACGCAGATGTTTTTGCGACACATAAAACACGTAAATATTATCATGTTGCACTTGAGGTATTTTCTCTTTGGATCGCTTAGTGGGTTTGGGCTGCTTTGGAGCTTAGTTAATGCAATTGATCTTTTTACATTGCTACTATTTAACGATCTCGCTTTATAACTGCTTTCTCTCGGTCTTTCTTTGCTATGTATGGGCTCTGTTTTGAGTTGCTAATAGGGTTGTTGATGTTTGACTATTGTCATGCTTGCTGCTGCTAGCTGGGAAAACCTAATTGGGTGGTTGTTTTTAGTCTGGCCATGTTTTTAAATTTGGTTAGGTCTGTCTTTATGGGTCTGACTAGGTTTTTAAATTTGGTCAACATTGTATTAGCCTGGTGATATCTCTTTTAGGCTTCTTTGCATTTGGTTTACTGTCGACATCATAGGGCCTGTCCTTTGATGGTCTCTATATGGCGTATACCCCATAAATTCTGTACAATTCCTTTTATTTAATTTCAATTTGATTTTAGCAAAAAAAATATAAAATCACTGATTTTAAAATTAATTATAATTTACAATGAATTTTGATTATTTACCAATTAATTTTTTATTTACAAATTTATAATTTGTGAAGGATTTTATTTGAGAAAAGGACATTAGTGAAGGATTATTTTCCTCACTAAAATCTTTTTTAGTTAATTAGTTAGTCATCAATGAAAGGTTATTTCCCTCACTAAATTGAAGAAAGATTCTCAATTTATAAATAGTGAAGGAAAATATTCTCTCGTTAAATAAATTTGTTCCTCACAATATATTATTTATGAGGGAATCAAGTTATTCACTAATTTTAAATAGTCCTTCTTAAAATATTATTTGTGAAGGAAACCAATCTTTCACTAAATAACAATATTCCATTACTAAATACAATTTGTGAATAAAAAGTTATTCACAATATATCCTTCACAAAAAACATTTAGTTACTACTTAGCAAAGGATACCCAATTGCGAGGAGGTCTAATGCGAGCACTCGTGTGAAAGAAATATTTTTTCGCAATAAATCACTTGTTAGTGATATAGGGCCTCTAGTGAAGGATTTGTCCTTCACTAGAGGCCATTTTTGGTGTAGTGGTTTTTATTAATTATTTTCAATGAAAATATAATTATATATTATTTAAATAATATATGAAAAGTTTATTAGAATTATTATAATAACTATTTTATTATATGAATTTATTTCAGAATTAATTAAGCTAATTATTTAACTTAATTAATAATAGGATGTATATGTAAGAAAATCAGATATGGAATCCAAACCCTAATTTTGGATTTTGATCAAGGAATAAGAATAATAATATAATATTAATTATATTTTGATTTTTCGATCTTTATAAATATGTACTGTATATGTGTGGACTGATAATGGTTGTTCAATTATGTTGTATCATGACCAAACCCTAACATTAATTTGTTTCACCCTAGTGTGAAATTCAAATGGGAAATTAGAGAAGCTGTGTTTATAATCGTGTTATGTGAATTATGTAGGTATTACGAATTTAAAGTAATTAGGTAAAACCCTAATTATACTTAGAAATCCTAATTAATTAGAAACCCTAATTAATTAAGAACCCTAATGACTAAATTAGGAAACCTAATTTCTAAATTTGGAAACCCTAATTTAAAACTCAATTATGAGTTAGAAAAGGTTATCTGAATTGTGTTAAATGAAATATGTTATGTATTATAGAATTTAATGTTAATTAGAGAAACCATAATTAATATTTAGAAATTCTAATTTCTAGAAACCCTAATTTCTTAATTAGTAAACCTAATTTCTAATTTAGTAACCCTAATTAGCTAAAATGAAACCCTAATGGCTAATTGTAATCATTAATGCTAATTATTAGATTTTAAACCCTAAATGTTTAAGTAATGGAATTAGAAAACTAATTATATTTAGTAAACTCAAATTTATATTTTTGAAAACTAAATTGTTATTTTATTTTAAAGCCAAATTAGAAATCCTAAAATATCTTTGTGCCAAACCTTTGGGTAAAACCCTAAGGGTCAAACCCTAAGGGTTTAACAAGTTACTAGTTTGCCTTGAAATTTAAAAGCCAAATGACAAAAATGCCCTTACTGCATTATTGTAGCTTACTTGTAAATCTAGACAAATTGGGAGTTGGTGACCAAAGCTATCTACTCCATGTGACTTAATCTTCACCAAATCTAGCTCAATATATCAGCCAAATCATTACAAGTCA
This sequence comes from Panax quinquefolius, assembly GCA_020205615.1. Lineage (NCBI taxonomy): Eukaryota > Viridiplantae > Streptophyta > Magnoliopsida > Apiales > Araliaceae > Panax > Panax quinquefolius. The sequence goes on from CM035162.1 coordinate 83,168,781, forward strand.
CATAAATATAGATTATGAGAGAGAAAAGTCTCATTATTTGCTTCATTTTCTCACAACAATCATCCAAGACCTTCACTCTCTCTAACCTATGAAATATATACGTATATCAATCCCACAAACAAGCCCCGCGATTTCCATTAACAAATCAGGAGGCCATAATTAAGCATACCATAAGAACTGTATAAACCCTAGTTAAAAAATCTGACCTTGATCCTCTGTTAGATCTTATATTTTAATGTTAAAACTTGTTGTTTGTAGTCTTTATAATTGATCTAGGTTGGTATCTTGTAGATCCATGTCATCTAAGTGCTCAAAATTTAGGTTTTTCAAAATCTGGAAAAATTTTATTTGGTGTTCTGACAATGAATGTCAGAGGCTGTAAATCTTTTTCTGTTTATATTTTTGGTTGTGTTAATGTTTGATCTTGTACTATGTTATGAGAGCTTTGATATAGAACTTAATTAAGAGTTAGATCTGTGGTAGATTTGAAGTTATAATCGGTCAAAACCTATTGACCGGGCATGACCGGGTGATTTTTGGGCAGCCCAAAAATCGTTTTTCAGCATCTGACAATATTTTTGCAAGCCTTGATCTGTCAGTTGGTTATGTGTTTTCATGTTGTTATTTTAACCGATTTATAGTCTGTTATGTGTTCTTCAGTTTCATGTTCCTAGATCACTTTGATAAACAATATAATAACATTAATCGATGGTCAAAGTAGCCTTCTCGGCCTGATTTGAAGTTTCTGGAATTTTCAGAAATGGGATGAATAGCTTTTCTGACAAGCTTTGACCGTAACATATCTAATGATTATGATGTAGTTTTACTATTATGATGAATGGTATTTGTATCTTGTTGTTAGACTACATGTTGGACCCATTGTAACACTATAACATTAACCAGAGAATGACTATAATTAAGCCTCAAAGTATGCACTCGAACAATCTGGGTTTCTAGGTAACCCAGAAAAAACCCAGATTGTGTCTGACAAAAAGTTTGAGTAATTAGATCTTGCATGTGTATCATGTTATGAACCTGTTGATGGCTGGATCGTGTAGTATTACACGAGTACTACACGATCTGACCAAGAACTAGTCCAGAAATAAACTGGAATATGAATTTAATTGAGGTCAAACTGAGTACCTATGACGCCCCCAAATCCGGGTATCTTCCAACCCGACAGATGGTACTACACGGTGCTACAGTTCACATAAACATTCAATTGAAATGCCTCAAAAGAACGGATATGTCTTCTATATATATAAAAAGAATATTTATATTTCCCAGGTTCTTTACAACCAATACATTTGTCTTTATCATAATATCAGTATTATTCTTAAAAAACCTACACTATTACATATGTAATCTACGGGTTCGCCTTTGCACGCCTTTATCCTCCTTTAGGATCCATCATTCAAGATTCGGTCTTAGTTTGCATTCATATGGTTCAAGCAAGAATGAGCCTAACTAGCTCAGCAAGTACAACAATTCTAGGAAAATAGCATGCTTGAAACATAGGAATCGTATATCTCCAATAACTGAACAATAGTTATGAAGTACTATTGATAATTCAAAATAGCACTTCTTTTTATTCAAAACATTTTAGAACAACAATATTCAGTAAAACATCAATTCCGGTTCAAGACCGTAAGCATTTCATAAGTACTTTGAAAAGGACGTCCCGACACTAAGTCCGTAAGTCCGGCATAGCTTACGAGCACGTCTAGGTGATCAGCCTATAGTACTCTATGTTGATCAACACTACATTCATTAAACGTGTATACGTTTAAGTTGTGGTAACCTCATGTGCCTGTCATTTGACGACAAAACAATTTAGCATACTCAGTCTACTTTTGAAAACCACAACAATATTAGTTTGGTAAATCTTTATCAAAACTTGATAGAATAACATAGCATCGTCTGGCCAGAAAGAATTGGCTTTGACTTCCTCGACATTAACTCATGCGAAGAATACATGAATCACAAAGACTTGTCCGGATCGAATGGAACAAGGGTTAGAGTACTTGCCTTAAGCGCCCGCTTATAGATATAACACGATGCCAATCGTAGGTCTTTAAGGTCTCTACAGTAGATGATAACATCACATAGCACATTAGGTCATGAATAATATACATGGTTCCTAAAGAATCTTACCCTTCTTCTCAATCTAATTACGTATTAGATTTGTTATTATTGGTTCCGGCTTTCCGTTACAACATTCTTATGTTCACATGCAATTGACTTTCTTTAACCCTAAGTGATCATACTTAAGGCTTAATTAAGTCTTCACAATGTTTCATTAAAATCTTTATTTAATTGTTTATCAATTACTCTTCATGCTCAACATGTAAACAATTTTCAATATCTAGGTCAAGAGGTCAATTTTTGTATTGCCGCTATTACACTTGTTCTTTCACTGGTTTCAAGGCTGCGGCGTCACCTATTATTGCCTAGAAACTGGACTCGGCGTTGCGGCGCAAGTGCTTTTGTTATCTGTCGCGCTGCGGCGCGAGTTTGCAGGGGCTGAGGCTCACTTTGGCACTATAGCGCCGACTAATTAGCTTGGTGTCGCGCCGCGGCGCTGACTCTGAGCCTCAGAAATTCTTGACAGAATTTTCAAATGGTGAGATTCTCGGACTCGTAACTCCTTCGTTATAAGTCCGAATTGGCTCGTTCAAGAGTCTACGGTTCACAAATTATGTACTCTATGCGATCAAGCAAGAATTTTATCTATTCAACTTTGTTTGCTAAGATTTCACCTATTAGTCCATTTTTAACAAAAATGATAAACGTTCGTGAACGTTCAACGCTCGTTTCTTCGTTCTAAGTCGGAATCCGGTCATTTTGGAGTCTGCAACTCTATAATGCCAAATATGACTTGTCTCCATCAAAAACCAACATTTCCGACTTCAAACACAAAATACGACTTCCATTCCGAGAATTTCATGAATTCAACGATTATCGTCCAATCGTGTGAATTCCGGTGAAACCTCATTACTAATCATTGTAAGTGGATATTAATCAACATATAAACATTTCAAGTTACTTATTATACCAACTTATTATCAAAGTAGATTTTGAATTGTTCTCATAAATCAATGACTTATTTAATTTATGAACTCTAATTCTCATGCTTATGACTTATTATGAACTTAAGTCCATCAATCAATGTTCTCATACTATATTGAACATACTAACATCATATGACAAACATATGACAAGTTTTGTACAAGTTTATCAACTTATTTAGGTTCAAGTTGCTTATTCATCTTATTCGACTTAAGTTCATTCATCAATGTCTTCTTATATGTTCTTAGCATACAATCATACTTCTCTTATCACCCTATAATGATAGAGATGAATATATATTGAACAAGAGTCTTACCCTAGAAGCACTTGTACTTCTCTTCTCTTTGGCAACTAGCAAAGAACTTTTGACTTATTCTTGACTTATGTGGCTTATTCTCTCTAATAAATAAGTTACTTAAATTGAGAGGAGTTGAGAGTAATTTTAATCAAGCAATCAAATGAATTGAGAGCTCTCTATTTATAGGCAACCCAAAATTAGGGTAGAATGGTCAATTAGGCTTTGCACCTCCTCAATTAACCTCCCTAATCCCACATCCTTATTATTCATTACTTAACAACCAAGTCTACCTGCTAGCCATTTCTAATACTTGGTCATCACAACACTTACTTACCACTTAAAATGTTTGCCCATCAAGACTACCCACCTTAACATGGTTTGCTCCATGGATCATGGCTAATTCATTGGGCTTGCTAATTAATCTAGCTAATTCCTTGTTGGGCTTGCATTATAATAGTTTGGACTCATGACATATCAAACACTTGGGCTTGAGTATCACTTACTAATTGGACTTCTACCATTAAGCTAGTAATCTTACAAGTCCATTACCTTTAATTAAACAAATTAACATACATACATCACATATAATTTTCTTATGCTAGCTCGTATATTTATTCGTAATATACGTTATTTCATTCTCCACACACAATAGTATAATAAGTCGTATTATACTTACGCCCATTACCTCGTATAATGCATACACATCATACGATTATAACTTTCTTTCTTTAACGCTTAATAACCCTAACGTTCCCAATTTAGGTCCGCATGCGAAATATTACATTTTCCATACTTAGATTATTATTATATAATCCATCTCACCTTGATATTATAACGTTACGTATTTCTCGAAAGTTCAAAAATAATTTCCTAACGATAAACGGTGAATAGTGTTTTTCGTAAACTTTCTCGGAAAATTTTTATTTTCGTCTTGGAAAATCAAATACTTTAATTCATTCACGTGGTTCAAATACTACGATGTTCCGACGTTTCTAGGTTATAGAATGACATACATCTTATTAACACATATAATAACAAATAATATTATTTTATTCATTAATTAATTCTTTCAAATATTTTACAAAGGATCCGAATTTCTCGGTCGTTACATTTTTCCCCCTTATAAAGATTCTGTCCCTAGAATCTCGCCCTACACTACTCAAACAAATGAGGGTAATCCTTCTTTATCTTCTCTTCCAATTCCCATGTTGCTTCCTCGACATCGTGGTTCTTCCATAATACCTTTACTGACGATATTACCTTGTTTCGCAGAATTTGCTCTTTTCTATCGATGATTTGAATCGGCATCTCTTCATATGTTAAGTCCTTCTCGATTTGAATAGGCTCAAATTCTATCACGTGCTTATAATCCGGTTTGTAAGGACGTAGCACTGAAATGTGGAATACGTTATGTATTTACTCTAGGTCTGGATGTAACGCTACCCTATAAGCTACCTCATCTACCCGTTCTAATACCTCAAAAGGTCCTATAAACCATGGGCTTAGTTTTTCCTTCTTTCCAAAGTGTATCTTTCCTTTCTAGGGAGATACCTTTAGAAATATATATTAGCCTACCTCAAACTCCCTATTCTCTCGATGTAAGTCTGCGTATTTCTTCTGTCTGTCTTGAGCTGCTACGAGACGCATACGTATTAACTTCACCACTTCCGCTATTTGCTGCACCAATTCTGGTCCTAGCATTCGACATTTTCCCACTTCATCCCAATACAATGGTGTTCTGCATTTCCTTCCATACAAAGCTTCGTACGGCGGCATACCTATGCTTGCATGATAACTGTTGTTATACGCAAATTCTGCTAATGGTAGATGATTATCCCAACTACCCTTGAAATCCATGATGCAAGATCTTAACATATCTTCTAACGTCTGAATTGTTCTCTCGCTCTGTCCATCAGTTTGTGGATGATATGCTGTACTCAACTTAAACTGCGTCCCCAACTGCTCTTGAAGACTTCTCCAAAAGTTTGATGTGAATCGTGGGTCACGATCTGACACAATCGAAACTGGTGCTCCATGTCTGGAAATAATTTCCTTAACATAAAGTGTAGCTAACAGATCTAAGTTATACTTAACTCGAATTGCCAAAAAGTGAGCCGACTTAGTCAACCAGTCCACTATTACCCAAATCGCATCATATCCTTTCTTAGTAGTCGAAAATCCCACCACAAAGTCCATCGTGATATGATCCCCCTTCCACTCTGGAATCTCCAATGACTGTAACAAGCCATTTGGTCGTTGATGTTCGGCTTTAACTCTTGACAAGTCAAACACCTACTCACATACTCTGCTATTTCACTCTTAATATTCGGCCACCAAAAACTACGTCGAAGGTCTTGATACATCTTGGTGCTACCAGGATGAATCGAATACCTTGAACTGTGAGCCTCTTGTAAAACTTGCTCCTTTAATTCTGTCTCATTCGGAACCCAAATTCTTCCTTCAAATCTTAATAATCCCTCATTATCAAGACTAAACTTAATATCTTTTTCATTGGTCAACCTCTTCTTCATTTGGTCACACTCATCAGTTTTGAGCTGCACCTCCTTGACTCTCTCCACGATAGTAGATTGAATCTCCGTCGCAAATAGTCTCTAATTCACCTCACTTGGCAACTTCACCTCAAACTCCATTCTAGCCATCTCTGTTATTAACTCAGTTTGAGCTGTTAACATAGATAACTTCTCCCGACCCTTTCTACTCAAGGCGTCGGCCACAAGATCAAGCTTTTCGGTGTGATCTGAGATTTCACGAATCGTAATCCTTTATCAAATCCAGCCATCTCCTCTGTCTCATATTCAACTTCTTCTGTGTGAAGATATATTTTAGACTCTTATGTTCCGTGTATATCTCACATTTTTCCCCGTAAAGATAATGTCGCCATATCTTTAAGGCAAACACCACAGCGGCTAGTTCCAGATCATGAGTAGGGTAAACTTTCTCATAATCCTTCAACTGCCTAGATGCATACGCAATGACCTTGCCATGCTGCATGAGCACGCAACCAAGTCCTCTATGCGAAGCATCGCTATAAACTACGAAATTTCCTGTGTCATCGGGTAATGACAAAACTGAAAGCAGTATGCACACAAGCCAATCATGTTTGATGATAAAGCATATACTTTGTAACAATCTTATTCATTTATTAATAAAAAGTATTAATTTATTAAAGGCTTTTAATTATCTACATGATGCTGTTTTATAATATGTGATAAACCCATAGTTTTAAGCAATGCTTTTAGAATAATAATGATGATCATTCTAATGAGATCTAAATTCTTAGAAAGCTTAAAACTAAAATAGTTCCCAATCATTGGATTACTAAATTGGGAATTAGTGAATCCGGATATATTGGTACATACGTTGCTTTCTCATTGGATGAGGATGATTGATCTCAAGATCATTTGTGTGGAGACACTAAAGCAAGTATGTGTAGTGCTTATTAGAGAATAAGTTCATTTGAACGTTGGCTCGCTAAGGAATACCTAATGGAGTTTTACTTGCTGTCAATAGGAATTCTGTGTAGTGATAGTAGTACAAGTGATCCTTGGACTTGAGATCATCATAGTATCTTGTGTATGATGAGTTATACTTTGACTTATTCCTTAAGACCCTTAGGGTATATCAAAGGGTATGCTTGGGTATAATAAGTTGTACATGGAGATAATGTATGATCGATAAAGAATCTACCACTTCTATTAAAAGAAGAGAATGTCTATGTGATTCGATAAATGACAACCCAATGGTCCTTGGCGGCGAGAATGAAATTAGAAAGGAGTTTCTAATTTGCATTATTTGGAGTTGTGCATTTAAGAGTCGAAATACATATAATAAAATAAAATAAGACTTGACGATGATTCCATATCTTATATTTAATTGGGACATTGTATGGTGGAAGGATTGAATTATGCAGTAACTATTTACTCAAAGGTTCTTTTATGATTAATGTTAAAATCTATATTATCCGGAAAGTCGTTGATCGCTAGGAGAGGCTTATCCTATTGTAGAATAAATATTATTTATTTAAATAAATTAATTATTTAATTTATTTATTTAAATAAGATTAGAATTGTTCTAATTGATTTATTCACAACCAGCTTTAATATGGAGAACCTAAAGGGTCACACCATAAAAGGAAGAATAATTATTTAAGAAGTTAATGGCATAATCGTAATAATATCGTTATGTATATTTAATTTAATCTATGGTGATAGAATAAATTAAATAGCTTAATATTATTATTTAATATTTTAGAAATATTAAATATAAATTAATAAGAGGAGTCTTATTAATATTATTACAATTATTATTATTATTTTAATTCCTAAAAGAGTTTAGGAATTAATTTAATATAAGTACTCTCATTTATTCCTAATTGGATTAGGAAGGAAAATTAGTTAAAGGAGTTTAATTAATTATCCCTAATAAGATTAGGGAGCCTTTAATTAAAGAGTTTAATTAAATAATACCTTATTTTAATAGGGTTACTTGATATCTTTATAAGAGGAGTCTTATATCAGATATCAAGACTACGTTATATTTCCAATGGTTGGAGAGTACGCTCCTTTTCTATAGAGATAGAAAAACTAGGGTTTAGCCAACCACCCATCTTCTTGAATCCTTCTTCTTCCTTGGTGGATCACCTCTAGAGGCCAAACACTTGGGTGGCTAACGTTGATCAAAGGAAGGAACCAAACCCCGTGGATTCATGTTGAACGCGAAAAGGATTGGAGGTGAACTTGTACCAGAGGAAGCTCAGATCTTCAAGGGTATGATTTATGTTCTTATCCTTTTTGTTTAATTAATAGTTGTGCATAAATGGTGATCCGGGTATATGGTTTGTAAAATTTTTAAACTCTGATTTTCCACGTTTCCGCTTATTTTTTCAATTTGATTGCGTTCATGAATATTACAAACCTAACAGTGGTATCAGAGCCAAACCTTTATGCGAATTATTAATTGTTTTAATTTGATATGTATATTGATATGTGTTTAGAATAATTTTATTGGGCATAATTTTATTGTATAAAATTTAAAAAAAAAAAAAATTCACGAAATTGCAATAGTGCGTTTTTAAACAAGCTGCTGTGTCTTGGGTTATCAAGTGATTCGGCAGGAGCATGCATGTAATATATAATCATGTGATATTAGCGTGGTTATATGCTATCTTACTTGGTATATTATATATATATATATATATATATATATATATATATATATATATATATAATCATATATATGATTACTTTATTTTGTACCGTAAGTTCCTTATTAAAGAGGAGCTCACGAATTTCAAAAGGAAGCCAGGAAATCATATGAGCTCATTTTTTTGGAGCAACAATCACGGAAAACAATTAAAAAAAAAAGGAATGATGGGCATCACGTTTTTTTATTAAAGTAAAATATTATATATATAATATATATTATATTACCGTAATATTATATATATAATATATATATAATATTTTAATAATTTTATAATTAAAATAAAAAAAGTTTATTTTAATTTTAAAATTAAATTTTATGCTTAACTAATTAGAGTTGGAATTGGATTCCATGATAACTAATTTGAGTTGAAATTGAATTTCATCTTTCCTTAAATAAAGGAGTTTATTTAGATATGAAATAAGATTTCATATTATTCAAAATAAAGAGTTATTTGTGAATAGGAAAGAAATTCCTAATTTTCTTAAATAAAGGAGTTTATTTAAATATGGAATAAGATTTCATATTATTCAAAATAAAAGAGTTTATTTGTGAATAGGAAAGAGAATCCGTGTTTCCTTTTATAAAATTTTTTTTTTTACATGGAATTGGATTCCATAATTAATTAAAATAAAGGAGTTTATTTTGATTAAAGATTTTGATTAAAATAAAATAGTTTATTTTATTCAAAATTGGCTAAATTAAAATAAAATAGTTTTATTTTGATTTAAATTTGGATTGAAATAAAGGAGTTTATTTTAATTCAAAATTAGATTTTATACTAACTAAAGTTGCCCATTAAATGATATCAATATATATATTAAATGTTATTATTCATAAGATGAATGTTATTTATTGATGCATATGATGATGTGTATGATAATAAATGGGATTGATTATGGACTATTGACCAATGCGATTGGATTTTATTTTAGTTGGATGCATGAATGTATGGGTTTTATTAAATGGGGTCTGCGTACCTCGTCTTCTCTAATTTTTCTTAATGTAAATTCTATCTCTCTTCTATGTACTTCCCCTTGACTGCTGATCAAGGTTTCTATTTATTTTAAATAGTTTTGTAATAGGAATAGTTAGAATTAATTTTGAAGAATTGGAGATCAAGGAACAAGGAGCGCTTGAAGACCCGTTTGTAATGGAGCCCGGGTTTAAATGTAATAGTTATATTTAATTATTATTTCTTGCACTCCTAGGGTTTGACCTTTTGGTTCACTTGGTGGCTCTAGTGAACCAAACTAGAATAAAAGTCCATAATCAATCCGGGTAGAATATAGTATTCTATATGTGCATGCTTATACTATATATATATATTATATATTATGCAAACATGTTTCGCATGTTAATTAATATGACGCATATTTTATATATATATGTGCATGCGCCCTAAACAAGATGAGATAAATTTAATAACAAACCCCTCAATTTTATATATTAAGTCCTAAGCGTTCATAGATATTTGGAATATCGAACGTCGCCTTCTAGCATGATAAAATTAATAGAGTATTAAATATTTAATATGAGTTTGTTGTGTCACCACAAGGCAAGTATTAAGTATTTAAGATGTTAATTTATCACATTTGATGCTTATAAAGAAAATTGAACAATATTGTTTTGTTGTGTCACCACAAGGATGATATTTTTCTTTTTTGAATATATGGAGTGCTAGGTCGGACTTAACTTGGATAATTTTAATTCGGATGTGCCACCACTTGATCAAAATAATCTAAGAGGCAAAAGAAAAGGAGTTGCATAGTTGATGTAATTGACAAAAGTTGTCTACCTATTTATTTATATATAGTTTGTTGTGTCACCACAAGGCTATATACATTTGAAATGGGATCCTTATTCTCACTAGCAAATCTTTAATTAGATTTTGCCGAACTATATAAGTGAGGTAATATAGTTTGAAGAAAAAATAGTGGGAGATGCCAATTTAAAACAAGACCTAATTTATTTTGGTAATTAATAAAAGAATGTATATTAAAATGTTGTTAATTACAAATTCATTTACTGAAATTTTACAATGTCTAAAATTACTATCATCTGCGAAGCATATTAGATGCTAAATTAACCGGAATCCATTAAACAGATTGGTTAAGGAATTTGAGAATAGTTCTCATAGTGAAAAGCTATCTTAAGTCCTAATCGCTTTATCCTGCAATGGTTGTTGCAGACAATGCCTCTGAGGAAGAGATTGCTACTTTTAGAAAGTGGCAAGATGATGCCTGATTGGCTCAATGCATCATGCTCGCATCCATGAAAGTAACGAGCTTGGCGTCGAACATGAAACTATGGATGCTCCTACTATATTCCCCGCACATCAAGTAGTTGATGGTGAGGAAAGTAGGGGTGATAGATATCGAGATATCTAAGGAGCTCTTCCGATCTAGAATGGGCAATGACACTATAAATGCATGAAAAAAGTTCTTAACATAATCAATTTGATTGATCAATTAGGACAACTGGTTTTGTCATGGATGGAGAGTTGAGCGAAGATTTGATCTTGCACTCACTCTCGGACTCCTTTCACAATTGTTGTGAATTTTTCATATAAACAAGCTAGATATATGCTTCGTTGATTTGCTTAACATGTTGAAAAATGATGAGAGTCACTTTCCAACCAAGAAAGACCATGTCTTACTGGTAGGGGCCAAAGGATCTTCTGAAAAGAAGAACGATTCAAAGAAGGTATATAGAAAGGCAAAAACAAAGGATAATAAGAACAAAAGCGTCACGGATAGCAAAGGAGTTTGCTTCCACTACAATAAGCCGGGACCTTTGGAAAGAAACTGAGAAACATCTTGCGAGAGGCTAACCAAAGAAGCTTAGTGAAGTTTTGGTTACAAATACAAATTTGTTCATGATTGAAATAAATTTTCTTTAAGTCAAGGTTCTACTTGGGTATTGGATACCGACTTTGGTTATCATAAATATAGATTTATGAAGGGACCAAGCGAGTAGTAGAAAGTTAAACAAAGATAAGTAATCCTATGTGTGGAAAATGAAGCAAAGGTTCTTTGCATTAGCTATAGAAACTTATAGTTTAGCACTACCTACTGAGCAAATCTATTAAGTCAATAAGTTGTTATTGTATTCTAATTCTTGTTAGAAACATTATTTCCATTTTATTGTTGAATGATAAAATTTTTAGTATTATAATTAAGAACAATTGTTGTTCTATTTATAATAATAATGTTTAAATATAGAATGAAAGATTACTTAATGGATTTTGTATACTTGACTTACGTGAAAAAATTATTTTGTAAATTGAACAAACTAGTATAAGAAAAGAAGATGATCATTCAAAGAGTTGAATGTGTGTATTTTCTGAAATACAAGTATGAATTATTTGAAAGGTTCAAAGAATTCAGAAGTGAAATAAATTGATAAAGTATTAGAATTCTTTGATCGGATCAAGGAATAAATACTTGTGCAATAAGTTTCTAGATCATCTCAAATGGTTTTCTCATAATGGACACATCCTGATACGCAATAATTGATTGATGTATCTAAAAGGAAAAATCGTACCTTGTTGGACATGGTGCGGTCCATAATGATTTTATCGACAATTCAAAGATCCCTCCTGGGGTTATGTCCTAGAAATGGTTTGCATATCTACGAAAAGGTAACCTCAAAATCCATTTAAGACTCCATAAAAGTTATGGATGGGGAGGATTCTAATCTTAAGTATGTTAAGATAAGGGTTGTCCAACTTATGTGAAAAGGTTTCAAAGGATAAACTTGGGACAAGATTTGACAAGTGTCGATTTGTGGGACATCCTAAAGTAAGTTTAGAGTATATGTTTTATAATCCTGCTTAGCAAAAGGTGTTTATTGCGAAACACGCTGCCTTCTAAGATAAAGGTGTTTATCATTAAAGGGGCTAGTGGGAGGATAATAGATCTTGAAGAGTTCAAGAACCACAAAACACTATAAGTCAAATAAGAGGAACTCAGTAGATAGACCTGTTGTACCACAAACCAAATTATAAATCGGAATAATCTTGAAGATACCTAGGAGGTATGGATTCATCATAGATGATGATGATGAGGTACGCATCATAAAAGATGATGATCCGAGTTACATCGATGATGAGGTAAGAGTTCTAGTGTGTACAAAAAATTCGATTAGAGCATCGTGACATTCCTAGTACTATATGTTGATATACTACGAATAAGGAATGACATACCAATGCTACAATCAAGTAAAGATAAAGTTGTCTAAACATTCCTCCACGAATGATTTGGGAAGAGTATCTTAATTGAGGATAAAATCTATATAGATAGATTTAAAAGGATGCTCAACTTAACCCAAGGAACGATATTCATTTGATGCTAAAGTCGTTTTAGCATGGCAAACTCAAGAGATGTCTCATGTCGATGAACTATGGAGTGTATCTCTCTAATAGTCCCCACAGACTCTCGAAAAGAGAGGTCGCATGAGTGACAATCATGCATGCAATGAAATGTCACGAGACACGATGTTGATCGGTCATATTATGGAGAAGTTCACTATGAGTCGGTGAAAAACATCTTAAAGTGCTTAACCTAAGCACTAAGGATGTGATCATATTCATGGTTGGTCTAAATTAAAACTAGAACTATAACAGACTCAAGTTTTTCGAAGACGGACCAAGATGACGAAAAAATCCACTTTAAGGTAAAGCGTTATCTCGAGCGATGGTGCGTTGAATTGGAAAGGTTCCAAACAAAGAAAGAGTTCTTGGTTTAGTGATAAAGATAAAGTATATAGCTATAAATGAAGGCTGCAAGTTGATTGTTTGGATTAAAAGTTCATTCTGTAACTAGGAATAGTTCCTAAGTCTCATCTTAGATCTAAACATGTGTTGTGGCACTTTCATTTGATTATAAGAATCATTGAAAGATGGGAAATCACTATAGAGATAGTGGACTCTCATGAACAACATTACATATCCATTAAATAAAGCTTATCCAATAGCAGGATAATCGTCACTTAGAGAAGAAGAGTATGAGATACCATGACGATTGGCTTTAGTGCAAGTGGGAGATTGAAAGTAGTATGCACACAAGCCAATCATGTTTGATGATAAAGCATATACTTTGTAACAATCTTATTCATTTATTAATAAAAAGTATTAATTTATTAAAGGCTTTTAATTATCTACATGATCTTTGTTTTATAATATGTGATAAACCCATAGTTTTAAGCAATGCTTTTAGAATAATGATGATGATCATTCTAATGAGATCTAAATTCTTAGAAAGCTTAAAACTAAAATAGTTCCCAATCATTGGATTACTAAATTGGGGATTAGTGAATCCGGATAGATTGGTACATCGTTGTTTGCTCATTGGATGAGGATGATTGATCTCATGATCATTTGTGTGGAGACACTAAAGCAAGTATGTAGGTGCTTATTAGAGAATAAGTTCATTTGAGCGTTGGCTCGCTAAGGAATACCTAATGGAGTTTTACTTGCTGTCGATAGGAATTCTGTAGTGATAGTAGTCTAAGTGATCCTTGGACTTGAGATCATCATAGTATCTTGTGTATAATGAGTTATACTTTGACTTATTCCTTAAGACCCTTAGGGTATATCAAAGGGTATGCTTGGGTATAATAAGTTGTACATGGAGATAATGTATGATCAATAAAGAATCTACCACTTCTATTAAAAGAAGAGAAATGTCCTATGTGATTCGATAAATGACAACCCAAGAGTCCTTGGCGGCGGCGAATGAAATTAGAAAAGAGTTTCTAATTTGCATTATTTGGAGTTAATGCATTTAAGAGTCAAAATACATATAATTAAATAAAATAAGACTTGACAATAATTCCATGTCTTATATTTAATTGGGACATTGTATGGTGGAAGGATTGAATTTTACTGTAACTATTTACTCAAAGGTTCTTTTATGATTAATGTTGAAATCTATATTATCCTAAAAGTCGTTGATCGCTTAGGAGGCTTATCTCTATTGTAGAATAAATATTATTTATTTAAATAAATTAATTATTTAATTTATTTATTTAAATAAGATTAGAATTATTCTAATTGATTTATTCACAATTAGGTTTAATATGGAGAACCTAAAGGGTCACACCATAAAAGGAAGAATAATTATTTAAGAAGTTAATGGCATAATCGTAATAATATGTTATGTATATTTAATTTAATCTATGGTGATAGAATAAATTAAATAGCTTAATATTATTATTTAATATTTTAGAAATATTAAATATAAATTAATAAGAGGAGTCTTATTAATATTATTACAATTATTATTATTATTTTAATTTCTAAAAGAGTTTAGGAATTAATTTAATATAAGTACTCTCATTTATTCCTAATTGGATTAGGAAGGAAAATTAGTTAAAGGAGTTTAATTAATTATCCCTAATAAGATTAGGGAGCCCTTTAATTAAAAGGGTTTAATTAAATAATACCTTATTTTAATAGGGTTACTTGATATCTTTATAAGAGGAGTCTTATATCGGATATCAAGACTACGATATATTTCGAATGGTTGGAGAGCACGCTCCTTTTTATAGGGATAGAAAAACTAGGGTTTAGCCAACCACCCATCTTCTTGAATCCTTCTTCTTCCTTGGTGGATCACCTCTGAGAGAAAAAAACACTTGGGTGGCTAACGTTGATCAAAGGAAGGAACCAAACCCGGTGGATTCAAGTTGAACGCGAAAAAGATTGGAGGTGAACTTGTACCTGATGAAGCTCGGATCTTCAAGGGTATGATTTTTGTTCTTATCCTTTTTGTTTAATTAATAATTGTGCATAAAGGGTGATCCGGGTGTATGGTTTGTAAAATTTTTAAACTCTGATTTTCCACGTTTCCGCTTATTTTTTCAATTTGATTGCGTTCATGAATATTACAAACCTAACAAAAATAGGCGCTTCACTCAACCTCTTCTTCAGTTCTTGAAAACTGTCTTTGTATTTCTCAGTCCATACGTACTTCACCGTCTTCCTTGTCAAGTTAGTCAACGGAGTAGCTATCTTCAAAAAATCCTGAATAAATCTCCGATAGTAACCCGCTAACCCTAGGAAACTCCGCACATCCGTCGGTATTTTCGGTTGTTCCCAATTCATCACGGCATCCACCTTTGTTGGATCTACTGAAATCCCCTCATGGTCAATGACATGACCTAAAAACTAAACCTTTTCTAACCAAAATTCACACTTAGTGAACTTCACATATTACTTCTCCTTTCTTAATGTCTCCAACACTATTCTTAGGTGTTCAGCATGATCTTCTGGCGTCTTAGAGTAGACTTGAATATCATCGATAAACACCACGATGAACTTGTCCAAATATTGTTTGAACACTCTGTTCATCATACCCATAAATGCAGCAGGTGCATTAGTCAACCCAAATGACATTACTAGAAACTCGTAATGACCATAACGAGTCCTGAATGCTTTCTTTGGCATGTTTTCATTTCTAACCTTCAGCTGATGATACCCCGTCCTTAAATCTATGTTGGAAAAATATTTTTCCCCTTTCAACTGATCAAAAAGATCATCGATCCTGGGAAATGGATACTTATTCTTTATCATTAACTTGTTCAACTCTCGATAGTTGATACAAAGTCTTAACGATTCGTCCTTCTTCATGACAAACAGTACCGGTGCTCCCCACGACGAAACACTTGGTTGAATGTACTTCCCGTCCAGCAGCTCTTGCAACTGTACAATCAACTCCTTCATCTCCACCGGCGCCATACGATACGGTGCCCTGGAAACTGGTGTCGCTCCTGGCACAATGTCTATTACTGAACTTCGGTCTCCTATCCGTGGAAGACCCAAGACTCACTCGGAAATACATCCATGAACTCACTCACTATAGGTATTTGTTCCATGGTCACCCCCACTCTCTGGGTATCAACCACATGACACAAATAGCCTACACACCCCTTCCTAAATAATTTCCTAGTTTGTGTCATTGTAAGACAACACGAACGTCCTAGCGATTTATTCCCATAAAATATTACATGAGATTGTCTTGATGTTTTAATATTTACGCATTTCTTTTGACAATCTATAATTTCCCCATGATTAATTAACCAATCCATTCTGAGAATTACGTCGAATTCTCCTAACTTTACCAGTATCAGATCTACCGATAATTTACAACCTCGTATGTCTACGCAACAACTCTTATGAATATCTTCAACAGGAATTATCTCTTCGTTTGCTACCTTAATATTCAAAGGTTTAGGAAAATTTTCGGGAAGTAATCCTAATCATCTAGCAAAATCACATGCGATAAACGAACAGGTAGCAGCCGAGTCAAACAGCACGTATGCATTTAAGTCATTGATCGGAATAATACATGCGACTACATCGCCCGAGGCCATCGCGTCTTGGATGGTCATGTTAAAGGTATGGGCCATCGGCCTACCCGGCTGTGCTGGACCCCCAATAGTTAACTTACCACTATTGGTGCCCTTATTCCCGTCTATCCCCTTCTTCGGGCAGTTCTTTTCCATGTGGTCAGTTAACCCACACACAAAGCATCCATGGTTCTTCTTCAGACTTGGGCAAGATTAGGTATGATATGCCCTCTCCCGTCTGATTGTAACTTATACACACCTTACCTTTTGAGACAGACTCCTAAGTGAGTCTTCCCACAGGTTTTTCAGGCCTCCATCCTCCTCTTCGGGTCTCCTTGTTTCACTCCGGTATTCCCAGAGCTAATTACCTTCCTCTTATAACTTTCGCCATTCCCGCTGGCACCCTCGATCTTTACTCCCCCGTCCACTTTCCCTTTGCTTTTCTTGTCCTTGTGGTATTGGCTCAACGCCTCGCTACCACCTTCGACAATTATTACCTTCTCTAAAATGATTCCAAAGGAAGTACTTTGGAATACTGAAATACGGTTATAGAGCCAGGGTTTCAAGCCCTGCTCGAACCGTCGAGCTTTTCTCACCTCAGTATCCACTTGATGTGGAGCGAACCTTGCCAGTTCATTAAACTTGGCGGCGTATTGGGGAACCGTCATGTCCCCTTGTTTCAAATCTAGAAATCGCATCTCCAACCTTCCTTGCATGCTCGTGGGAAAGTAGTTCTCATAGAATATTTCTTTGAACCTCACCCACGTTAAAGCTTCTATCACGACCCTAGCCTGATTGGCCTCCCACCAAAAGTTGGCCTCTCCCTTCATCATGTAGGTTGTAAAGGTAACCTTCTGGGCCTCATCAACATTTGCTATCACAAATTCTTTCTCGATTTCCCTTACCCATGTTTGGGCTTCAATAGGGTTCGTAGTTCCTTTGAACTCTGGTGGACCCACACTCTTAAAGTCCTTAAACGTAGTAGCTCGTACTACACCAGGATTTAAGGGGATGTTAGCCCCAGTTCTATTAAATGCTACGTTTAATAGATTTACAAACTCCTGAATGGGCTTAACCGGACCTCCCTCCGGTTGGTTTGTGTTCGCACCTTGAATACGTGGTACTCTTCTTGGCGGCATTTTGTTGTTACAATAAACACATATTTCGTTATTATTCATTTCCTGTCAGTTAGTTATTATTCAATGTTAAACAATAACATAAAAATTCATTACTCAATATTTTTTGAAAAAGAAAACTTATATTAATTCATTGTAGTATAATACTACATCCGTTATATTACACAGCCTAAGCGGAATACATTACTTTCCCGCAGTTACTTTCCAAAAATTGGGATTTACAAAAGACTACCCTTGATTATACAAAAGAGGATTATATGTCACTACTAGATACTAACATATGTACATATCTAACTATTCTAACCACTACTAGATCACATGTGCTATCTGCCCCAATTGATTTTCCAGATTCTTTATTGACTCACCTTGGCTTTGTATATTCAGCTCTATTTGATTAAATCTTTTTTCTTGTTCCTCGTACTCTTTTTCAAAAGCTGTAATAAATTTTTTCAAGGCTTCCTCCCAATTTGAATGTTCTTCCTGTTGTAGTGGAGGTGGACACGAAAAATTCGGTGGGTATGTTGGACTTGGAGCATAAAATTGATCTTGATTGTTACTCCATGAAAAATTCGAGTGATACCCCCAATTCTGATGAAAGTTGTTGGGATAGACATAACTGTTGGGATAATCGCCCCTATACTGTACCGGCTCAAAACTGATGGCGCATTGATGACTCATATGATTTCCATCACAATAATCACAAGTAACTGCCACACTTTGACGACGTTAGCTACAAAAGCGTTGACCATCTTCGAAAGTGTATCCATCTGTGTTGACAATGCAGAAAGTTTCTCAAGTCTGTCAATCTCCGCTTCCCTTGGTTGAGTCATGTTCATGTATGGCCATTGATACGCAAAGTCATCCATGGTTCCTAAAAAGAAAGAAATATAGGAAGAGAATTAAAAATAAAAAAACAAAAAAAATAAAAATGTTTAAATTAAGACTAATTTGATTGAAATTAATATTGGAAAATAATTATTAAATTAATTCCCCGGCAACGGCGCCAAAAACTTGTTGATCGATTTCGCAATCAATGAATACGTGCAAGTATACACGGTCAACAAGTAATAAAGTGAAAGTAGAGTATCGTTCCCACGGAGAATTATTTAATAAAAATTACCAAGTACTAACTCTTAACCAAATCAATTTTATTTAAACAATCGCAAATTGTGATTTTTCTAATTAAGAAAACTAAATTAAAACAATTAAAAGAGATTAATCTAAAAGAAAGCAAATAAACAACTAAAATTTGAATGAATTCAGATAAATAAGGATTAAGACTCCAATATCCCCAATTATTAATTATAAATCAATTATTCAACTATTCCAATTATTATGTCTACTGAATTGTTAATAGAAATTCTCAAATGCCAAAAGCCCTCTCTCGAGTGATCAATTGCCTTCTATTTAACCCAGATTAATTTTGCTATATCTCTATGCAAAACAATTGAATTAAACTCGCTACAATCCCAATTCCTTATGTGTTACATGCGGCAAATAGATATTCTCATTCTATTCACAAACCTAATTATTCACTGTGCAAATAACTTAGTCACATGTCACCATGCCAAGTTCTAACCCTAGAATTCCTTTCTCAATTCCTTCTAGAGTAACAAGGTAATTATTGATTAGATAATTAACCAATAAGCTCAAAGCAAGATGAACAATTCACTTCAACATAAATAATTGGAATATAATGAATAACTAATTCATAGCCATAAAAAGTTCAATTGAAATCTTAATGAAAGAGTTAGTTCATAATTAATGAATTAAAATCAAGAATCCACAATTGAACAAACATTAAAAGATAAAAGTATGATGAGAGAAGAGAATAGAATCTGTTGTCGGCAAATCTGATGCTCCGCTCTTGCTCTTGCTCTTGATCTTCAATGGTCTCCAAGTTGCTTCAATCTCCAAAACTAATAAGAACTAGGGTTATGTTCTAATCTAAAGGAGTGTTTAATCTAGTCTAAGCTATGTAATCTCCTTTATTTTATGCCTTACATCATGTATTTATAGGTTACAAGTCCAATTTTTAGCTTAGGAACAAACCCAATCCAATTTGGAGTCAAAAAGGTGTCAAAATTAGCCCAAAACGCGTCCAGGCCGCACCCAACCTCTTCCCCAGCACCCCAGCGCTGGGCTTGATGCTCAAGCACTGCCTTATAGCGCCCTGGCGCTGGAAAATGAACTAAGAATAGCTCTCCAGCGCTGTTACAAGTTCTGACATTTTCTACTCCGACGTCCTTTGGGAAAATGGCCTTAACTTCTTCGTCCGAATTCCGATTTCAATGATTCAAGATGATTCGGAAAGAAGAAAAGTAGATCTACAACTTTTATTCTTTGAGTATTTCGAAATAAGGTCTGTAGAAATACTCAAATTGGCTCTGAAGTGACTGATGTGTAAATGGCAAGCCGAAAACGCGAATCTAGCCACCCCAAACATCGATCCAAGTAACTTTTGTCCCAATTCCTACAAAACAATATAAAAATGCATTAATAGACACAAACACATAAAAACATCCTAAAAGACTTGAAAACAACAATAAATTATGCCCGAATGTATCCAATTCATGTGTATAAAACTCACTCATCAAATACCCCTAAACTTAAACCTTTGCTTGTCCTCAAGCAAAAACACAAAAATGTTATGCAATGCAATGCAATGAAACTAATCTATATGCCTACGACTCCAATAGTAATGACAGAAACAAGTCTATTCAACCGGCCTTAGAGAAATCAAGTAAACATGATAATACATCATATTAAAATAAATCAGTAATTTCCCAATCAATCATCAAATCTTAGACTGTTATCACTGAAATAGTGCGTGTGTGCTCCACAACAATGTTAATTGATATAAAATTAAATTTAACACATAATAGGTCTCTTTAAAGGCATCATACAGTGAAAACTCACAAAATTCACGAACAAGCTAGATCCAACTAAAGTCAAACATCCACCAAGTTCAAGAGTCCAATCCAGGATACTTATGCTTTACTTTTCATTACGGGGGCTTTTTGCTCTTTTCCCATTTTATTGTTTTTACTTTTTTTTTAACCATGACTTTGCAATGTCTCATTCCATTAGGCTAACAGTGTCACCCCTTAGCGAGCTTTCGACCAACGACTCCCAGACCATATAAGACCTTAGGGTGCTAGGTTTTAAGATACCCCTTCGGGCGTACTTACTCAAGTAACAAAGGCCCCGAAACAAAACTAGCCACGGTAAATTTTTTTTCTTTTTCTCTTTTTTTTAGCGAAGCTTATATATCCAAAATTTTCCCCCCAAACTTAAGTTTTTATCAAAATTTAGCCATCTCCGCCTATTCATGTCTTTCATTCCTTCACACTAGTATTATCCTTAAGAAATCTATTATGTATCAATTTAAACTTAATCAGTCAACATAGCTGTTATTAACGTGCTAACCTTAATTATACCAGTTTCAAACAAGAAAAGATTCAATTCATAACAAGAAATCACATCAAAGCCTGAATATTCAATACTATACTTATCTACTTAACTCCAGTCTCATCGTTGGCCAAAATAGACTTTTACTCTCTAACATTTGGAATCATGCAAATATAAACTAACCGCAATAAACATAGTAAACTAACTACTATTTTTGCGATTTTTTTAAAAATATTTTTTTTTAAACAAAAAAACTGAATGCAAAAACTAAATGTAAATAACCCGAAAACATAACGAACTACAATGTAAATAACTAACTATATGCAATACGACACTAAAATGCCCCCAAACTTAAACTAGACATTGTCCTCAATGACTGAAATAGAAAAAATTAAAGCAGAGGACTTCCTTGAAAATATAGCAATCTTCCTCCTTGCCCGCTAAGTTTGGAGAATAGGCTAAGCACATGGAACAAATTGGGCACCACACTTGAATTTGACTTGAATAACCTGTAAAACGATGATAGAAGTAATTTTATTAAATCCTAAATAAATGCAAATTCAAAACTACTAATATAAAACTTAATAAAAATAAAAATAAAATTTAAACTTGGGTTGCCTCCCAATAAGCGCTTGTTTTATAGTCTCAACTGACTTTATCAGTCAATGCTATCCAATTCCTCTTTGAAAGTTGAGGAACCCTCCATCCATCGGAAATAATATAGCTTTTGGTAGGTTCCCATTTACGATAGCCATTGTATTAAAAGTCACCTAGCATGCTTTCTTTAGATAAGATCACATTCAAGAACGTCCAACATCTAGGTGTTTTTTCCATTGTGTTCTGCGAATAGATTCTCGCATTGAGGCTTGTCGACACAACAATCTCTTTCTTCTATCTTCTCCAACTCATCAAACCATGGCTTCAAGTTGTACTTCGCTTTTACGTCACAAGGAGTATTGCCGACGACATGACTACCTAGCGGACAAGGTTTTGCAAATCTAACCGAACTCTTGAACTGTGGAGGAGAAGGCACTTGAGGCATAAATAACATTGGCTCATCATCATTGGTTCTCACAATTAGTTCTTCACCGACCTTGTTGTCATTATCCCCACTTGTCTCCTCTTTTTCATCCCGTGGCTCATCCAGTTGTAGATTTGGCTCGGGCTCACCATCGGGCTCATCATCAGTCTCGTTATCCATGTCATAGAGCCAAGTGTTTTGAGGTCAGTTGTTCAACGCATGTGCTATCTGCCCCAATTGATTTTCCAGATTCTTTATTAACTCACCTTGGCTTTGTATATTCAGCTCTATTTGATTAAATCTTTTTCTTGTTCCTCGTACTCTTTTTCAAAAGCTGTAATAAATTTTTCCAAGGCTTCCTCCCAATTTGAATGTTCTTCCTGTTGTAGTGGAGGTGGACACGAAAAATCCGGTGGGTATGTTGGACTTGGAGCATAAAATTGATCTTGATTGTTACTCCATGAAAAATTCGAGTGATACCCCAATTCTGATCAAAGTTGTTGGGATAGACATAACTGTTGGGATAATCACCCCTATACTGTACCGGCTCGAAACTGATGGCGCATTGATGACTCATATGATTTCCAGCACAATAATCACAAGTAACCGCCACACTTTGACGACGTTGAGCTACAAAAGCGTTGACCATCTTCGAAAGTGTATCCATCTGTGCTGAGAATGCAGAAAGTTTCTCAAGTCTGTCAATCTCCGCTTCCCTTGGTTGAGTCATGTTCGTGTATGGCCATTAATACACAAAATCATCCATGGTTCCTAAAAAGAGAGAAATATAGGAAGAGAATTAAAAATAAAAAAACAAAAAATAAAATAAAAATGTTTAAATTAAGACTAATTTGATTGAAATTAATATTGGAAAATAATTATTAAATTAATTCCCCAAACAAATACTAAAAAACATGTTGATCGATTTCAAATCAATGAATACGTGCAAGTATACACGATTCAACAAGTAATAAAGTGAAAGTAGAGTATCGTTCCCACGAGGAATTATTTAATAAAAATTACCAAGTACTAACTCTTAACCAAATCAATTTTATTTAAACAATCATAAATTGTGATTTTTCTAATTAAGAAAACTAAATTAAAACAATTAAAAGAGATTATTCTAAAAGAAAGCAAATAAACAACTAAAATTTGAATGAATTCAGATAAATAAGGATTAAGACTCCAATATCCCCAATTATTAATTATAAATCAATTATTCAACTATTCCAATTATTATGTCTACTGAATTGTTAATAGAAATTCTCAAATGCCAGAAGCCCTCTCTCGAGTAATCAATTGCCTTCTATTTAACCCAGATTAATTTTGCTATATCTCTATGCAAAACAATTGAATTAAACTCGCTACAATCCCAATTCCTTATGTGTTACATGGGGCAAATAGATATTCTCATTCTATTCACAAACCTAATTATTCACTGTGCAAATAACTTAGTCACATGTCACCATGCCCAGTTCTAACCCTAGAATTCCTTTCTCAATTCCTTCTAGAGTAACAAGGTAATTATTGATCAGATAATTAATCAATAAGCTCAAAGCAAGATGAACAATTCACTTCAACATAAATAATTGGAATATAATGAATAACTAATTTATAGCCATAAAAAGTTCAATTGAAATCTTAATGAAAGAGTTAGTTCATAATTAATGAATTAAAATCAAGAATCCACAATTGAATAAACATTAAAAGATAAAAGTATGATGAGAGAAGAGAATAGAATCTGTTGTCAGCAAATCTGATGCACCTCTCTTGCTCTTGCTCTTGATCTTCAATGGTCTCCAAGTTGCTTCAATCTCCAAAACTAATAAGAACTAGGGTTATGTTCTAATCTAAAGGAGTGTTTAATCTAGTCTAAGCTATGTAATCTCATTTATTTTATGCCTTACATCATGTATTTATAGGTTACAAGTCCAATTTTTAGCTTAGGAACAAACCCAATCCAATTTGGAGTCAAAAAGGTGTCAAAATTCGCCCAAAACGCGTCCAGGCTGCACCCAACCTCTTCCCAAGTGCCCCAGCGCTGGGCTTAACGCTTAGACACTGCCTTATAGCACCCCGGCGCTGGAAAATGAACTAAGAATAGCGCCCCGGCGCTGTTACAAGTTTTGACATTTTTTTCTCCGACGTCCTTTGGGAAAATGGCCATAACTTCTTCGTCCGAACTCCGATTTTGATGATTCAAGATGATCCGGAAAGAAGAAAAGTAGATCTACAACTTTCATTCTTTGAGTGTTTCGAAATAAGGTCTGTAGCAATACTCAAATTGGCTCTGAAGTGACTGATGTGTAAATGGCAAACCGAAAACGCGAATCTAGCCACTCCAAACGTCGATCCAAGTAACTTTTGTCCCAATTCCTACAAAACAATATAAAACATGCATGAATAGACACAAACACATAAAAACATCCTAAAAGACTTGAGAACAACAATAAATTATGCCCGAATGTATCCAATTCATGTGTATAAAACTCACTCATCCGCAAGATCGACGATAATATCACGACTGATAGTATGTCGCGTCTGCCCTACCTCGACGGGATAACTGGCTACCTGCAGCTAGAAATCATCATGAGAACTCCTATTGATATAGGAAATTCTCCCTATCTTCTGCTTCTTGGTCTTTAGCTCCCCCCTGAGCTCAAAGACCTCCTTGTCCTTAGCCAAAACCCTTTCATCGTGCTCCTGGTCCCACATGGACTCCACGTCCGTCTTATCCTCTATAACAGCTTGGAGCTCCGCCTTCAAGTCCTTAACCTCCTGACAGTAGTGGATATTTCTATCCAGCACTGACATAAATAGTGACATCATTGACTCCCCTGTAGTCATCTCTGCTGCTATTGCTACGGGGTTGAAAGACACTACCTCCACTTCTTCTTCCAACATGCCGTCAAACATGGACATGAGGTCTAGGCTCTCTGAGTCTCCAGACTCAACCACCACTATCTCTGGATCTGCTGCTATGGGGCTCGGTATAATCTCTACCTGATTAACCGATCCTTCACTGACTACCTGCACATCTCTATTTTCTCCTGACATCTACAACAACACAAAAGTTTGATTAGTACACGTTAATAGAATAATAAAAACACATAACATATATAATGCATTTTTATATGATTATCTTCTGTGACGCCCCCAAAATAGGTATACATCACCTATTCTGAGTCGCCAAATACATTGTACAGAATACAAATACAATCTTTAATATACAATAAGAGAGCTGTGAGTTTCAATATAGATACTGTCTTTTAGACAATATCAACTCTCAGAATAAGTCCTCATTACATTTATTGTCACACTATTTAACAGAATAGTGAAGACTACTAATACTATCATCTGGACCATCACTCTGCTTCCACGACTCGTCCCAACCACGTTTTCATTTCACGAAGAGAACAAAAAAAGAAAGGGTGAGCTCAACTAGCCCAAAGAAGAAATATTATGACTAAGATAATGCGAGAATAAATTATCATTAGCCTTCAACAAAGTGTTAAACCGATAAAATATAACAACATCAAGTTTAACTGCAATGTAACAACAAGCAATCCATTAAAAGAGTTAAGTAGAGAATAAAATCTACTATCTTTTATGATTTAAAAGGTTTTCATCACTTTTATCATTTGAGACTCAACAATAAATAATCCACATCATCGAATCACCCCCGCACTACTGACCAGGGATATTCTTTAGTATCACGACCACAAATTATCCATGCGACTACGGGCCAAGGACATTCGTGTATTCATCAATGGTCATGATCATGCCAACAACTGTCCATCAATGCACTACGACTAATGAGGACTTTTACCACATCATTTGTAACATTACGGTCATGATTACACCGAATAATCCCTGGTCATAATCATACCAAGTCCATCTATGCACTACAGGCCACAGATGACTTTCAACAAAATATTAACATGAGGATGATGACAATGATATAAGAATTCAATAAAATAAGTTCAAGAATTAATTTATCCAGGAACTAATAACGTCCAAATTGTCAACATGATACTTCTTTGTAGAGTAAAATTCAAGAATACTCCGAAGAATATTTCCATGAAAAGATACTGGATGAAGCGCAAATATCAAGAATATTCCACTAATTTCATGGAGTATAGAAGTTAAAACTTTAACCAACTGAATATAATAAGGAATGGAATAACAAAAGAAATCACCAGGCATGCAATAGACCGCACAGGTAGGTTATTCCAACAGAATAATAATTAACGGAACCCGTCCCACAGAAAACGCATGTATATACGATATTCCAACGAATAATAATGAATGGAATAACGTAAGAATTTCACCAAGTATAGGGTAGTTCACGATACTGAGTTATTCCAATGTAATAATAAATAATGGAATAACGAAGTTCTCTTCATGAATACAATGAAATAATACCCTTTACCGTAAAAGAAACTGGATATAAGAATAGGGAAGTAGCAGATTACTTTTTTATAGTTTCTCTATAATTTCTCTCTCTAGAGTTTTAGTGAATTCGTAAGAAAATAATGAAGGAATGAGCTTCTATTTATATGAGAATTGAAAGGCACTGTGTAAGAAAATCATGGATGCAATAATTCCTTCATTCACGGATGCTTGACTGATGCATTATTTCATTCACGAAAGCTAACCAACTTGCAGGCAATTGAAATCAACCAATTTCAAATAACAACAAAATAAAAAACAAAAATATTATATATATAACACATGTTATAACATATATATATATATATATATATATATATATATATAATACTAATTACCTTTTTAGAAAGCAAATTCCCTTTCCCCCCATTTCCACCCGAGAACAAATAAATCCACCCCCCAAAAGTCATTATTCTTCCAACATATGGGCCCCCACCATTATAATATAAAATAATTTTCTACCGATTATTTTGAAAAATGGGTAAGTGGGAATCCAAATAATAAGCAAAATTTACAATAATTGCTATAGCAATAATTGAACAAAAGTGAGTGACTTCTCATGTAAGCAACAATAATCAATACCGCAAGTATGCTATCGCGTGCAAACTACGCCAGACATCGTACTTTTTTAACACCGGGTGTTTCAACGGTTAATGGTAAAACTTCCGCCGTTATTTTTATAAAGTATTTTTGTCATTTTCTTAATCCGACAATAATTCCGTTGTGGGGTCCACCAATGATTGTGCCGTTGTACGAATATTTCCTGTTAAAACGAATATTCCCCGACCAATCGAATATTATAAACAACTTGCGTACTTTGCAAAATTTATAAATATTACCCACAACTATAACATTATATCAAATTTATTCCATAATATTCAAAAATGATATTTATAGAAAATTCATCTTTATTTATAAAAGTTGGGGTCTTACAACTCTCCCTTCTTATGAAATTTAAGCCCTCGAAAATTAAGATATACACACTGTATGTCGAAGAGGTAAGGATACCTAGATTTCATTTCAGAGTCTAACTCCCAGGTCATTTCCTCAATATCGTGGTTTTTCTATAAAACTTTGACTTGAGGTATAACCTTGGAGCGTAGAATATGTTCCTTCTTATCCAAGATTTGAATAGGAACCTCTTCATACATTAAATCTTTCGCTATTTCGTCCGGTTCTAACTTAATAATGCGGTGCGGGTCTTTCACATATTTACGTAACATAGATATGTGAAAAACGTTATGAACACGAGATATACTTGGCGGTAAAACGAGTCTATAGGCCACAGTTCCTACTCGATCGAGGATTAAAAATGGGCCGATGAATCGATGATTGAGCTTTCCTCTCTTTTCAAATCTCGTAACTCCTTTCCATGGAGCAACACGTAACAACACATGATCTCCTATATCGAATTCCACGTTCTTTCGATGAAGATCAGCATAATTCTTTTGTCGATCTTGTGAGGTTTTTATACCTTGTCGGATCGTTTGAATCTTTTCCGTAGTCATATGTACCAACTCCGGTCCCAACAACGTTGCTTCACCCACCTCATCCCAGCATACTAGAGAACGACACTTTCTTCCATACAACGCCTCAAATGGAGCCATGCCAATACTTGCTTGATAACTGTTGTTGTAGGAAAATTCCACCAATGATAAGAACTTATCCCAACTTCCCTTGAAGTCAAGGACACAGAGTCTTAATAAATCTTCAAGAGTTTGAATAGTCCTCTCTGATTGTCCATCCGTCTAAGGATGATATACCGAACTAAATCGTAAATCCGTGCCCATACCTTTTTGCAAACTAACCCAAAATCGTGAAGTGAATCTTGGGTCTCGATCAGAAACTATGGACACTGGCATACCATGCAGTCTTACAATCTCGTTTATGTACATACGAGCAAGACGTTCAAGTTTATAAGTTTCTCATATTGGTAAGAAATGAGCAGACTTGGTCAATCTATCAACAATTACCCAAATTGCATCTATGCCTTGAGAAACCTTGGGAAGACTAGTAACGAAATCCATGGTAATGTGCTCCAACTTCCATTATGGAATTTCAAGTGGTTGCAATGGACCTTTTGGTACTTGATGCTCCGCCTTGACTCGTTGACAAGTTAGACACCTTGAGATAAACAGCGATATCTCTCTCTTCATATTGCTCCACCAAAATATATGACGAAGATCACGATACATTTTCGTACTCCTAGGATGGATTACAAACGGTGTGTTGTGCGCCTCCATCATGATTTTATACTTTAACTCAGGGTCGTTAGGAACACAAAGTCTGGAGTTAACTCGAAGTATTCCTTCTTCATCTATTCTTGCTTCTGGCATAGCACCTTCTTGCACTTTCTTCTTCCTCATACGCATCGCCTCCGTGTCCGTAGCTTGAAGCGACTTTAACTTTATCAATTAAAGTTGATTCTACTCGTATATTCGCCATCATCACATGGGTCCTCAGAGTCTTTAACTCTATCTCCATCCTTTGCAAGTCACACAAAATGGGCTTTTGTGTTGTCAATATTGCACTCGTACCCGCATATGATCTTCTACTCAATGCGTTAACTACTACGTTCGCTTTTCCAGGATGGTATTGGATGGTATGATCATAATCTTTCAACAGTTCAAGCCAACGTCATTGGCGCATGTTGATTTCCTTTTGAGTGAAGAAATATTTGAGGCTTTTATGATCCGTAAAGATCTCCACTTTCTCCCCATACAAGTAATGCCTCCAAATCTTTAGTGCGAAGACAACATCTGCCAACTCTAGATCATGAGTAGGATAATTCTTCTCATATTCTTTGAGTTGTCGTGAGGCATAGGCTATGATTTTCCCATGTTGCATGAGAACACATCCTAACCCTTTACCCGAAGCATCACTGTAGATGACAAATCCCTCCGAACCAGATGGTATTGTCAAAACAGGTGCTGAAATGAGTCTCCTCTTGAGTTCTTGAAAACTCTTCTCACATTCCTCGCTCCAACTAAAATTTGTATCTTTCCTAGTCAGTTGAGTTAGCGGAGAAGCGATTCGAGAAAATCCTTCCACGAATCTCCGATAATAACCAGCTAAACCGTGAAAGATACGTACTTCAGTCACTGGTTTAGGTTACTCCCAGCTGTAAATAGCTTCAATCTTTACTAGGTCAACAGATATTCCATGACATGATACCACGTGCCCAAGGAATGCTACTTCCTCAAGCCAGAACTCGAATTTCTTCAACTTGGCATAAAGCTTATATTCATGAAGCTTTTGGAGTATCACCCTCAAGTGTTTCTCATGATCTTCACGGCTTTTGGAATAAATAAGGATGTCATCAATAAAGACGACTACAAAGTGATCCAAATATTCCTTGAATACTTGGTTCATCATATCCATGAAGGCAACAGGAGCATTAGTCAATCCAAAGGACATGACTAGGAATTCATAATGCCCGTATCGAGTTCTAAAAGCCGTCTTTGGAATGTCATCGGTTCTAATCTTCAATTGGTGATATCCAGAACAAAGATCAATCTTTGAAAAGAATTTGGCTCCTTAATCGTGGTCAAACAGGATCATCAATACGTGGCAATGGGTACCTATTTTTTGATGGTGACATGATTCAACTCCCGATAATCAATACAAAGTCGCATACTCCCATCTTCCTTCTTCACGAATAGAAATGAGAGCACCCCAAGGAGAAGTACTAGGACGAATAATAAAGCCAATGTCTAACAATTCCTGCAGTTGGGTCTTTAACTCCTCGAAGTTCAATAGAGCCATTCGATATGGGGCTTTGGAAATGGATTTTGTCTGGGGTTCAAGGTCGATACAAAATTCAATTTCACGCCTAGGGTAGGCCGGGAAGTTCTTCAGGGAATACGTCAGGGAATTTATTAACAATAGAAATATCATTCAAAACTGACGTATTTTTGTTTAGATCCGTGACATGAGCTAAGAAAGTTTGACATCCGTTTTTCAATAAATGAATAGCTTTATGGCTTGAGATGATAGTGATTGATTTTAACGATTTGGTTGCTTGAATTCACATAATAGGTTGGTTAGGAATATGAAAGCTAACAACCTTACGAAAACAATCAATTTTTGCATGATGAGTAGTTAACCAATCAATCCCTAGAATTACATCAAATGCAAGTATTTTCAATGAACAGGTAATGTGTAGGTACCAACTTGAACCAAACAAGACTTATAAACAGCGGATGTAATGAAGGTTTCTCCCAACGGAGTTTCCTTAGATAAGTCAAAGTCTAATTTCTCCGGAGTCAAGTTTAATCATTGAGCGCAAGTAGGGGAAATAAAAGAATGGGTAGAACCGGTATCAAATAAGGTATAAACTTCGCTAGAGTTTATGATAAGCTTACCAGTGATGACCTCGTTCGGGTTCCTTACTTTCTGGGAGGTCACGACAAATGCTCTCCCTTGCACCACCGGTTTTGACTTTTCTGGGACGGCCTTTGGTGCCTCCATCCTAGCTGAACTTGTCTTCGGTGAATGACAAAATCGGGCTAGGTGACCTTCTCTTCAATAATTATAACACGCTTTGGATGGCATCGCGCAGTTTGGACTAATATGTCCCTCCCCTCCGCATTTGAAGCATATGATAGGTGGTCGTTCTCCTTCCTTAACCACAGTTGTTGGTGCTGACATCTTTTCATCATTATTAAATCTCCTTTTCTTGAAATGTCCATTTTTACTGTCTTGGCCATGATTACCACCGAAGTGGTTACCATTTCTGGCATGTTGATTCCCTCCACATTTGTTGTCACCGCTTCGATGACTAATACCACTGGTATTTTAATGCTATCGGCTGCTTTCTCTTGGTTACGTTGACTCGTTACCGCGCTCCAATAACTGAGCCGTATTTACAACATCTGAGTACAAACACAGTTTATGAGAAATAAGATATTGACGTATCTCCGGTTTCAAACCTCTTAAAAACATTCGCGTCATTCGCTCCTCATTATCGACCAAATGGGATGCAAACCGGGATAACTCCGCAAATTTAGAATTGTATTGCGACACGGTCAAATTATTTTGTTCCAACTTGATAAACTCCACCTCTTTCATGTGACGAATACTCTCGGGAAAGTACTTGTCGTTGAATAGCTCTTGGAACTTCTCCCAAGATATCTTGAGTGCATCAGGCTGGGTACGTTTTACAGATTCCCACTAGTAATCTGCCTCTTCACGCAACTTAAGGTGGTGAAGGGAACCTTTTGCTCCTCGGAGCATCCCAAGACATCAAATATCTTAGTGATCTGCTTTATCCATGCTTCCGCCTTAAGTGGTTTTGGCTCTCCAATAAACTTCGGTGGTCCCAGCTCCTTGAACTGTTTAGGGGTGACCGTCCGAGAGTTTCCAGTGTTTCTACCTACATTTTGGACAGGAGCTACTCTCGCCTGATGTTGCATGAATTGCATAAAGCCTCTTAACAATCCATCATTCATCATTTGGTCAGTGTTGTTTTTGCATGAGGATTGTCGCCTTCCTGATGCACATTCTCCTAATTATTGATATGTGGAGACTCAACGGTCTCCTGTGCTCCATTGCTATTCTCAACATTCTCAGATGTCATTTTCAGATACTGCCACAAAACAAGGGTTAGTTGACATATAACATATTATCTCTAAACTCTGACCAACCAATTAAATACCAAATAAATTTAAGTAGGTCATACTAGTGAAGGAATTCCCCGTCTCTCCCCTCCTAGTTCTAGTCTCACATCTTAGCCAGGGATCATATCCCTTAGCTTTGATACCAACTGTGACGCCCCCAAAATAGGTATACATCACCTATTCTGAGTCGCCAAATACATGGTACAGAATACAAATACAATCTTTAATATAAAATAAGAGAGTCATGAGTTTTCAATACAAATACATCTTCTAGACAATATCCACTCTCGTAATAAGTCCTCATTACATTTATTGTCACACTATTTAACGAATAGTGAGGACTACTAATACTATCATCCCAGGACCATCACTCCGCTCCCCGACTAGTCCCACCTACGTTCTCTCATTTCACGAAGAGAATAAAGAAAGAAAGGGTGAGCTCAACTAGCCCAAAGAAGAAATATTATGACTAAGATAATGCAGAATAAATTATCATTAGCCTTCAACAATGTTAAACTAATAAAACATAACAACATCAAGTATAACTGCAGCGGAACAAGCAATCCATTAAAAGAGTCAAGTAGAGAATAAAATCTACTATCTTTTATGATTTAAAAGGTTTTTCATCACTTTTATCGCTGAGACTCAGCTTAATAAATAATCCACATCATCGAATCACCCCTGCACTATGGCCAAGGATATTCTTTAGTATCACGACCACAAATTATCCATGCACTATGGGCTAAGGACATTCGTGTATTCATCAATTGTCATGATCATGCCAACAACTGTCCATCAATACACTACAGCCAATGAAGACTTTTACCACATCATTTGTAACATTACGGTCATGATTACACCGAATAATCCTCGGTCATAATCATACCAAGTCCATCTATGCACTACTGTGCCATGAGATGACTTTTAACAAAATATAAACATGAGGATGATGACAATGATATAAGAATTCAATAAAACAAGTTCAAGAATTAATTTATCCAGGAACTAATAACGTCCAAATTGTCAACATGATACTTCTTTATAGAGTAAAATTCAAGAATGCTCTGAAGAATATTTCCATGAAAAGATACTGGATGAAGCGCAAATATCAAGAATATTCCACTAATTTCTTGGAATATAAAAGTTAAAACTTTAACCAACTGAGTATAATAAGGAATGGAATAACAAAAGAAATCACCGGGCATGCGATAGATAGATCATGGCTCAAGTTATTCCAATGAATAATAATTAATCGGAACCAGTCCCACGTAAAAACACACACAGATGGATATTCTAATAGAATAATAAAGATTTTAATCAGTCCCATAAAACGCACGCATGCATGTGATATTCCAATAGAATAATTAAGACGGAATTAGGTCCGTACAGAAAACGCATGCAGGATATTCCAATGTAATAATAAAGATAGAATCGGTCCCAAGCAGAAAACGCATGCATATGATATATTCCAATGTAATAAAATTGAATGGAATAATAGAATAATTGCACCAAGTATAGGGTAGTCCGCGTATACAGGTTATTCCAACAGAATAATAAATAATGGAATAACAGAAGTTCTCTTCATGAATACAACATAAATAATACTCCTTACCGTAAAAGAAACTGGATATAAGAATACAGAAGTAGCAGAATACTTTTTTATTGTTTCTCTATAATTTCTCTCTCTAGAATTTCAGTGAATTCGTAAGAAATAATGAAGGAATGAGCTTCTATTTATAGGAGAATGGAAAGGATACTATGCAAGAAAATCGCGGATGCAATAATTCCTTCATTCACGGATGCTTGACTGATGTATTATTTCATTCACGGAAGCTAACCAACATACAGGCAATTGAAATCAACCAATTTCAAATAACAACAAAACAAAAAACAAAATAATATATATATATATATATATATACATGTAACATATATATATATATATATATATATATATATATATATATATATATAAATATAATACTAATTACCTTTTTAGAAAGCAAATTCCCTTTCCCCCCATTTCCACCCGAGAACAAATAAATCCACCCCCCAAAAGTCATTATTCTTCCAACATGTGGGCCCCCCATGTGGGCCCCCACCATTATTGTAAGACCCCAAATTATTAATAAATGAAATTTATTTTCCTCTATTTATTATTTTGAAATAGTAAGGGTTAATTTGATTAATGTGGATAGTTCTGGGTAAAATACGCAAATATTTCGAATAAGCAAGTGGTTATAAAATATTCATTATTGTCGAATATTCGTTTGGTCGTGGAATATTCAGATCGCTTGTCGGGAATATTCGCATTTACCAAGCAGCTTTTTGTGGGCCCAATAACTAAAAGCGATTGGATGAAGAAAATGACAAATATAAGTTGTTTATAAATAACGCAGTAGTTGTTACACAATTATCATCGTTGGAATACCCGGTGGTTAAAACACACTAATACGCGTTGTTGAACAAGAAGATTACTCAGATTGCACCAATTATTGATTCTTACGTAAGAAGGCACTACTCAATAATTGTTACGAAAGAATTACTTCGCTCATTATTTTATTTTATTGATTCAATAATTGCTTTGCATTGATATTTTATATTATTGTTATTTTAATAAATTGTCATTACACAAGATTTTTCATTATCTGAGCAATAATTCATATTATCTCTAATAATATTATTGGATAACATTATTGGCAATGTCTAGAAAGTTCATTCTAAGGAGAGGTTTGGTCACCTAATTGCTACCAAGAAGGAGATATCCTTATTGAAAGCCCCTCTTTCCTCGGAACTACCGTTGACAAAAGATCTGTGATTCTCAGAATATTATTTGTGAATAATTAATTATTGATTTATATGATGAGAAAAATATTGATTTTATGTGGATATAGATGGAGAAAATTTTTAAAATGACAATTGTTGATAATTAATATTTTATCTTTTTCCGATAAAATAATTCATTTAAATATATTATTTTAATAATATATTAACGGTGATATTTTTATAATGAATGTGGGATATATGAGTATATGAGGAGGAAAAGTATTTTTGTGGCATTAAATGTTTAACACATATTTTGTGTGTTGGTGGACATAATTATTGACCGAAATTTGATTATAACTTCGTAAAATCGCCTGCTTGTGGATTTCAACAATTTCTCATTAGGAATTTGGAAAAAACTTTCTTCTGCAAAGTTGTAGAGAATTGAATTTCCTATAAAAAGACGCGAGTTTCAAATTTTTATGATAAAAGAGCTATTTATTATGAATTATTGAAGTTCTGAAGTTCCGAAATAATTGATTTTTGAAAGTTTTAATTATTTTTATTTACAAAAACGTGTTTTTCATTTTGTTTCCCTCAGTTAACATGTGATAGGGGCTGAGTTCAGATGGTAAAGCATGCTTATGAAGTTTTGTAAAAAATAAAATAATATTTAATAAATTTTCTACTTTGGTGTTCTAAGCATTTTCCTATAAATAGGTGCTTAGGTTAGAATTGAAAATCACACCGTAAACTCAAGTTTTCTCTCTATATTATCGAGTTTATTCTTGTGAGTATTTTGAGTATACTTTGAGTATTGCTATATACTAAGCAAGTTCAAGTCATAGCCTATATCCTGTTTCAACTAAAGTACTGCTTTTCGAGGTAAGGATGTTATTTTATTCAAAAATGATATTATTTCTTCAATATCATTATGCCGAAATATTGGTTGGAAATTTTATCAAATTTGGAACTTTTTCATGTGTCGGGTTACTATTCATGAGTTACTATTCACGAGTTACTATTCATGAGTTACTATTCACGAAGTTACTATTCACGAGTACTATTCACGAAGCATGATGATATTTTTTTTGTGAAATTTCTATCTTTTGGTGTCTGAGTTACTATTCACGATACTGACACTATTCACGATATCTGAAACTATTCACGAATACGACACTATTCACAGAAAAATTAAATTTTCATTTTTCATCCAAAATATCTATTATGGATACTAGCTTTGATTGTATCCATGTTTTGATCATTCTTGAATTTTACTCCACTCGATTATTTATGAAGTATTTTTGAACTTGATTGTTTAAAATACGAATCCTTGTTATTTGTTCTTTTGTTTCACCGGATTCGTTTTCTATAAAATATTTTTCATCATCCTCAGTACTAAATGATGATATAATTCAATATCTTTGGCCCAGAGTAGTGCAAAGATGAATGATTTCTTGATGAATATCTTTGGCTCAGTAGTGCAAAGATGAACAGTGTTGAGATGAACACGACTCGATCGATTAATATCTTTGGCCCGTAGTGCAAAGATGAACAGTGTTTAGATGAACATGACCAATCGATGAATATCTTCGGCTCAGTAGTGCAAAGATGAATATTTGATTCCGTATATATATTGATTGATGTTACAGTGGATAAAATATCGACGATGAACTTTTAAATTCATATATAGAAGATAGTAGTTTGCATTCTCTACTTAACTCTTCTAATGAATTATTATTTCACCGCATGAAGATTGATTTAAAACCGGTTGTCTATCAGTATTCTATTAGATTTTTCTCTCGTTAAAGACTAACGATAATTTGTTGTATATTATCTTAGTCATAATATTCTTTACCGGGCTAGTTCAGCTCACCCTTTCCTTTTGTTCCATTTTTCTTCTCGAGGCGAGAATGTAAATGAGTACTAGCCTGGGGTATGGAATGATGGTTATAGAGAGAGTTGTTTAGTAGTCCTCACCATTTTTGTAAAATAATGTATCAATAATTATGATGGGGATTTATTTGCGTGTGGATATTGTCTAAATGGCAATATCTCGTATTTAAACTCACAGCTTTATATGTTGTAATAATAAAGTTGTAGTTATTTCGTACTCATGTATTTGGTGACTCGAAATGGGTTGGATGGAATGGACCTATTTTGGGGCGCCACAGTTGGTATCGTAGCTTAGGATATGATCTCCGGCGGAGATCGGGAATAGAACTAGGAGGGGAGAGACGAGTAAATCCTTCGCTAGTGTGTCCTACCTAAGCTTATTTGTTAGTTGGTTAAGATATAGGGATATTATGTGATATATTGATTTCCTTAATTAACCCTTGTTTTATGACAAAGATTTGAGAATGTCGATCGAGAATATTAAAAAGGGAGTAAATGAGACCGTGGAGATGCTCTGTATTTACTAACGAGGAGAACGTGCAACAGTCGGGCAATGAATCTCCGTGAACAACACCACCGAAAGCGATGATGAACGAGGGATGTTTAGAAGATTTTTGCAGCTTCATGCAAAATCGATTTAGGGAGACTCGTGTTCAAAATACAGAGAGAAATGATAGCAATTCACCGTGGTCACAAATGCCAAGCATTTCAAAGAGTTGGGACCACCGAATTCTGGGGAAAGCCGGATCCGATTGAGGTGGAGACGTGGGTCAAACAAATTACCAAGATATTCGATGTCTTGGGATGCACGGAGGAACATAAAGTTCCATTCGCTACTTTTATGTTCCGTAACGAGGCAGATTATCGGTGAGAATCAGGAAGCGCACCCATCCAAATTGCACTCAAAGATGTCATGGGAGACTTTTTCAAAATAGTTCAATGACAAGTACTTCCCCGAAAGTATTCGGCTATATGAAGGAAGTGGAGTTTATTAGATCGAGCAGTAATAACACGACGGTGTCCCAAAGACGAGGCGAAGTTCATGGAGTTATCCAGTGTTTGCACCTCATTTGGTGGAGAATGAGGAACGATGACGCGGATGTTTCGAGAGGTTTGAAACCCGGATACGCCAAGATCTCATTTCTCATAAATTTTCTCTCTATTCGGATGTTGTCAACAGGGGCTCAAATTTGTTAGAGCGAGATAACGAGTACGCTCAACCGAGGGACCATAACCAGA
This sequence comes from Panax quinquefolius, assembly GCA_020205615.1. NCBI lineage: Eukaryota > Viridiplantae > Streptophyta > Magnoliopsida > Apiales > Araliaceae > Panax > Panax quinquefolius. The sequence continues at coordinate 83,207,259 of CM035162.1, forward strand.
TCATACCAAGATAGCAGCAGCCATCGTAATAACGATAACCAAATGGAGAAAGAAGAATACGGACAAAGGCGGTAACCACTCGGTGGTAATCGTGGCCATGAAAATAGAAGAAGCGAAGCCGAGGAGATTTTAAAAGAGGAGATTCAACAACGACCATGTGAAGACGCCAACAAGAGTAACCGGTTCCAAGGAGGAGAAAGACCACCTACGATCGATGTTACAAATGCGGAAAGAGGGACATATCACCCCAAACCGCCCACAACAGCTTTAAGGTATGCTATAATTGTGGAAAAGAAGGACATATCGCCGAGATTGTAAGGTATCGAAACCCAAATTAAATGGAATGGTGACTCAAAAGGATGTCCCGTAAAGATCAAAGTCAACGCCTCGGAAGAGCGTTTGTCGTGACCGATCAAAATGCGAGGAACCCGAACGGTTAGCACGGGTTAGTTAATTATAAATTCTTGCGAAGTTTATACCTTACTAGATACCTGCCTCTCTACCCATTCTTTTATCTCTCTTGCTTGCACTCAACGCTTGAACTTGACTACGGAGAAATTAGACTTTGACCTATTTATGGAGACTCAGTTAGAGAAACTTTCATTACATCCGTTGTTTAGAAATCTTGCTTGATTCAGTTGGCACTATCACATTACCCGTTAACCTTATTTCTATAGAGATATTTGCTTTTGATGTGATTTTAAGGTTAACTACTCATCATGCCAAATTGATTACTTTTCGTAAGGTTGTTAGTTTTCATATTCCTAAGCAACCTCGTTATTCAATTCAAGCAATCAAACCATTGTAGTCAAACATTTTCATATCAAGCCATGAAGTCATTCGCTTATTACGGATGTCAAGTTTTCTTAGTTCATGTTATGGATTTGAATAAAGACACGCCGATTTGAATAATATTCCCGTTGTTATTGATTTTTCCCGACGATTTCAAGAATTTCTTGGTTTACTCCCAAAGACCGATATTAAATTTTGTATCGACTTTGAACCCGAGACAAAACTCATTTCTAAAATCTCATATCGAATGGCTTCTATTGAACTTCGTGAGTTAAAATTCAACTATAGAATTTGGTACTGAGCCTTTATCCGGTGACTTCCTTTGTGGAATGCACCGCCGATTCTCCGTAGGGGACACCATATTCGTGCGATAGTAAACCGATAGTGTCATTGTAACGTGTTATCCAAGGTTGGATATGAGTCACGCTTGAGAACAACCTAAGTCAGTAATCGAAATACGTAGCTTTCTAGGCTTAGTTGGTTATTATCGAGATTCGTTGAAGGATATTCTCGAATCGCTATTCCATTAACGCAAACTAACTCATAGAGATACAAAATTCAATGGAGCAAGGAATGTGGGAAGAGCTTCAAGAACTCAAGAGGAGACTCATTTTAGCACATGTTCACCATGCCATCCTCGAAAAGCGAATGTGGTAGCCGACGTGTTGAGTAGAAGATCGATACAAGTACGAAAATATATTGTCAAAGACTCATTTCAGATAATTTACAAATAATGGAGATGGAGATGAAAACTCTAGGTACCCACGTGATGATATACTGAGTATAATCGACTTTAATCGATAAAGTTAAAGTCGCTCAAGATACACACCGAGTGATGAATTTGAAGAAGGAGGTGCAAGAAGTTGTTATTTCAAAAGCGAGAATCGGTGAAGTGAGGAAAGCTCAAACCTTCGATTTATTAATCCATTTGAAATTCTCGTTCGAATAGGAACCGCGGCCTATAGACTCGCTTTTACCACCAAGTATGACGCGTGTTCATAACGCTTTTCACGATCGATGTTACGTAAATATGTGGACGACCCAACCACGCTATCGAAGTTAGAACCCCATTTAGATAGCCAAGACTTAACGCATTTAGGAGGTACATGTCAAGATCTTGGATAGGAAAGAACATGTCCTATGTACCGAGGTTATACCACAAGTTAAAGTTTTGTGGAGAAACCATGCTATTGAGGAAATGACCTGGGAGTTGGAAACAGAAATGAAAGCGAGGTATTCTCATCTTTTCGAAACACCAGGTACGTACGTCAATTTCGAGGACGAAATTTCATAAGGAGGGAGGTCAGAAGACCCCAAATTATTAATAAATGAAATTTATTTTCCTCTATTTATTATTTTGAAATAGTAAGGGTTGATTTGATTAATGTGGATAGTTATGGGTGAAATACGCAAATATTTCGAATAAGCAACTGGTTATAAAATATTCATTATTGTCGGGGAATATTCGTTTGGTCGTGGAATATTCGTATCTATCGGGAATATTCGCATTTACCGGCCAAGCAGCTTTATGGGGGCCCATAACGGAAAAAACGATTGGATGAAGAAAATGACAAATATAAGTTGTTTATAAATAACTGGCAGTAGTTGTTACTGATTATCATCGTTGGAATACCCGGTGGTTAAAATACACTAATACGCTTGTTGAACAAGAAGATACTGTGATTGCACCAATTATTGATTCTTACGTAAGAAGGCACTACTCAATAATTGTTACAAAGAATTACTGCTCAAAGATTTTATTTTATTGATTCAATAATTGTTTGCATTGATATTTTATATTACCGTTATTTTAATAAATTGTCATTACACAAGATTTTCCATTATCGAAGCAATAATTCATATTATCCTAATAATATTATTGGATAACATTATTGGCAATGTCTAGAAAGTTCTCATCTAAGGAGAGGTTTGGTCACCTAATCAAGCCAAAGAAGAGATATCCTTATTGAAAGCCCCTCTTTCTGGAACTACCGGTCACAATCTCGTGATTCTGTAATATTATTTGTGAATAATTAATTATTGATTTATATGATGAGAAAATATTAATTTTATGTGGATATAGATGGAGAAAATTTTTAAAATGACAATTGTTGATAATTAATATTTTATCTTTTTCTCGATAAAATAATTCATTTAAATATATTATTTTAATAATATATTAACTGGTGATATTTTTATAATGAATGTGGGATATATGAGTATATGAGGAGGAAAAGTATTTTTGTGGCATTAAATGTTTAACACATATTTTGTGTGTTGGTGGACATAATTATCGACCGAAATTTGATTATAAATTTATAAAATCGCCTGCTTGTGGATTTCTTATTAATTTCATTTGAATTTGGAAAAAACTTTCTTCTGCAAAGTTGTAGATAATTGAATTTCCTATAAAAAGACGCGAGTTTCGAATTTTTATGATAAAAGAGCTATTTATTATGAATTATTGAATTTCTGAAGTTCCGAAATAATTGATTTTTGAAAGTTTTAATTATTTTTATTTATAAAAACGTGTTTTTCATTTTGTTTCCCTCATTTAACATGTGATAGGGGCTGAGTTCAGATGGTAAAGCATGTGTATGAAGTTTTGGAAAAAAATATAATAATATTAAATAAATTTTCTACTTTGGTGTTCTAAGCATTTTCCTATAAATAGGGTGTTTTGGTTAGAATTGAAAATCACACCAGAAACTGAAGTTTTCTCTCTTTATATTATCGAGCGTATTCTTGTGAGTATTTTGAGTATACTTTGAGTATTGCTATACGGTGCAAGTTCAAGTCATAGCCTATATCCTGTTTCAACTAAAGTACCGCTCTTCGAGGTAAGGGATGTTATTTTATTCGAAAATGATATTATTTCTTCAATATCATTATGCCGAAATATTGGTTGGAAATTTTTATCAAATTTGGAACTTTTTCATGTCGGGGTTACTATTCATGAGTTACTATTCATGAGTTACTATTCACGAGTTACTATTCATGAGTTACTATTCACGAGTTATTATTCACGAGTACTATTCACGAAGCATGATGATGTTTTTTGTGAAATTTCTATCTTTTGGTGTCGGAGTTACTATTCACGTATACGACACTATTCACGTATACGGAACTATTCAAGAATACGACACTATTCACAGAAAAATTAAATTTTCATTTTTCGTCCAAAATATCTATTATGGATACTAGCTTTGATTGTATCCATGTTTTGATCATTCTTGAATTTTACTCCACTCCTTATTATTTATGAAGTATTTTTGAACTTGATTGTTTAAAATACGAATCCTTAATATTTGTTCTTTTGTTTCACCGGATTCGCTTTTCTTTAAAATATTTTTCATCATCCTCACCCCTAGATGATGATATAATTGAATATCTTTGGCCACAGTAGTGCAAAGATGAATGATTTCTTGATGAATATCTTTGGCTCCGTAGTGCAAAGATGAACAGTGTTGAGATGAACACGATCGATCGATTAATATCTTTGGCCCGTAGTGCAAAGATGAACAGTGTTTTTAGATGAACACGACCAACCGATGAATATCTTTGGCCTCAGAGTGCAAATATGAATATTTGATTCCGTATATATATCGATTGATGTTACAGGATAAAATATCGACGATGAACTTTTAAATTCATATATAGAAGATAGTAGTTTGCATTCTCTACTTAACTCTTCTAATGAATTATTATTTCCGCTGCGAAGATTGATTTAAAACTGGTTGTCTATTGTATTCTATTAGATTTTTCTCTGTTGAAGACTAACGATAATTTGTTGTACATTATCTTAGTCATAATATTCTTTACTGGGCTAGTTGAGCTCACCCTTTTCCTTTTTGTTCCATTTTTCTTCTCAGGAGGCGAGAATGTAGCGAGTACGAGTCGGGGTATGGAATGATGGTTATAGAGAGAGTTGTTTAGTAGTCCTCACCATTTTTGTAAAATAATATATCAATAATTATGATGGGGATTTATTTGCGTGTGGATATTGTCTAGATGGCAATATCTGTATTTAAACTCACAGTTTATATGTTGTAATAATAAAGTTGTAGTTATTTCTGTACCATGTATTTGGCGACTTAGAATGGGTTGGATGGAATGGACGTATTTTGGGGGCGTCACAGTTATAATATAAAATAATTTTCTACCGATTATTTTGAAAAATGGGTAAGTGGGAATCCAAATAATAAGCAAAATTTACAACAATACTATAGCAATAATTGAACATAAGTGAGTGACTTCTCACGTAAGCATCAATAATCAATACCATGTGCTATTATTAACTACGCTGGCAGACATCGTACTTTTAACACCGGGTGTTTCAACTGTTAACGGTAAAACTTCCGCCGTTATTTTTATAAAGTATTTTTATCGTTTTCTTAATCCGACAATAATTCCGGTGTGGGGTCCACCAATGATTGTGCAGTTGTACGAATATTCCTTGTTAAAATGAATATTCCCCGACCAATCAAATATTATAAACAACTTGCGTACTTTGAAAAATTTATAAATATTACCCACAACTATAACATTATATCAAATTTATTCCATAATATTCAAAAATGATATTTATAGAAAATTCATCTTTATTTATAAAAGTTGGGGTCTTACATCTTCCATCTTTTATTCTTTGACTTTTCTTAAGGTTATGACTTAAGGTTTTATTTCCCCCCTTAAGTTTTATAACCTAATGCTTTGATACCAACCTGTGACTCCTCCAAATTTGGGTATCTTTCAACCTGACAGATGGTGCTACACGGTGCTACAGTTCACATAAACATTCAGTTGAAATTCCTCAAAAGAACGAATATATCTTATATATATATATATATAAAAAGAATATTTACATTTCCCAGGTTCTTTACAACCAATACATTTGTCTTTATCATAATATTAGTATTATTCTTACAAAACCTATACTATTACATATGTAATATACGGGTTCGCCTTCGCCTTCGCCTTCCCTTTATCCTTGCCGGATCCATCAGTTAGATTTTGTCTTAGCCGCATTCATATGGTTCAAGCAAGAATGAGCCTAACTAGCTCAAAGAAGTACAACAATTCTAGGAAAATAGCATGCTTGAAAAATAGGAATCGTATATCTTCAATAACTGAACAATAGTTACGAAGCACTATTGATAATTCAAAATAGCACTTCTTTTCATTCAAAACGTTTTACAACAACAATATTCAGTAAAACATCAATTCTGGTTCAAGACCGTAAGCATTTCATAATTTCTTTGAAAAGGATGTCCCGTCACTAATTCCGTAAGTTCGGCATAGCTTACGATCACGTCTAGGTGTTCTAAGCATTTTCCTATAAATAGGGTGCTTAGGTTAGAATTGAAAATCACACCAGAAACTAAAGTTTTCTCTCTTTATATTATCGAGCGTATTCTTGTGAGTATTTTGAGTATACTTTGAGTATTGCTATACGATGCAAGTTCAAGTCATAGCCTATATCCTGTGTTTTGACTAGAAGTCTTGCCTTTCGAGGTAAGGATGTTATTTTATTCAAAATGATATTATTTCTTCAATATCATTATCTTGAAAAATTTCTTTGGAAATTTTATCTAATTTGGAACTTTTTCATGTATCAAGTTACTATTCATGAGTTACTATTCACGAGTTACTATTCATGAGTTACTATTCATGAGTTACTATTCACGAGTTACTATTCACGAGTTACTATTCACGAGTACTATTCACGAAGCATGATGATGTTTTTTGTGAAATTTCTATCTTTTGGTGTCGGAGTTACTATTCACGTATACGACACTATTCACGTATACGGCACTATTCACGAATACGACACTATTCACAGAAAAATTAAATTTTCATTTTTCGTCCAAAATATCAATTATGGATACTAGCTTTGATTGTATCCATGTTTTGATTATTCTTGAATTTTACTCCACTCTGGTTATTGATGAAGTATTTTTGAACTTGGATTGTTTAAAGTACGAATCCTTAATATTTGTTCTTTTGTTTCACCGGATTCGCTTTTCTTTAAAATATTTTTCATCATCCTCGCATTAAATGATGATATAATTGAATATCTTTGGCCCAGAGTGCAAAGATGAATGATTTCTTGATGAATATCTTTGGCTCGTAGTGCAAAGAAAGATGAACAGTGTGTTGAGATGAACACGATCGATCGATTAATATCTTTGGCCGTGAGTGCAAAGATGAGCAGTGTTTAGATGAACATGACCAATCGATGAATATCTTTGGCACAGTAGTGCAAAGATGAATATTTGATTCCAGATATATATTGATTGATGTTACAGGGATAAAATATCGACGATGAACTTTTAAATTCATATATAGAAGATAGTAGTTTGCATTCTCTACTGAACTCTTCTAATGAATTATTATTTCTGCTGCGAAGATTGATTTAAAACTGGTTGTCTATTGTATTCTATTAGATTTTTCTCTGTTGAAGACTAACGATAATTTGTTGTACATTATCTTAGTCATAATATTCTTTACTGGGCTAGTTCAGCTCACCCTTTTCGTTTTTGTTCTATTTTTCTTCTCAGGAGGCGAGAATGTAGCGAGTACGAGTCGGGGTATGGAATGATGGTTATAGAGAGAGTTGTTTAGTAGTCCTCACCATTTTTGTAAAATAATGTATCAATAATTATGATGGGGATTTATTTGCGTGTGGATATTGCCTAGATGGAAATATCTGTATTTAAACTCACAGTTTATATGTTGTAATAATAAAGTTGTAGTTATTTCTGTACCATGTATTTGGCGACTCAGAATGGGTTAGATGGAATGGACGTATTTTGGGGGCGTCACAGTTATAATATAAAATAATTTTCTATCGATTATTTTGAAAAATGGGTAAGTGGGAATCCAAATAATAAGCAAAATTTACAACAATTACTATAGCAATAATTGAACAAAAGTGAGTGACTTCTCACGTAAGTATCAATAATCAATACCGTGTACTCTCTTGTGCAACTACGCGACATCGCTTTTTTTTAACACCGGGTGTTTCAACTGTTAACGGTAAAACTTCTGCCGTTATTTTTATAAAGTATTTTTATCGTTTTCTTAATCCGACAATAATTCCGTTGTGGGGTCCACCAATGATTGTGCAGTTGTACGAATATTCCCTGTTAAAATGAATATTCCCCGACCAATCGAATATTATAAACAACTTGCGTACTTTGCAAAATTTATAAATATTACCCACAACTATAACAGTATATCAAATTTATTCCATAATATTCAAAAATGATATTTATAGAAAATTCATCTTTATTTATAAAAGTTGGGGTCTTACATCTTCCATCTTTTATTCTTTGACTTTTCATAAGGTTATTACTTAAGGTTTTATTTCCCCCCTTAAGTTTTATAACCTAATGCTTTGATACCAACCTGTGACTCCCCCAAATTCGGGTATCTTTCAACCTGACAGATGGTGCTACACGGTGCTACAGTTCACATAAACATTCAGTTTAAATTCCTCAAAAGAACGAATATATCTTATATATATATATAAAAAGAATATTTACATTTCCCAGGTTCTTTACAACCAATACATTAGTCTTTATCATAATATCAGTATTATTCTTACAAAACCTATACTATTACATATGTAATCTACGGGTTCGCCTTCGCCTTCGCCTTCCCTTTATCCTTGCCGGATCCATCCGTTCGTTCGGTCTTAGCTGCATTCATATGGTTCAAGCAAGAATGAGCCTAACTAGCTCAGCAAGTACAACAATTCTAGGAAAATAGCATGCTTGAAACATAGGAATCGTATATCTTCAATAATTGAACAATAGTTACGAAGCACTATTGATAATTCAAAATAGCACTTCTTTTTCATTCAAAACGTTTTACAACAACAATATTCAGTAAAACATCAATTCTGGTTCAAGACCGTAAGCATTTCATAATTTCTTTGAAAAGGATGTCCCGGCACTAATTCCGTAAGTTCGGCATAGCTTACGATCACGTCTAGGTGATCAGCCTATAGTACTCTATGTTGATCAACACTACATTCATTAAACGTGTATACGTTTAAGTTGTGGCAACCTCACGTGCCTGTCGTTTGACGACAAAACAATTTAGCATACTCAGTCTACTTTTGAAAACCACAACAATATTAGTTTGGTAAATCTTTATCAACACTTGATAGAATAACATAGCATACGTCTAGCCTAAAGAATTGGCTTTGACTTCCTCAGACATTAACTCATGCGAAGAATACATGAATCACAAAGACTTGTCCAGATCGAACTAGAACAAGAGTTAGAGTACTTGCCTTAAGTGTATGCTTATAGATATAACACGTGCACTGTAGGTCTTTAAGGTCTCTACAATAGATGATAACATCACATAGCACATTAGGTCATGAATAATATACATGGTTCCTAAAGAATCTTACCCTTCTTCTCAATCTAATTACGTATTAGATTTGTTATTATTGGTTCCGGCTTTCCATTACATCATTCTTATGTTCACATGCAATTGACTTTCTTTAACCCTAAGTGATCATACTTAAGGCTTAATTATGTCTTCACAATGTTTCATTAAAATCTTTATTTAATTGCTTATCAATTACTCTTCATGCTCAACATGTAAACAATTTTTAGTATCTAGGTCAAGAGGTTTGGCCATTTGCAGTCAATGCTATTATTACACTTGGTCATAACAAGGTCGTCACCCATTATTGCCTAGAAACCGGACTCGGCGCTGCGACGCTAGTCTTTTTGTTATCTGTCGCGCTGCGGTGCGAGTTTGCAGGGGTTGAGGCTCACTTTGGTGCTACTGGCCACGGCTAATTAATTAACAGGTCGCTGCATGCCACGGACTCGAGCCTCGTAAATTCTTGTCAGATTTTTCAAATGGTGAGATTCCCGGACTTGTAACTCCTTCGTTATAAGTTCGAATTAGCTCGTTCAAGAGTCTACAGTTCACAAATTATGTACTCTATGTGTTCATGCAAGAATTTTATCTATTCGATTTCGTTTGCTAAGATTTCACCTATTAGTCCATTTTTAACGAAAACGATAAACGTTCGTGAACGTTCAACGCTCGTTTCTTCGTTCTAAGTCGGAATTCGGTCATTTTCGAGTCCGCAGCTCTATAATGCCAAATATGACTTGTCTCCATCGAAAACCAACGTTTCTGACTTCAAACACAAAATACGACGTCCATTCTGAGAATTTCACGAATTCGACGATTATCGTCCAATCATGTGAATACCGGCGAAACCTCATTACTAATCATTCTAAGTGGATTTTAATCAACATATAAACATTTCAAGTTACTTATTATACAAAATTATTATCAAAGTAGGTTTTTGACTTGTTCTCATAAGTCAATGACTTATTTAACTTACGAACTCTAATTCTCATGCATATAACTTATTATGAACTTAAGTCCATCAATCAATGTTCTCATACTATATTGAACATACTAACATCATATGACAAACATATGACAAGTTTTGTACAAGTTTATCAACTTATTTAGGTTCATGTTGCTTATTCATCTTATTTGGCTTAAGTTCATTCATCAATGTCTTCTTATATGTTCTTAGCATACAATCATACTTCTCTTATCACCCTATAATGATAAAGATGAATATATATTGGACAAGAGTCTTACCCTAGAAGCACTTGTACTTCTCTTCTCTTTGGCAACTAGCAAAGAACTTTTGACTTATTCTTGACTTTTGTGGCTTATTCTCTCTAACCAATAAGTTACTTAAATTGAGAGGAGTTGAGAGGAATTTTAATCAAGCAATCAAATGAATTGAGAGCTCTCTATTTATAGGCAACCAAAAATTAGGGTAGAATGGTCAATTAGGCTTTGCACCTCCTCAATTAACCTCCCTAATCCCACCTCCTTACTATTCATTACTTAACAACCAAGTCTACTTGCTAGCCACTTCTAATACTTGGTCATCACAACACTTGCTTACCACTTAAAATGTTTGCCCATCAAGACTACCCACATTAACATGGTTTGTTCCATTGATCATGACTAATTCATTGGGCTTGCTAATTAATCTAGCTAATTCCTTGTTGGGCTTGCATTATAATAGTTTGGACTCATGACATATCAAACACTTGGGCTTGAGTATCACTTACTAATTGGACTTCTACCAGTAAGCTAGTAATCTTACAAGTCCATTACCTTTAATTAAACAAATTAACATACATACATCACATATAATTTTCGTATGCTAGCTCGTATATTTATTCGTAATATACGTTATTTCATTCTCCATACACAATAGTATAATACGGCGTATTATACTTACGCCCATTACCTCGTATAATGCATACACATCATACGATTATAACTTTCTTTCTTTAACGCTTAATAAACCTAACGTTCTCAATTTAGGTCCGCATGTGAAATATTACATTTTTCATACTTAGATTATTATTACATAATCCATCTCACCTTGATATTATAACGTTACGTATTTCTCGGAAGTTAAAAAATAATTTCCGAACGATAAACAGTGATTAGTGTTTTTCATAAACTTTCTCGGAAAACTTTTATTTTTGTCTTGGAAAATCAAACATTTTAATTCATTCAAGTGGTTCAAATACTACGATGTTTCGACGTTTCTAGGTTATAGAATGACATACATCTTATTAACACATATAATAACAAATAATATTAATTTATTCATTAAGTAATTCTTTCAAATATTTTACAAAGGATCTGAATTTCTCGGTCGTTACAGTACCTCGTTGACATAGATTTCTGGGTTAAGCTTAAGAACATGAAGAACACCTATAGTGATAGTTATGTAACTATAGGCACCCTTTAGCAACAGATTAATTACTAAATTAATTATTTTTATTAAATAAATAGAAAAATTAGTTTTTAATTATTAAAAATACAAAATAAATTATTAAATATTATTTTAAAGTTCGAAAATTAGTTTTTAATTATTTTGAATATATTTCATAAATATTTAATATTTTAAAATATTAAAAGGTATTTAATTTATTTAATTATAATATTAAATAAATTATTTAAAAGTTATTTTAATGCATGAAAAACCATTTAAAATTATATAATGATATAAGAAAATAATTTAAGTTATTTTTAATGACTTTTAATATTTTGTGATGAATTGCATTAATTAATTAATATTAATGATAATTAAGTCATTTAATGAATGTATTAAATAAATTATGAAAAAATAGAATTAATGATTTAAAAATTATAGAAAAATGATTTAAAGGTTATAAAAATATTTTAAGTTATAAAATATAACTTTTGATATTTTGTCATAAAAAATATTACTATTAATGGCATTAGATTGTATTAAATAAATAAGTTATAAATGATTTTATTTATTTAAAAATCATTTTAAATGAGAATAAAGTGTTAGAAAATATTTTGAATTAAAAATATAATTTTAAATATTTTTGGAGAATTCTCATTAATAAATTAATATTAATGTTATTAAATTATATTAAATAAATTAGTTTAAAAATAATTTTAATATTATAAAAATCATTTAAAATGAAAATAAAGTGTTTAAAGATATTTTAAGTTATAAAATATAACTTGTAATATTTAGAGGATAATTTCATTAATAATTTAATACTAATGATATTAATTTAATATTAATGATATTAAATTTATTTAATAATTATATTAAATAAATAGTTTTCAAATGGTTTTATTAATTTAAAAATCATTTAAAAGGATATAAATGAATTAAAAATATTTTAAGTTATAATTAATGACTTTTAATATTTGGATAAATAGTACATTAATATTTAAATATTAATGATAATGATTTTAATTCTTTTAAAAATCATTTAAGGGTAATATTAATACTTTAAAAATATTTTAAGTTATTAAAAATAACTTTAATATTTTGGCAATGGTTTCATTAATAGTTTAATATTAATTAAATATTAATGATAATAGAATATTTAATATTTAAATCATTTAATAATGATTCTGGTGTTTGAAAATTTATGATAAATTATAATAAATGTTTAAAAATTATTATAAGTTATTTAAAAATAAAATAACTGATAATTACAGTTATTGATCTACAGGATAGAGTCTTAGACTCGATAATTACCCGATAAAGTCGTCGGTACACCGACATGTTTCAGAAAGTGATCTAGATTTAGATATTTTGACTGTATTAATGATTGTTAGTGATTCAATGACTGTTAAACATGTGTGACAATGTGATTATGTTATGTGATGACTGCAATAAGCAGTATTATGTGTTACGATATGTTATTCTAATCGATCAAATGATATTATTAATGATATGTTTCGGTATAAAAGATAAAACTAAGTTGCATACTGTAAGCAGCAAACCAGGCAAGTATCCTACCTTTTCATTTTCTTTATGCAATGGACATGAGTAAGAAAGTTTCAGAATTATATTATTATTATGTTAGATTATTAACCCTATTATCGTATATATTATATCCCATCATTATTTATCAACATGATATTATATTATATAATTCATATATATATATATATATATATATATATATATATATTCTTCTCATTAATTTCTAAATATGGTTATACAAGTGACCTCACTTGGATAATCATTGTATTTAATTACATGTTGATATATATATATATATATATATATATATATATATATATATATATATATATATATATACCTTTAAGCTATTTGACCAAATTAGACACAGATTTAGAAATATCGTTGAATATGATAAAACCTTTTGTATCCAATCAAATTGTTTTGGTTCAATTCCGCACTAAATAGTATGAACATCTCTAACATGGGAAAAACTTTTATCTTGCCAAGTGGGTGACAGAGTGAACGATAATATCGTTCTTGCATGTAGTATTGATCAATACAGGGCACATTGGGATGATCACCCTCGCGCCCGTAAGTTATGACAGTTTGCGGATGAAGTTCTGCTAAACATTATCAAAAATTTAAAACAATGTTCATAGTATGTCACCTTAACTCTATTTATACTCAATACGTAGTTTCAAAAATGTGATATAGATTTGTTATGTTATTATTATCGGTTTAGTTTACTTCACAACTATTGAATCGTTGTAGAAGTGATGTATAAAGAAAATATTTAATTCTTTCAGCTAATTATATTTATAATTGTTATTACTTGCTGGGCACTCAAATGTTCATCCTTGCTTAATTTAAATATTTTCAGCTAAATGTGAACAACCAGAAGGTTCGGCCAAGAACAAGAGAAAAGGAAAACAAACAGAATAAGTGTTAAAGTATTCTATGTAATAGTATGACTTTAATAAGACAATGATATTTATTATTATCATGTATTGTAATGAATGTTGTAAAGGTTGCGTAATTGGGATTAGACTCTGATATTTATGTAAATTAAGTTAGTATTTATATTATTGTTATTATTATTAGTATTATTCCGCTCATAGAAATGGTATCGTAAAGCACTGAGTTCAGGTTTCAAGTACCCGAGTATGGGGGCTTCATAATTTAACCCTCCTATATATATTAGGGGTGATATCCATAGGCCTCTTGATTGAGTAGGACTATGAAATGTATGGCCATGCTCAAATAGTGATTTGTTTCATATAGTCTACTCATTGATCAAGGAAACTCAGATTAAATTATGAAGAGTATGACACATTCCATGACTCGAGTTTAATCTAGGATGTCAAGGTTAAAAGGATTAAATTACATTGAAACATTGGTCACGAAAAGGTTGCATCGAATCATCGATCTTATTATTACTTGGGTAGCAGTGATGCATTACTAGATGCCACTCACTATTTATAATTTTATAATATGATTTTAAAATTATTGTCAACGTAATAATAACCTATAGGGTCACACACATAGAACATAATTAAAAGGGAATTAATTTAAAATGTAAAGATTTAAATATGTCAATATGATTGATAACATATAAATTACGAATTTAAATTAATAGGATAATTTATATATAGGTATATTAATTAAGACAGGCTTAATTAAGATATATATATATATATATATATATATATATATATTCGGATTTTATTAGGGTTTTTGATTAATCCCTTTTAACCGCTATATACATGATATGTAGCATCCATTTTAGGGATAATCATTATAATCTCACTAACCCTAGCCGCTCCTAGAGAGAGACTAGAGAGAAAACCTTTGAAAATCCTGATCCTTGGTGGCTAGTACCGTAATTCTCTTCACTGTAGATCGGGTGACGATTCGCAGGCGTTCGTGTGGATACCGTAGAGACGTAGTACCGTGAGGAATTGCGTTCGAGATTCAAAGCGTTTCAGAAAATACTATAATCGGTATAATATCTAAACACTGAATTATTATGTTTTCACATGGATCTTGTTTTAGGGTTTCGGATTTGGCTTTATAATTTTTATTTTCCGCTGCATTTTTATGTCGAAATCCCTATAGTGTGAGTTCTTCTTCTTCATGTGTATCAGAAGGCAGCCTTGCATATCTCCTTCTGACTGAAGTCATCATTATCAATTAAATATTCTTCTATCATATACATGGATATCTTCAGGACTGATCACTCTACGGTCATTTGACAGCACTACGAACGTAGTCTTCTTTGACAGTTTGTACTTGTGGAGTTATGCTTCTATAAAGGGTTCCTCATGAGAGTTCTTTTTCAGATGATATGCTTTGGATGATTGAGTATATAAGACCCTTTTTATTTAGGGTGAATGGTCTGATTTCGTATTGAGATCAGCAACCATGTGAGCTTCATTCATGTTAGCTCAGCAAGTCTTCAAGGACAGGCTTTGAAAAATAAGGATTTTGTCAGACACATTTCTGAAATGTCTTAAACCTTCTGCTGGTTGAATTTTCTTGGCTGAAGTCTTCTGCTTCAACATTCCTTAGTGTGGTCAGATAGACCAAGCACCTGCAGGTTAGATGATTTTCTACTTTTGGTACCCATGGTTAAATGGGTCCTGCCAGGTTAGCCTTCAAAATTCCTATTCCTCATATATTTGAATTATCATCATATTGATCACCAACAATCATATTCATGTATGTATCCAATTTAGATACGACATTTTAAGATGCATGATGATGAGTGTGTGTAAGATTAGTCATTTTAATAAAAACACTCTTTTTCTTTGATGGTTCCATCATTTTCTTGGTTGTGTTCATAGGGTTTAAATGTTCACAGAGTTATAATCAACTCTATCACTTATTTGTATCTGGTTGATTCATGGAGGTGATCCATTTCTATGAATCTTCAAGATACTCTTGCAGAACTGATCATACTCTATGTGTTATCAAAACCTTAGAACATAGGTTTGTACATACATACTAACCCATCAGCAAAGATTACTCCGCTTAAGATTAATTGAACCTTGATATGCTTATGACCTATTTCAAATTTCTTTTAAGATGTTATCTTCAACCTAAAACTTGGATGGAGAGAAAGTTTGTAAGCATTTGAGTTTCCAACCTCAGTGTACTTTCTCTCGTCCCCTTTTTAGGTAGAGTATGATTTCTTGATAGAATACTGTTATAGTGCATAAGGAGGTGCAACACGATGTACATATTTATATTACTGAATAACTGTACCTTTACACTGTCAATTTCTTAACAGTCATTTATCTTTGGTATACTGAGGTTAGGCATTGATGTGCTTAGTTTTTCATTCAGTACTCCTGACATCTTGTTGCTCTAGTTGTCCTTCGATCAATCAGTCATAGTCTTGAAGATGTGAGCTAAGAGAATCTTGGCATCTTTAGTTCTTTGACAACTTTGAACCTCCAGGTTCACATCCAGTTGCTTGTTAGCCAAATACATATTTGAGAAATTCGTATTTCTTCTTTGTTCTCTTGATAAGTTCTTCTTAGCATATATGGCCATCTCATCTTTCAGACTGGTGGATGCTTGACTCTTTGTTTTAGATGTTTCTTGAGCTTCCTTGTCTGGTCTTTAGACTACAAGATTGACTGTGGCCAAGGATTGGTCTTGTTAATACGGCTTTTAATAACTTAGACCAATCGGAGCAGCTTTAAATGTATATACACATTTACCTATACACAATATTTCTAAAGTGAGAGCTCATCCGCATTTACAAGTGACTTACTACTAAACTAAGTTTAGAGCAATATTTGTGCCTAGGATCAGACTCAAAGCGATTAGTTTTTGAATATAGCATGAGAATCTACTCTGATACCAACTGTTAGTTCCCAGTAGGCACACAATAGATCTAAAAGGGGGAGTTGAATAGATCCTTTTAATTTAAAATACTTTTCTTGTTTATTTTATATTGCTAATGACTTAGCATATGACAAACATAAGAATCTTTTTAAGCACAACGGAATAATTGAAAGATCCTCTTTCTTGATATAATCATGAGTATACATACATTATTTGTAGAGTTAGTTTAGTTGTAAGCAGTTAATACATACATAGCATTTATAGTAGTTCGGTGCATAATGTAAATGATAGTAAGTAAATGACTGAATGTAAAAGACACAATGGATTTTAAGTGGTTTAGAGATTCAAGTTCCTAATCCACTCTTCTACTTTTAACTAGCAAGATTTTCACTAAGGATGAGCAGAACCCTAAATCACTAAGATTCCTTCAAGGCCAGCAGCCTTGGAACTTCTCTAGTTCCCTAATAACTCTTCAAGTCTAGCAGGCTTGGAACTTCATTTAGTCCCTCTAGATAAGGACCCCTAAGGCCCTGGATACTTGTTGGTGTTGATGTTGTTGTTGGTGCTTTGCTGCTAAGATGTCTTTAAGCTTGAACATCTTTAGTACTTAGCAGCTTGGTGTGGTCCTCTTTGCATTCTATTACGAGTATGGACCACTCTTCTCTGGTGCATTTGATCTTCATTATGTTTTGCTCATCTTCATCTGAGGTCAGCTATGCACCATCACCATTTAGGTTTGCTAAGTGTTTGAGCTTTTGGTAGACTTTGTCTAGCACTTAGCATTCTCTGAACCCTTCGTGACTGGTTTGCAGACATGGTTCTACACTTGTTCTATTTCAGCTTTTGCTTCATGGTGATTCATAGAGTGGCTCTCTAGATCTTCTTTGTGATCTGCCACTTTTCTGAATGATATCTTCTTGTCCTTCTCAGCTCTCAGCTTAGCTGCCATCTTCAGTGTTATTCTCATCTTTTTTGAGTGAAGCTTTAGTCTGTTTGAGTCCTTCTTCAAATCTGCCTCACTTCCACCTTCGTAGTCTCACTGTCACTGAGACTTTTTCTGTTAAGCTCTGGTGGAACTTGTAGAGTTAACAATAGCATTCCAATAACTCAATGATTCTGCTATTTCAGCAACATCAACACTTTTGATCTTTGAAGCTCTTGTTAATTTATACTCCTTCACAACTTTTTCGTTGGAATGTAGCCGTTGGGAGCTATTTGAATTGCTTCGCAGATCTCGAGTTATTTAGTGTAGACTGCAGATGTGACATGACATCCCCTTTATGACTTTCTAACACTACAGTCTACTGTTTCACCTACCCCATCAGAGATGTCAGTTTGATGTCTCGAGCAGGTAGTCAACTTTATTTCCTCCTTCTAATTTCTCGATCAGAGGTTGTCCTTTTGCATCGATGCTCTCAATAAGCTCTGTTCGAATATCAATCATTATATTGAACCGTTGCCAATGCTTCAATCTTCAGTTGACCAAACTCTACGATTCTGATGCAGCTGTTCTAGGACCTGATCGCAGTGTCTTGTTGAATGTTGCTCATTGACATGTTGAGACAACACTACGATTTTGAAGAGTTTTCATTGGATCTTCAAAGTAGAACACCTCTTCCTTCTCTTATGCAGCGCTTCAACACGTTTGTTTGCCTTGACAGATCTCAGGAACTGATAGCTTGACTCCTTGTTCTGGCTTCTTCTGAATATCATGACACTTCAGATTTGTTGCATGTCCAACTCGCTTTCTCCTTGTGATCTCCCGTTCACTTATCGTCAATGGACTGACCCAATGCTTAATCACTTTAGCCTTGTTCTTCATAAGCTAATCAGTATCTCTATGTACACTTCATTTGTTCCTGCTTTGTTTGTCAAACACAATGATCCTAGTTACTTTCAAGATCGTTGTCTTTTGTTCACTTGACAGCTACTGAACTTTCTGACTTTCCTTAGTCAGTCATTTTTATTGAAGTCTTCATCTGATCAACTTGTGGAAGACTTCATCCTGAATGGCTTCACAACTTAATTTGAATGTTGATTGGATTGGTGCTTAGATCTTCTGTTAGCTTGCATGCCATTCGTTGAGTGCTCTCTAGTTTTTTTTCAGATGGGATGTATCTTTGCAGCTCAGACTAGAGGATTCATACTTTGGATATTCTGGGAGTGCTCATTTATTGAGAATCGTGTTTACTCTATGATTCTGCCTTGGCATTGTGAGCACTTCTGTTAAAGTCTTAGTTCTGCACTCTACGATTTAGCTTTGGTTGTGCACACACACTATGACTCCGAGATTAGATGTCGACACTCTACGATTTCTGTCTTTATGCTCGTTGTCTTCATCTAATCTTGCTCGACTACGATCTCTGCCTCTGATGTGATCAGTAGACTCTACGATTCTGAATGTAGTCTACGATTCTGGTGTAGTCTACGATTCTTGACTTGGCTTCGGTAGATGCTCGGTCAGCTCGTAGACTGGTTGTCTCTGCGATTCTGAACATGACTTCCTCGGCAGACTACGGCTTCAAGGAAGTTCTTCTCAACACCTTACGATCCTTCCTCATCTCTCCTGGTAGTCTACGAACTCCGAGATCTACTATCTTGCAGACTATAATTCTGCCTCGATAGTTCTCGAGTTTTTCTCGACTCTCCTGGCAGACTACGATTTCTTGTGCAGTGCTCAACGATCAGACAAGCCTATCTATAACTTTATAAGATCAACCTAACAAGCTTGATCTTTCTATATTTATAGTCCTTGTACATCATTTCTTTATAAGGACTTTACAAAGTTGTTTTGCTTATGTAGGATCAACCTAACATGTTTGATCAATTCATTCTAAGTCCTTGTACATATGTTCCTATTATCTATAAAAGGACTTTAGAGCTTTTCTTAATACAAGCATACTTGCATATTCATTCATTCATATCATAATCAAATCATGTATAAAAAGGAATATCATTCATATGTTTATTCCTGACAATAAGTTCCCATAATAAAATGACAGTGTAAATACTACAAGACAATGATAGTAACAATAGGATGCCATTGTCCTTGACCTAAAGTCTAGAAATAGTGAGGTACAATGTAGTTTAACACATTAATCAAATAATTTGGTTGTCAATGAGTTGAGTAAGTTTAATATAATGAACAAAACACATATACCAAAAGATAGTGCCAAATTATATTTCCAAAATATAGGCTTCAAAAGCATGTCCATTACATTCACTTTTAACTGAGCATAAACACTTACAAATATATTGCTCAGTTCCAAAAGCATAATTACAAAATAAGTTTAATGGACAAATTCCCCAAAAAAAAATACAACAATTAGAAGTTCAGTTATCTCCACTACCATTAGGATGAATTCCTTGTGACTTGCTTGCATTGATGCTCCTACCAATCCTCTCATCCCTATCTGTCATAAATTGTGTGGTAGTGATGCAACTTCTACCTCTCCATTGCAGTCCTGGAGGTTTGAAAGGCATGTTGGAAATGTTTACAGGGCCACCATCACCTCTGTGGTTTATTTTTCTACTTCTCTCTGAAGATGATGATTTGTTTGTAGCTTTGATGTAAGATCCTGAATTTTATGAAATAAAAGTATTCAATTTTTCTTATAATAACTATTCAGTAAATGGTTAAATTGATAAAAGGTTAAAGTTAAGGGTGATATATAAATTTTTTTCAAAATACACAAGTGGTTATAAAATATTCATTGTTGTCGAAAAATATTCGTTTGGTCGTGGAATATTCTTTACGTAGGGAATATTAAATGCACGACCGCCAACCAACCATTTCTGGGCTCCATAACGGATAACTGTCAGATAAAGAAAATGAAAAATTTGAGTTTTTATAAATAACGGCGTAATCGTTACCGTTAACACTGTTGGAATACACGGTGGTTAAAATACGATGTCTACGTTATTTATTGCACAAGAGCACACCAGTATTGCACAATATTTTTGAAATTATTGATTCTTACGTAAGAAGGCACTACTCAATAATTGTTACAGTAATTAATGTTCAATATTTTTTTTATTGGTTCAATAATTGCTGCGTTGATATTTTATATTATTGTTGTTTCAATAATAGCCACTGCACAGTATTTTCCATTATCAAATCAATAATTCATATTAATTGAATAATATTATTAGATAGCATTATTGGCAATGTCTAGAAAGTTCTGTCAAGGAGAGGTTTGGTCACCTAATTGCGCGCCAGTAAGGATAAATCCTTATTCGAAAGCCCCCTCTTTCCTGGGAACTGTCTGGTTGTCATTATTGTGATTCTGTAATATTATTTGTGAATAATTAATTATTGATTTATATGATAAAGAAATATTTATTTTATGTGGATATAAATGATGGATGTATTTATTTTTATGTGGATAAAAATGAAGAAATTAATGTCGAGGTGTTTTATCAGTATTTGGTCGGTGTGGATGTATTAAAAATCATCCGTTTGTGGATTTCGGATATTTTTGGTTTGGAATTTTGAAAAATTTAAAGCTACAAAGTTGTAGAGAATTCGATTTCAGTCAGAATGGACGTAAAATTCGTATTTTTCTGATAACCAGACTATTTTCTATGAATTATTGAAGTTTCAGAAAATAAAATGATTTTTATTAAATTTATGGGTAGGACCCACTTTGGTTGGTGTCAATAACATGTGGGCTGCTAAAATTTTCAGAATTGAGGGGCTGATGGCTTTCAAAGCATGCGTAGAAAGAATGAGAATAAATAATAATATTTTATTATTTTAGTCTCCTTTGGCGTTCTAGCATTTTCCTATAAATAGGTGCTTATGTTAGAATTGAAAATCACACCAGAAACATAAGTTTTCTCTCTCTATATTATCAAGCATATTTTTGTTAGTATTTAGATATCTTGAGTGTTGCTATACGACGCAAGTTAGATTCAAATTATATCCGATATTCAAGTCGAAATCTTTTTTTTTTTTGAGGTGAGGGATTTTAAGGGTTATTATGTTTTTTAGTTCGTACTTCTTCCGACCTTCAGAAAATTCTGGAAAAATTGGAAATGATATTTTGATGAGTTTTATTGATTGTGTCCAAAAATGGTGATTTTTGGATGTATAGATTAAGAGTTATGAATTTTACGGGAAAAGACTATTTTAAAAATAACCACTTATAACTCCTTGTGGTTAACTCCAAAATTGATGAACTTTTTATTGGGAGTACATCAATATAATATCAGTGTACTCTGTAAATTTCAGAATTTTTGGACAAGAGTACAATTTATGAAAAATGTCTAAATATTCGGGGGTTTTGGCCATATGAAAAATAGTAAATGAATTTTAAAAATTCTGAGAAAAATATATGTTCAATATGGGATTATATTCTGCTAAATCTCAGAAAAGAAATATTTTTGGAACTAATTTGGTATTTTTTATGAAAATGGTCTAGTTATGAGTAAATGAATTAAATATGTTATGTGAAGTAAGAAAATTGGAAAATATGATTTTATGGCTTGAGAATCATATATGAGGTATATGCAGATTTTTGATGAGGGTTTTGGTTATTGGTGATGAAATCTTATGAGTTTGGAATTTTAGGATGATTAAATGCATTATTTAGTAAAGTGTAAACAATTAAAATAAATTGTTTATAAGTTTAAGAAATGTTATTTCAATATCATTATATCGAAATATTGGTATGGATTTTATTGTGAAATTTTTACCTTTTTGAGTCGAGTTTACTATTCATGAGTTACTATTTATAAGTTACTATTCACGAGTTACAATTCATAAGTTACTATTCACGACAAAATTGGTTTCTTTTTCTGACCAAATTATAGTTGAGTTATGAATATTACTCTTGAGATTAAATCTATATGTTGATTATATATTTTTATTATCATACATAACATTTTTATAACCCTAATGATGATATTAATTTCTCTTTGACTTGAGTGTAAAGATGGGTAGATTATTGGTATGATCATGACTATGGGTTCTCTTTGCCGATGAGTCTGAAAGTTGAATTATTGACTGGTATGATCGTGACAATTGAATTTATAATTGAATATCTTTAGCTTAAGTGCAAAAGTGAAATGATCAACATGGTTATAATTATTGTTTATATAAATTCTAAAATGATTATATATTTCTTTGAGATAATAATATATTTGGCCTGTAGTGAAAATATGAACTGTTGATGAATATATTTGGCCTGTATTGCAAATATGAACTGTTGATGAATATATTTGGCCTGTAGTGAAAAGATGAATTGTTGATAAATATCTTTGGCCCGTAGTGAAAAGATGACATGTTGTTGAATATCTTTGGCTAGTAGTACAAAGATGAACAGGTGTTGAGATGAACATGACCAACTGGTGATACAAATGAATATCTTTGGCCGTAGTGCAAAGATGAAGTTATTAGTATGATTATGAACAGGAAATGTGATTTGGTGTAACCATGATCTTTGATGTTTCAGGTAAAGATAGGTGATGAAAATTATCTTCGTCCTGGATGAGAAGAGGAATTTAGAACTACAATTATAATTGTGAGTTATTCATATGATTGTGGACCAGAATTGTTGATTGATATTACAGGGATAAAATATTGTTGGTGGATTTTTAACATGGAGAAGATAATAGACTTTATAGTCTATTTGACTCTTCTAATGGATTGCTCGTTCCGCTGCAACTATGGTTGATATTTTTATCATTTACCATATGTTCTAAATCTCTGATTTATTATTGATGAAGGCTATTGATAATTTAATTATCTTTAGTCATGATATTCTTTACTGAGCTAGTTGTTCTCACCCTTTTGCTTCACAATTCTTTTCAGGTAATAAGAGTGTAGCTGGGTCGAGCGAGGGTAACAGGGGAATAGAATGGTGGTCATCATTTAGTAGTTATATTTGGTGAATCAACTCGGGTGAGGCGAACCCAATGTTGGAAGGGTGTTTTGCCACTATCATACAAGATGTCTAATGACATACAACCTCGTGTCATCATAAGACATGGTTGTGCACATCCACTTACTGAGTTTATCTACGTGCACTACCTATATGATCTTGGTGTTTGTTTGAAGTATAATTCTCAATTAGAGATAGTGGAGATAATGATATGTCAAGAGAAGACTCACCATTGGGAAGAATATGATAGTAATCTTCTCATTTTTCTTTGGGTTCTATTGGGTCGACCAAGGATAATTTTTTGGCCATATGATATCTATCATAACCTAGACGTATGGCCTCCCATGTACGAAGGTTTCCTTGAGCACTTCCCAAAGATTCTAATTTCTAAAACAGTTTTTGACTATACATTTATGTAAGGTGTCATTGTGACGTGCTATCCAAGGTTGGGATGAGAGTCACAGTTGATATATTTTTATATTCAAACTCACAACATATGTGTTGTTGTATTTTGCACGACAATTGTTGTAATAAAGTTGTAGTTGTTTTCTGTACCATTTATTTGGCAACTTAGAATGGGTTGGATGGAATGGACCTATTTTGGGGTTTTTAAATTTGGTATCAGAGCTTAGGGATATGGTCTCTGGCGGAGATCGGGGAATATAACTAGGAGGGGAGAAATGAGTACATCCTTCACTAGTGTGTCCTACCTAAGCTTATTTGTTGGTCAGTCATAATATCGGGATATTATGTGATATGTTAATTTGTTTAATTAACCCTTATTTTATGGCAGTATTTGAGAATGACTGCTGAGAATGTTAACAATGGAGTAAATGAGACCGTGGGGATACCTCTAATCACCAACCAGGATAATGTGATGTCAGGCGAAGAAGGAATTAGAGAAATCTATGTGGTGAGTGAAGAATTGATAGTTGCACTCGAGATGGTCGTAGAGGTAACAGCTGAGAGTGAGGAAGAAGAGGTACCTGAGGAGAATTTATTAGAGGTATTATATGATTAAAATGTAGAATTACAAAATCGTATACATGAGTTAGAAGAGCAGGCTGAAGAACGACAGACGGTTGTGGAGCAAAAGGATGCAACAATTCAAGCTTGTGTTACCCGATATGTGATGCTTGAACAGAAACATTATTTGGCAGAGTATAAGATGATAAAGATGGAATCTGAGCTGAAACAAGAAAAAACTGAACGAGTGAGAATAAGTGATGCATGGGCAAAAGCCGCATGACACGTGGATATTGGGGAAAGAGATGTCCGATCTAAGAAGGCTAAAATAGATGATATGAATTTCTCTTTTTGGAAAGCAATTGGGAGAACCCAACATCGAGTTTTGAATTACCATGTAAATAGCGGTCAACCTGAATTCGATATGGATCGAAGATTGATGATTCAGATCATGAAACAGGAGTACGACGAAGTTGTTTAGGGTAGAATATGCCCTATAGAAAAGTATATTCCAACGGTAGTGTTAACACCAAATGCTGCCCCAGACAAGTCAAAGCCGAGTAGTTCGAGGGATAGCGGTTGTCATGACTTCCCAACAAATGAGGAACCCAAATGAAGTTATCACAGGAGATGAGCAACGGAGAAATCATGATGACCTGGGAGATAAAATCTGAAATGAAAGAAAGGTATTCTCAACTTTTCGAAATACCAGGTACGTAAATTTCGGGGACGAAATTTCATAAGGAGGGGAGATTATAAGACCCCGAATTTTATGACATAAAAGTATTCAATTTTTCTTATAATAACTATTTAGTAAATGGTTAAATTGATAAAAGGTTAAAGTTAAGGGTGATATATGAATTTTTTTCAAAATACACAAGTGGTTATAAAATATTCATTGTTGTCGGGGAATATTCATTTGGTCGTGGAATATTCTTTACATCGAGAATATTAAATGACGATCCATTTGTGGGCCCATATAATGGATAACTATCGGATAAAGAAAACGACAAATTTGAGTTTTTATAAATAACTAGTAATCAAGCTTAGATTAACATTTGGTGGAATACCGGTGGTTAAAATCTGATGTCTGCGTTATTGCACGATGCTTTACGGTATTTGCACAATATTTTTGAAATTATTGATTCTTACGTAAGAAGGCACTACTCAATAATTGTTACAGTAATTACTGTTTAATATTTTATTTTTATTGGTTCAATAATTGCTGTGTTGATATTTTATATTATTGTTGTTTCAATAATTGTCACTGCACAGTATTTTCTATTATCAGATCAATAATTCATATTAATTGAATAATATTATTAGATAGCATTATTGACAATGTCTAGAAAGTTCTGTCAAGGAGAGGTTTGGTCACCTAATTGTGCGCCAGTAAGGATAAATACTTATTGGAAAGCCCCCTCTTTCCTGAGAACTGCCTGTTTGTCATTATTGTAATTCTGTAATATTATTTATGAATAATTAATTATTGATTTATATGATAAGGAAATATTTAATTTATGTGGATATAAATGATGGATATATTTATTTTTATGTGGATAAAAATGAAGGAATTAATGCTGTGGTGTTTTATCAGTATTTTGTCGGTGTGGAGGTATTAAAAATCATCTGTTTGTGGATTTCAGATATTTTTGGTTTGGAATTTGGAAAAACTCAAAGCTGCAAAGTTGTAGAGAATTCGATTTCAGTTAGAATGGACGTAAAATTCATATTTTTCTGATAACCAGATTATTTTCTATGAATTATTGAAGTTTCGGAAAATAAAATGATTTTTATTAAATTTATGGGTGGGACCCACTTTGGTTGGTGTCAATAACATGTGGGCTGCTGAAATTTTCAGAATTCAGGGGCTGATGGCTTTCAAAGCATGCGTAGAAATAATGAGAATAAATAATAATATTTTATTATTTTAGTTTCCTTTGGCGTTCTAGCATTTTCCTATAAATAGGTGCTTATGTTAGAATTGAAAATCACACCAGAAACATAAGTTTTCTCTCTCTCAATTTTATCAAGCATAATTTTGTTAGTATTTAGATATCTTGAGTGTTGCTATACGACGCAAGTTCGTTCAGCATTATATCCGATATTCAAGTCAGAAATACTGCTCTTTTGAGGTAAGGGATTTTAAGGGTTATTATGTTTTTCAGTTCGTACTTCTTCCGACCTTCAGAAAATTCTGGAAACATTAGAAATGATATTTTGATGAGTTTTATTGATTGTGTCCAAAAATGGTGATTTTTGGATGTATAGATTAAGAGTTATGAATTTTACGGAAAAAGACTATTTTAAAAGTAACCGCTTATAACTCCTTGTGGTTAACTCCAAAATTGATGAAATTTTTATTGGGAGTACATCTATATAATATCAGTGTACTTTGTAAATTTTAGAATTTTTGGACAAGAGTACAATTTATGAAAAATGTCTAAATATTCGGGGGTTTTGGCCATATGAAAAATAGTAAATGAATTTTAAAATTTAAAGAAAAATATATATTCAATATGGGACTATATTATGCTAAATCCCGAAAAGAAATATTTTTGGAATTGATTTGGTATTTTTCATGAAAATGGTCTAGTTATGAGTAAAAAGAATTAAATATGTTATGTGAAGTAAGAAAATTGGAAAATATGATTTTATGGCTTGAGAATCATATATATGGTATATCTGATTTTTTTGATGAGGGTTTTGGTTATTGGTGATGAAATCTTATGAGTTTGAAATTTTAGGATGATTAAATGTATTATTTAGGAAAGTATAAACAATTAAAATAAATTGTTTATAAGTTTAAGAAATGTTATTTCAATATCATTATACCGAAATATTGGTATGGATTTTATTGTGGAATTTCTACCTTTTTGAGTCGGGTTTACTATTCATGAGTTACTATTCATGAGTTACTATTCACGAGTTACTATTCATGAGTTACTATTCACGAGTTACTATTCACGGGTACTATTCACGACAAAATTGGTTTCTTTTTTCTGACCAAATTATAGTTGAGTTATGAATATTACTCTTGAGATTAAATCTATATGTTGATTATATTATTTTTATTATCATATATAACATTTTTATAACCCTAATGATGATATTAATTTCTCTTTGACTTGAGTGTAAAGATGGATAGATTATTGGTATGATCATGACTATGGGTTCTCTTTGGCGATGGTCTGAAAGTTGAATTGTTGGTTGGTATGATCGTGACCATTGAATTTATAATTGAATATCTTTAGCTTAAGTGCAAAGGTGAAATGATCAACATGGTTATAATTATTGTTTATATAAATTCTGAAATGATTATATATTTCTTTGAGATAATAATATATTTGGCCTAAAGTGCAAATATGAACTGTTGATGAATATATTTGGCCTGTAGTGTAAATATGAACTGTTGAGGAACATCTTTGGCCTGTAGTGCAAAGATGAATGGTTGATGAATATATTTGGCCCGTAGTGCAAAGATGACATGTTGTTGAATATCTTTGGCCAGTAGTGCAAAGATGAACAGGTGTTGAGTTGAACATGACCAACTGGTGATACAAATGAATATCTTTGGTCGTAGTGCAAAGATGAAGTTATTAGTATGATTATGAACAGGAAATGTGATTTGGTGTAACCATGATCTTTGATGTTTCAGGTAAAGATTGGTGATGAAAATTACCTTCGTCCTGGATGAGAAGAGGAATTTATAAATAAAATTATGATTACGAGTTATTCATATGATTGTGGACCAGAATTGTTGATTGATGTTACAGGGATAAAATATTGTTGGTGGATTTTTAACATGGAGAAGATAATAGACTTTATAGTCTAATTTGACTCTTCTAATGGACTGCTCGTTCCACTGCAACTATGGTTGAAATTTTTATCATCTACCATATGTTCTTAATATCTAATTTATTATTGATGAAGGCTATTGATAATTTAATTATCTTTAGTTATGATATTCTTTACTGAGCTAGTTGTGCTCACCCTTTTGCTTCGTAATTCCTTTCAGGTAATAAGAGTGTAGCTGGGTCGCGCGAGGGTAACAGGGGAATAGAACGGTGGTCATCATTTAGTAGTTATATTTGGTGAATCAACTAGGGTGAGGTGAACCCAACTTTGGAAGGGTGTTTTGCCACTATCATATAAGATGTCTAATGACATACAACCTCGTGTCATCATAAGACAGGATTGTGCACATCCACTTACTGAGTATATCTACGCGCACTACCTATATGATCTTGGTGTTTGTTTGAAGTATAATTCTCAATTAGAGATAGTAGAGATAATGATATGTCAAGAGAAGACTCACCATTGGAAAGAATATGATAGTAATCTTCTCGTTTTTCTTTGGGGTCTATTAGATTGACCAAGGATAATTACGTGGTCATATGATATCTATCATAACCTAGACGCATGGCCTCCCATGTACGAAGGTTTCCTTGAGCACTTCCCAAAGATTCTAATTTCTAAAACAGTTTTTTACTATACCTTTATGTAAGGTGTCATTGTGACGTGCTATCCAAGGTTGGGATGAGAGTCACAGTTGGTATATATTTGTATCCAAACTCACAGCATATGTGTTGTTGTATTTTTCACGATAATTGTTGTAATAAAGTTGTATTTATTTTATGTACCATGTATTTGGCAACTCAGAATGGGTTGGATGGAATGGACCTATTTTGGGGTTGTCACATTTGACCGCTCTTAGTTGAGCTTCATTGGGGATTGAAAACCTGGTGTTAGGGTCAATAATAGGTGGATGTGTCTAACTTCCTTAATTAAGAATTGTTGAAGATGTGCCACTCTACATGTATACAAAACAATATCATTCTTTGCCACTCTAACCTTGCACATCATATTATGTCAATCAGAATGAAGCACATATTCATTACCTTGTATGTTACCCCACTAGTGTTGTCATCATATAACAACTCAAATCCTTCACCTTGACTTGATTGCTTCCTGGAATGAGCTTTTGTAGCAGCTCGAACTTGTAATTTTGAAGGCATTGGCCTTGAAGTAGGAGGTGCATAATTGGCTGACTGTGCATTAAACCCTAGGCAACAAGAACACAGTAGAATGTTTTAGCATGGATGACTGTGGATAAATCAACAATGAAAGTGTCGTCACTATCCTAACCCTCCTCTTCAGGTTCATTTATTATGGGCTCAGGTGGAAAAGAAGGAATAGAATTTATTATGGGCTCAGGTGGAACAACTGGAGGTGATTTATCATTCATTATAGGTTGATCTATCTCATGCTTTGCAAAGAAGTCTAGGACAGTTGTGTCTGAATTTATTTTACTCAGAATTCTCCTAATCCCATGGTCATCCTCAAGTACAAAGAGTCCTTCTTCAATACTCAGTCCAGGTTCCAAATAATAGACTTCGTTAACATTAGGATATTTCAATTTTTCTATATATGTATTCTTAATGCAAATAAGAGAAAGGTAATCTACATCAAAGTTCTTACATATATAGACATCACCTCCCACATATCTCCACACAGGATCCTCCAGCCATCTGCTGTAACGCCCCGAAATCCGGTCTATCTTCACACCGGATTCCGTACATCATGAGTACATCCTTCATCCAACATACATCATTACATACCAAAATATAACAACATACACTCTCAAATCCCAGGTTCTCAAAACCTTATAACCTTTTTCATTACAAATATTAATAAATACATTATTCATTTCATCTTACAAGAGTGACTTTTATCCGCCACAAAGGATACATAACAATTCATTAAACTAGTCTATAATTCAATTTCACCTTTTTACATTACAAGTCTTCACTTGATCTTCTCGCTCATTCACCTTCTGAACGGAACTTCATCTGGATACCGTCAGCTTGATCTTTACGGGATCCTTAAGTTCCTCTAACCTTGTTCGCTGAAAATTATTTTTCATTTAAAGCAAGTGTGAGCATTCAATTGCCCAGCAAGTCATAACAGTTGAACAAACAACTTCAGAATTAAACATTTCTTTAGAACTTCTATAACCGAACAAAGGTTATGTAGCAGCTTGAATAATAGGAATATTCTCGATTCCTATCATCTTAAAACATCAACCACTTTTACTTTAAAATACTTTCATTCTTCTACCTTTTTTATACACATTCTATCTGGCTAGAATCATTAGCACAGACTTAACAATAACGGTTCATGTATAAACAGAACATACTTGTATTGAACAGCTCAATCACAGAACAATGCAGATCATTGAAACACCGAAGTGTTCAAATTGTGGCTCAAAGCCTCATACGTTCTATCACATTGTACAAATATCGCACATTCGCACATAGACAGAACTTCTCAAGTACAACATTTGAGAAGTTTAAGAAACTAGCATTCATTAGAATATGAATGAAGTTAGGAAACTTGCCTTATGCCCAGCTACAGCTTACGCTGAACTGCTCATTTTAATTCCTATATCACACATATAGAGAAAACATAAACACCAATTAGTCATATACTGAACTTACTAATTGGTTTAGTTAACTTTACTTCTTAAGGTTCGCGTTCTTGCAATATAAGTTTACGCGACTAACTTCCTTTACCAGTTTACGGATTTATGACATACGGAGATGTCTTACTCAAAACGTTCATCATCTTGGATGATTTATTTTCTTATCTTATCCAAACCATTAAACTTAATGTTCGTTAAATCCATTTCTTATCGACTCACATTTAGCTTTCATTAATCTTATTACCGTTAATTCATTACGGCTTTCGTGATAGTTCATATACTATTTAATACCTTCGTTATCCATTACATGAACCTCAGGTTCATTACCCTCGTCGCTCAACCTCTAAGGAATCACAACCATAGGAATCCCTCAAGTCCATTCATCGCGACTACGGTCCCCGGATATCGGTTACGTAACCCGCGTTTATATTCTTTGTCATTTAATCTTGTTTAATCTATATGTTCAACCTTTAATAAAGGTTTACATCACTTTATTAAGTGTTACCTTAGTTGAATATTATATTCTTTGTCTTCTTTTATATTTCCCCCAAGAGTGAAAGCGCTTAAAACTCATCTCGGCTTTTTTTCCAACACCGCGCCAAGCAAGACCACTCCTTCTTTATTTATCTCTCGCTGTGACACGAGTTTACAAGATTTCGGCCCCCGTAGATGGCATCTTTGCGCACTCTACAAAGGCATGACCGGGGTCATGACGCCAAGCCCTAACCCTAGAAAATTTCTCTAAGTGTTAAATAAATTTTGAGATGCTTACTATGCGATCTCATAACTCCTTCGTTATAACTCGGAACAAGGTCATTCCAAAGCCATTCTCTTCCTTATCTTACGTACTTCAATACCCCTCAGACAGAACTTCATTCTGAATCTGTTAACGTGCCATTCGATTGACTTGATCTTCACCCTTTGTTCATTTTTTATGCTTTTAACGCTCTTCATTTGTTCTTCAGTAATTCGATCATCCAAACTCAGAACTCACTCGTTCTTGAGTCCACGACTCACGTTTTCTATGTTTTCTTACTTTCTTATGAAACCCTACACGTTCGGGTTCATTTACTAACTTTCTAATTCTCATTCGTCTTTTATGAAATTT
The DNA here is from genome assembly GCA_020205615.1 of Panax quinquefolius. NCBI lineage: Eukaryota > Viridiplantae > Streptophyta > Magnoliopsida > Apiales > Araliaceae > Panax > Panax quinquefolius. The sequence continues at coordinate 83,239,664 of CM035162.1, forward strand.
TTGCCATAACTTCGTTATAGCTAAGTTTTAATCCGTTCTTCATGAACGTTTCTACAGTTCCTAACCAAGCAATACACAGCTAACTTTATACGCGATGGTTTTAAACTTGTCCATCAACAACAATTGCACTATGATGGTTTTAAATTTGTCCATCAACAATGTTCTTCATGTTCTTCGCGTGTTCTTCGTGTTCTTCGTTCGTTCTTCATTTTAATTGATATTTTGGATTACGATTCCACTTTTTATTGGAATTTTATGTTATTGAACATTATTCCTTACTTATTTAACCTACTTATTCATATAATCCACTCGGATTGTTTAAATTCGCTATGAATCTTATACTTCCTTAAGAAATTTATAAACTAAATTTCTAAGTTCTTATTTCTTCTTTTCTCATGATTTCAACCATATGAAATCATTTCTAACATCATCTTCTCTCTATTCTCATTAAGCTATGTTTTAAACATATTAAACTTACAGAAATATTAGAAGAAACTAGGTTTTAGATTACCTCTTCTTCTTATTTTTCTCCCGCTAGACAAAGCCGGCGATTTGCAATCTTTTCTATTTCACGAACACTTTCGATCCGATCATTCATGCTCATACTCTTCCTTCTCCTCCCCATCCGACTTCTCTCTCTCTCTCAAGTGTGGGATTTTCAAAATCCTCAAAATAAACAAATGAGCTTCCTATTTATAGAAAATCAAAGCTAAGGGCATTTTAGTCATTTCGCCCCCACCTCCTTACTATTCCCACCTCCTCCAAGACTTAGCCACCAAGTTTACTTGGTGGCCAAGTTGCCGCCACTCTTTCCCCATGGCTCACCCCATGGGTTGCCCCATTGGTTATTACCCATCCGTTTACCCATCGGTTCGATCCGCGATTTCTTTTCTTGGTTTGGGCCTTAACCCTAATTCTTATTGGGCCTATCTTGGGCTTGATTTCACAAAGCATTGGGCTTGACATAATCCAAGTCCAATTAGATTCTACAAAGTCCATAAACTCAAAGTTCATTAAAACTTATCGTATTCTACGCATCTCATTCTCGTATTCTCGTATTTTCTTTGTATATAGTTCGTACGATATTCGTATTATACGTCGTACTAATCTTCTTACTATATTCATATAATAACTAGTATTATCCTCGTATTTCTCACGCATAATAACCCTAATGATTATACGTGATCATAAAATTCTCGGAACTCACTTTTCCTAACCCTTAGGTTTTGAGTCCACAGGCGAAAACTTCGTTTTTGCCATAACTGAAATATTATTAAATATTCCATCACGTCTCAAAATTAAATGTAATCTATAACTTCTCGGAATTTCAAAATAAATCTCCGAGCAGAAACGGATGAATAGTGCCTATTTCGTCTTTTTCCCCGAAAAATATTTTGTTCCCGGAAAAATCTTATTTTCGTCTTGAAAATTCTTACTCGCTCAGACTAGCTCGTAGCCAGAATACTCCTGACTTATAATCATCCTAGGTTATAGAACGATTAACAAACACATAGCACATAATAGTATTAATAAAAATTAGTTTTATTAATAACTAATTCTTTAAACCTAAATTCTGGACAATCCGAATTTCCGGATTGTCACATCTGCCCCCATGATGTAAATATACATCTATACGCCCAACCATTCTGTCATTCAAAAAAACAACCTAGAATTAGGGCTTCAGATATCAACAAATTACAAGACAAATGCAAACTCTAAAGTATTAATAATGTAATAAAGAATAGTATAAGGGGCCACATGTGAGAACCTGAGAAATTAGACAAATTATTAAAATCTTAAACGATGGATTAAAGGTTATAAGATGGACCTAGACATAAAATAAGTGTATGGATTTGACGTTTCTTTGAAGGAATTTTAAGGATTTCAAAATTCTATGAAGGATTTTGGTGGATTTAAAATCTTTTGGTAGAGAATTATTGGGGTTAAGTGTATAAGTGTATACGAGGGTATATAAATCGGTGTATATTGATCATATAGGTGTTCAATGATTGTTTATGTGTACAGTTTGTGGATTAAGGATCAATTATTGATCAGGATAAGTATAACTTTAGTAAACCCTAAAGTTATGTTAATAACATTGTTGTTCAGTAAGAAAACCCTAGCGAATAGTTAGGAACCCTAACGATACGTCCGGAAACCCTAATTTCAGTTCCAGGAATCCGAAAATCCTAATTCGGATATTCAAAACCCTAATTTGGGAACTAAAAAGTTAAGTATAAATGTTTAAGTGTTAAATCTTATGGGATAAAAGTGAAATGTCCAAATTGCCCTTCAAATTATAGGGGAAAAGACCAAATTACCCTTAGTAGGTGTGAAATGAAGAAAATACCCTTTTACTTAAAACTTAAGTAAAAGATATTATCAAATCTTGTGAGTTATCACTCTAGATTTTCCCATGTGTGTAAACATCCCACCAAATCAGATAACTTGGGACACTTAGCAATATTTGTGGCCATGGATTCAAAAATCAAAAGATTAAAAAGTAAGAAAAGTTTACTTTAATTTATCATTTCTCCAAGTCCATTCTCTCTCTATAATTTCGAGATTGGGAGTGAAAGAGAGTCAAGTGTTAAGTCAATATCATCTCTTAGCTCTCCAAGAACAGGATCAATGATCAGAAATCAAGAATCAAAGCCTAAAAGGTATAAAACCCTAAAACTTGAAAATCATGTGATTTTATGTTAGATGTTGTTAGTTGTTGTTTAGAGTTGTGTATAAGGATGTTATTGAGTGATCCAAGATGTAATATCAAGGATCCATAACATCTATATGCTAGAAATCAAGTTTTTAAAGACTGGTCATGAATCCTAAAATATGGCCTGACAGTCATATGTCAAGGCTCATAGATCTATGTGTGTTAATGATTAGATGTGTTTTAAGTTATAGACTTGTTCTTTGCCATGAGGAGAGTAGACTAGAAGTGGAATCAAGTCCATACCATGTCTAGATATCCAGATATAAGTGGTCAAAGTGAGTTGACTGATCATGAAAACTGGATTTCTAGGCAACCCAGAAACCCAGAATTTCTGACAGTCACTTTTCAAGCCCTAGATCTTGCTGATGTTTATGTTTTAGATCATGTTGTAGTCCGACATATGGAATACACATGCATACCCTTAGATTATTCAGATCCTTAGTAGAATGAATGAGACTTGTCGTCAAACATGAGTTGACCAACAGCCTTTTGAATTTCTGGAAAACCTAGAATTCGTTCAAGAGCAGCTTTTGACATGCTTTTGACCGGCAAAGATCTTGCTATTATGATGTTGTTAGGTTGATCTGATGATATGTTGTTGTTCTATGACATAAGGGCTATAAGTGTGAACTCTTAGATCACACAAACAAGACCTAGACTGCAAGCTACAAGGATCTAAAGTAGCACACTCAAACTGTTCTTCATTTCTGGAAAACCCAGAAATGAAGAACAGCCTCTGACAAGGATTTGTGAGGCTTATATCTCACTGATCTGATGTTGTATGGCCATGAACTTAGTATGTAGTTGTAATATTGCATAAGTACTATAATATTGATGCACTAGACTGCCCAGATAACATCAAGAACATGAAATTTAAACCGGTCAAACTAGGCCCCTGCAAACTGAGTTTGAAGATCTGGGTTTGATGAAGAACACCTATAGCGATGGTTCTGTCGCTATAGGGCCCTTTAGTGACACTTAATTTATGAAAATTAATTATTTTATTAAATAATTAGAGAAAATAGTTTTTAATTATAAAAACTACAAAATAAATTCTTAGAAATTATTTTAAAACCTAAAAATGGGTTTTTAATAATTTTGAGTATATTTCATTATTATTTAATATTTTAGATTATTAATGGTATTTAATTTATCTAATTATAATATTAAATAAATTTCTTTAAAATGATTTTAATACTTAAAAATCATGAAAAATTATATTATGGTGTTAGAAAATATTTTAAGTTATTTTTATGACTTTTAATATTTTGTGAGAAATTTCCTTAATTAATTAATATTAATGGTAATTGATTTATTTAATAAATATATTAAATAAATTTTGAAAAATAGAATTAATGAGTTAAAATCATATAAAAATGATTTAAGGGTTAGAAAAATATTTTAAGTTATAAAATATAACTTTTGATATTTTGTTATGAAAAACATTAATATTTAATATTAATGGTAATTATTGGATAATGGATTTAAAAGTTTAAAAATCATATAAATGAGATATTAAAGTATTAAAATACTTTGAGATATTATAAATATATTATAATATTATGTTATGTATTTCATTAATATTTGAAATAAAATAAGTATTAATGATAAGAGAATATTATGGTATTTATATCATATAAATACGATTTTAGTGATTGAAAAATCATGATAAATGGTAAAAATTATTTAAAAATTATTATGAGTCTTTCAAAAATATTTTGACTGAATAGAAAATTATATAAGATAATTGTGATGCGTTTAGACCGAGTCTTAAGGAAAGTAGGATCGAGAATTATTCGACTAGACCGTCGAGATGTCAAAATTGTACCAGATTAAATTCAAACTGAAATAGTTTGACCTGATACAGAGTCATAGGTATTTTGTGGACTTATAGGGTTATATGTTGTGTTTAGGATTATTTTATAATTATATATATAACAGTATTATACGGTGATGATATTATTCTAATATTGAGAGATCTATATTATCAATAATAGGTCTTCAGATACAGATATATTGACGGAGTAGCTGTAGTTGGTGATTCAGGCAAGTTTTCTTTAACTCGACCTCGAGTTGATATTATTCAAATATGCTTATGGTTAATCATTGCTGATTATCATTTCTATGAATTATTGATTCGCACTCTGTGCATATTGCATGTGTTCATCAGGTATGAAAGGCTGATCACCTTCATTACCATCTGGTTCAGTTGCTATGTTTATGTTCAATGTTCGTTCAGCTATAAAAATGTGTTCATGCTAGTTCACAATTACATTATTGAATGCTAGCCAGTTTATTGTTCAATTCTTTCAATCATGATATATCCTCAATTAAACTTAAACTTGTTGGGAAAACTTGTTGTTCACCCTTGCTATATCATGATAAACAATGCAGATTAAAACGAATACGTCGGATATAGGAGAAGCTAGTTGCATTATATGTCGGATAGATATGGAATACAGGTATTACGTGATAGTTCTCGACCTTGGGGATAGTGTGTAAGTTTAATGTATAAACAATTTATGTTTATATCTTCTACAAATAGTATAGAATTAATGTACCAGATTCGTGGTGATTATTACCCGGATCTGGGGATGTAACAGTTTGTATCAAAGTTGTTGGTTATAATCCTTAGGCTAATAACCGCAGTGATTAGGTTAAGGACTAACTCAAATAGAGTTAGTTGGTAGGTAAGATTCAAAGACGAATTTCGACAAGTTATAAAGATACGGAGTTCCCTAACTTTGATAATAAAGGTGAATAATAGTGATGAATAGATAGAGTCTAAAAGGCTAAAGGTACAGGGATAGAAGATCGTAAAACAAAATGATCATAGTATAGAAATGAATTATACTATATACGATGAGATCACCCCGTGATCTGATAAGGTTATAGTATGGAGAAGGTTCAAACGAATGATTGAAAAGTTTATGGCAAGAATGTTGTGTGTCAGATGTACTACGAATTGGTACAGATTTAGGAAAGGACTATAAATATGGATTGAATAAAATTTGTATTGAGAATGGAGTTAGGATTAAGTGGGGATTTCAATTGAGGACTCAGGTCAACAGCTGAGTGTATGAATTCTTTGTATGGGAAGGGAATTTGTACTTGGTTTAACGACCACTTAGTTTCTGGCAAAAATAATCATTGAAATATTTGTGTCGCGCTATTTGCTATATGTGTGTTGAGAAGGTAAATCTTTTCTCATGTATATACCAGATAAATAGGGAATAGTTAGAGAATATAAGGTTAAGTACGAGTTCTTAAAACTCATACTTATGATAAGTTTGTGACTCATAATTATAAGAAATATTTTTGGACCCCTGAGCGAATGGAAGCCAAAGGTCTGACTAGGACAAGTTCTTAAATTCATATGATTGTGGAAAGTTCCTGAACTCATAAGTGTAGTTTTAACGAACTGGGTATAGTTATGTGTGAATGGAGAATTGAGCACAATAGAAACAGATAAACTGATTAAGCAATGGATTATTAGTGGAGACATATGTTTTCCAAATCTCCTAGCAATGCTAGACTTAGAAATTTTTGACATCAAGCTAAATACGCACTATGTGCTTTTGGAAATGAATTTTTATTCTCAACTTTTGGTGACCATTGTGTATGTGTGGACTTCGGGCCACCGACACATCATTACCTATTGAGATGATAAAACTAAATTGCAACGGTTTTTGATTTGTTTAAAGTATAGTATATGCTACTTGTTTTGGCTAGACGATAATGATGTGAAATATCAAAATATATTTTTATTTATCACTTATGTACCATGTAACCTAGTGTAGAGATGATAAAAAGTTGATGGAGTTATAAATACAGGAATACTTAGTGTTGAATTTGATCTAAAATCGTTGTTCCATTATTGTATAATGTGTTATGACAAAGTCACTCAATAACGACATCCTCAAACGGGCTGATAATACAGTACGGCATCATGACGTCATTTTCAAACTAATTTTAAATTTTTAATTCACCAACGGGGTTTAGCTATACCTAAATATTTTTATTGAATTGAATTATTGATAAAAGTCTATGCTATTTGATTCGGCTAGACCAACGTTTATAAAATTCTAAGCGTTCTTTGAAAATTTTCTTGAACTGATTTTTTTTGATGCAGAATCTGATAAGACTGAGGTACAATTTTTGTGCCTAAGGCAATGACGAGAAACATATCCGACCAGTAGTACTTAATACATTTACGGCATAACGGACTAATTACCTTATATGTCTATAAGTTATGACGGTTTGCGGATGAATTTCCATATAACCTTTTCGAAAATGAAAGTTCGTAGTCTATATGACTCCTCACCATGATTTGAATAATTTAACTCTTGTGAGTGATGTTTTGGGTAGCATGTGGCAATGAGTATGAAAGGTGTAAGGTGTAAGTTAAATTTCAGGGATGAAATTCTTAGAAGAAGGGGTGAATGTGACAACCTGAGAAATAGGACAAATTATTAAAATCTTCAATGATGGATTAAAGGTTATAAGATGGACCTAGACAGAAAATAAGTGTATGGATTTGACGTTTCTGTGAAGGAATTTTAAGGATTTAAAAATTCTGTGAAGGATTTTGGTGGATTTAAAATCTTTTGGTAGATAATTATCAAGGTTAAGTTTATAAGTGTATACGAGGGTATATGAATCGGTGTATATGATCATATAAGTGTTCAATGATTGTTTGTGTGTATAGTTTGTGGATTAAGGATCAATTATTGATCAGGATATGTATAACATTAGTAAACCCTAAATTTATGTTAATAACATTGTTGTTCAATAAGAAAACCCTAGCGAACAGTTAGGAACCCTAACGATACGTCTGAAAACCCTAATTTCAGTTCCAAGAATCCGAAAACCCTAATTCGGATATTCAAAACCCTAATTCGGGAACTCAAAAGTTAAGTATAAATGCTTAAGTGTTAAATGTTATGGGGTAAAAGTGAAATGTCCAAATTGCCCTTTCATATTATAGGGGAAAAGACCAAATTACCCTTAGTAGGTGCAAAATGACGAAAATACCCTTTTACTTAAAACTTAAGTAAAAGATATTATCAAATCTTATGTGTCATCACTCTAGATTATCCCATGTGTGTAAAAATCCCTCCAAATTAGATAACTTGGGACACTTAGCAATATTTATGGCCATGGATTCAAAAATCAAAAGATTAAAAAGTAAGAAAAGTTTACTTTAGCTTATCATTTCTCCAAGTCCATTCTCTATCTACAATTTCGAGATTGGGAGTGAAAGAGAGTCAAGTGTTAAGTCAATATCATCTCTTAACTCTCCAAGAATAGGATCAAAGATGAGAAATCAAGAATCAAAGCCTAAAAGGTATAAAACCCTAAAACTTGAAAATCATGTGATTTTATGTTAGATGTTGTTAGTTGTTGTTTAGAGTTGTGTATAAGGATGTTATTGAATGATCCAAGATGTAATATCAAGGATCCATAAAATCTAGATGCTAGAAATCAAGTTTTTAAAGACAGATCATGAACCCTAAAATATGGCCTGACAACCATATGTCAGGGCTCATAGATCTATATGTGTTAATGATTAGATGTATTTTAAGTTATAGACTTGTTCTTTGCCATGAGGATAGTAGACTAGAAGTGGAATCAAGTCCATATATGTCTATATCTCTAGATATAAGTGGCCAAAGTGAGTTGATCGATCATGAAAACTGGATTTCTGGGCAACCCAGAAACCCAGAATTTCAGATAGACATTTTTGAATCCTTAGATCTTATTGATGTTTATATTTTATATCATGTTGTTGTTATGATGTTATAATCCGACATATGGACTACACATGCATGCCCTTAGATTACTCAGATCCTTAGCAGAATGAATGGGAATCGTGGTCAAACATGAGTTGACTAACAGCCGTTTAAATTTCTGGAAAACCCAGAATTCGTTCAAGAACAGCTTCTGACAAGCTTTTGACCGGCATAGATCTTACTTTTATGATGTTGTTAGGTTGATCTGATGATATGTTGTTGTTCCTTGACATAAGGGCTACAAGTGTGAATTCTTAGATCACACAAACAAGACCTAGTGTAATACCCGAGAATTTCCACGTATAATTAAATGAATATATTAATGGAAATGATATTTATGTGAATATAAGTATTATTGTTTTGTAAGTTTGTTAATTCAATTGATTCGTATTAGATCAATGCGTATTAAGAAGTGTGAATTGACAATATGAATTGTGAAATGCCTTGTGTGGCATAATGTGAAATGAGGAAATTCACTAAGCAAGTTAAAACGGGAATTAGGAAGATTAATCGTGTTTGATCATGTGATTTTATATAAGTAATGAACACACTCTAAGATTAGCAATGTCACTCATGTGGGCAGTGATACATGTCATGTAAAACAAATATGGCGATAAAAGTTAACACTGGCTTGAAGCTAAACCATTTCTTGCACTTGTCGAGTGCTGGTAGCGGATCTGTCCCAAAGAATCTCTATTTGGCGTAGCAAATGCTAGTGAGTGATCGATTGGAGTTGGTTACTTTCTACTGTAGCACTGAATTGGGAAATTAATGTTATGTGTGTGACATAAATAAAACCATATGATAGGAGTATATTGTAATGAAATGAGGTACCTAGTAGCACAATGATATCATATGAAGTTGAAATGCATAAATGATTAATTATCTGGGTATTCTAGAATCTGAGAAAGGAATTCAATATTTTAAATAAACATCAATATTAAATAAGGTTGTAATGTGGTTATGTGAGTGGTAGAGATAATTATGGAACTACCTGGACAATAATGCCTAACTGCGATATTTTATTGCGTGTAGTTAATGTACATGGATTATATAATGTGAGTATAGAAATTATCTTTAAATTCCTAATATGGTAACAATTGTACCTTAATATAACATTATGGGAATTAAAGGGACCAAACCAAGCTTTACATGACCAATTGCTGAGATTTTTTTCTCTTATCCCATATTGAGTGCCACGAAGTACATGAATAGTAGCTAAAAGCTAGAAAACGTATTTTTCAAAAGGCTAGACATAGGTGATGATGGCTGAGCATTTGGGTGGTTGGTCAACCCTTGAACAACCATTGTTTCATTCCAAAACACCATGGATACTTGTTGGGTAAAATCTAGTTACGCACAACACGCAAGTATACGTGATCAATAAGTAATAAAGTGAAAGTAGAGTATCGTTCCCACGAGGAATTATTTAATAAAAATCACCAAGTACCAAAATGTAACCAACTCAATCTTATTTAAACGAATGAATTTCAATTTATAAGTAAACTACTTCTAATTACCACTAGTTAAATTAAGATTACGGGGATTTAAGATCACAACTTCACTTATTGCTTCATTTAAGTTAACACACTTCTCATCAATTATTCTATATCCTGAATTGTTAATCAAAAACACTAAAGTAGATAAAACCACCTCTCGATGTATAATACTCATACTCACTTAAATCCACATATGATAGAATTAATAAAGATACCCTAATTAACTAATCCACTATATCTCTCTGTGAATTACAATTAAAAAGGATTTAAAGCACAAGTTCTCTATAAGATTACATATGGCGTAAAGGCATATCTCTATCCTAAACACGAATCATGAATTCCATCTATACATAAATCACAAACACATGTTATCATGATCAGATCTAAATCTATACTTCATCTCTCGAGTTCATATAGACGGTAATTGTTAACTATGCAATTAAGCAATTAATTCCAAATCACAATAGACAATCCTCACAATAGAACATAATAACTGATAGCGAAGCATATTAAAATAAACTACACAACAAGATTCATTGTAATCTCAAATAAAAAATTAGTTCATGATTATTGAATTAAAACTAAGAATCCACAATTGAATAAACAATAAAAGACAAAGATAGAAGAAGATGAGAAGATAGAATCTATTGTCTATAGCTTTGATGTTCTCTGCTTGCTCCTTCTTTGAATCTTCAATGGTCTCCAAGTTGCTTCAATCTCCAAATCCCATAAGAACTAGAGTTTTGGTTTTAATCTACTCTAATCTAATCTCCTGGAATCCTCTCTAATCTAATCTCTATATATCTCTTTTATGCCTCCCATCATGTATTTATAGGTTACAAGTCTAATTTTTTGCTTAGGAGCAAACCCAATCCAAGTTGGAGTCAAAAGGTATCAAAATTCGACCCAAAACGCATAAAAAACGTGTTCTGGCCCGTACCCCGCCTTGGCGGGGGTTTTCTTCACAAAAAGCCCACCCCGGCTAGATATGGCACTATTTTGCAGCAGGTACCCCCGCCCCGGCGGGGGTTTCCTTAGTTAAATCCCGCCCCGACGGGCATCATTTTTTTGCTGAAGTATCCTCTGATAAAACGACTATAAATTTTGATTCGAGAGGAGTTACAAGCCCACCACCTATCAAATCGAAGATATTAACGAGTTCTACAACTTTTATTCTTTAAGAATTGAGAAATAACAGACGGAGGAAGGTCGAAATTGTGCTGGAAGTGACTGCTATGCAAATGGACACCCAAAACAGTGAAGTTCAACGTCCGTTGGTACAAAGATCATAACTCTTGCATCCGAACTCCAATTGAAATAATTCAAGATGTTCCGGAAAGCTAAGAAGAAGCTCTAAAATATAATCCAAGTTCCAAACCAAGAACATGAAATAAACATGAAAGCCCAAATGATTTCCGGATTGCTTTTCTTTGCGATTTCATACCAATTCTTTGCGATTTCAGCTCCCAAGCATATAATCTACAAAACGAACACAAAATGCATGAAAAGTAACTAAAAACATGAGATTAAGCAACTAATTCAAGTAACAGATACCGAATAAGTAGGTATAAAATCTACTTATCAAATACCCCCAAACTTAAACCTTTGCTTGTTCTCAAGCAAAAATATAAAAACAACAATGCTATGCAATGCAACTAATCTACATGCCTACGAATCCAAAGAAGAATGAGCGTAAACAAGTCTATTCAAATTTACCTTAGAAAAATCAAGTAAACACGATAATACATCATATCAAAACAAATCATTAACTTCCCAATTAATCATCAAATCTTTGACTGTTATCACTAATATAGTGCGTGTGTGCTCCACAGCAATGTTAACTGATATAAAATCAAATTTAACATGTAACAAGTCTCTTCGAAGGCATCATACAATGTAAACTCAAGAAATCCAAAAACAAGCTAGATCCAACTAAAATTAAATAATTACCAATATCGAGGGTCAACATGGGATACTTATGCTTTATTTTTCATTTACAGGGGCTTTTTGCTCTTATTTCCCATTTTATTCATTTTTTTTCTTTTGGTTTATATACACATAACTATACAATGTCTTATTCCCTTAGGCTTTTCAATGCTACCTTAACGAGCTTTCGACCAACGACTCCCAGACCATTAAGACCTTAGGGCGCTAGGTTTAAAGACAATTTCCTCGGGCTTACTTACTAAAGTAACAAAGGCCACAAAACTAGACAAGCGCGCCACGGTGTTTATTCATACTTTTTTTTTCTTTTTTTTCCTTTTTTTTTTTTTTTTATAGCTTATATACCCCAAATATTCCCCCAAACTTAGGTTCTTATCTAACTTTAGCCATCACTACTTGTTCTTGTCATTCTTTCATTCAAACTAGCATTATCCTTTAGAGTCCCATTATGTATCAATTTAAACTCAATCAATCAACAAGTTGTTTTTACTGTGCTATCCTTATTATATCAGTTTCAAACAGAAAAAGACTCAATTCATAACAAGAAATCACATCAAAGCTCTAATAGTCAGTACTATACTTTTCTACCTAATTCCAATCTCATCATTGGCCAAAACAAACTGTAAATATCAAACAGCTGGACTCATGCAAGATGTACTAAATGTTATATAAATATATTAAACTAACTACTAATTTTTCAATCAATTTTTTTTTTCAAGAAACTGAATGCAAAAACTAAATGTAACTATACGAACTACAATGTAAATAACTAACTATATGCAATACGGCACTAAAATGCCCCCCAAACTTAAACTAGACATTGTCTTCAATGGTTGAAATAGAAAAAAGTAAAGCAGAGGACTTCACTGAAAATATAGCAATCCTCCTCCTTGTCCGCTTAGTTTGGAGAATAGGTTATGTGAGACCCCAGATTTTATCAATAAAGATTTAAATTTTGTCGAAATAATTTTTTAATATTATGGTGTGAATTTAAGATAATATTATAGTTGTGGGTAGTATTTATAAATTTTTCAAAGTATGCAAATGGTTATATTATATTCGATTGGTCGGGAATATTAGGTTTAGCGAGGAATATTCGTGACAACTACTCAATCATTGGTGGACCCCATAATGTAATTATTATCCGGATTGAGAAAACGACAAAAATATTTTATTGAAATAACGGCGGAAGTTTTACTGCTTGATCTTTGTTGAACTACTCGATAGTAAAAATACATGATAATACGTGTGGTTGCATAGTAGCACCACGGTATTGATTATTGATGCTTATGTGAGAAGTCACTCAATTTGATTCCATTATTGTCGATTAATAATATGAATTATTATAACGATAATGACGTTTTTGTTTTATTCAGTATTATTAACGTAATAAAATGCGAAACATCTTTTATATAAAAAATGTAATATTTTATTAAAGTTATTCTATAAATAAAATATATTATATTTTATTATGCATAGTGTTGCATAGTGTTTTGCATAGTGTTGCATAGTGTTTGCATAGTAAAATGTTTTTATATAAATAGAATATATTATATTTTATTTGAAAGATTTTGCTTTAAATATGGACCGTCGATTAAAGTAAATCAATCTGGACCGCTTCATGAATTAATTACTATGCATTTTATTTTCCTATAAATAGAAGCTCATTCCTTCATTATTTTCTTATGAATTCAACAAACTCTAGAGAGAGAAACTATAGAGAGAAAGAAGAAAAGTATTCTCGCTACTTCACTTTGCCAATATTCGGTTCTTCTAAGGTAGGGAATATTATTTGATGTACCGTAAAGGGGTGTTATTCTTTCTTATTCATGAAGAGAACTTTTATTCCATTCATTATTATTCTGTTGAATAACTTTTGTAAAAGTGGCATACCCTATACATAACCATGTATCATGCAGATATACCCTATACTTGGTGAAATCCTTATATTATTCCATTCTTATTTATTCATTTGGAATATCATATACGTGTGTTTTACACCGGACACAGTTCCATTGTTTATTATTATTCAAAGATTTATTATCCTGTTGGATCATCCTCGCTTGTGAAATTTCACCCGACACGGTTCCGTTATTATTATTACATTGGAATAACTTTTATCATCTAAGTACCGCATGCATGGTGATTTCCTTTGTTATTCCATTCTTTATTATACCCAGTTGGTTAAAACTTTGACTTCTATACTCCATGAAATTAGTAGAATATTCTTGATATTTACGTTTCATCTAGTATCTTTTCATGGAAATATTCTTCTGATCATTCTTGAATTTTACTCTACAAAACAGTATCTTGTAGACAATTTGGACGTTACTAATTCCTGGATAAAATAATTCTTGAACTTGTTTTATTGAATTATTATGTCATTATCATCATCTTCATGTTATATTATGGCTTACGTGTATAGATGAACTTAGTATGATTATGACCAGGGATCATTCGGTATATTCATGGCTTGTTATAAATGATATGATAAAAGTCCTCAGTGGCACAGTAATGCGATGATGGATAGTTTTTGTATGATTATGACCGGGGGTGATTCTTAAGTATAGTCATGACCATTGATAATTTGATGAAAATCCTTGGACCGTGGTACATGGATGATTAGATATTGTGGTTTATTCATTAAACCGAGTCTTAGTGATAAAAATTTATGAAAACCTTTTAAAACCTAAAAGATAGTAGACTTTATTTTCTACTTGACTCTTTTAATGGATTGCATATTCATTGCAGCTAAAACCGGTTGTCTATTGTATTTTATCGGTTTAACACTTTGTTGAAGGCTAATGATAATTTATTCGCATTATCTTAGTCATAATATTTCTTCTTGGGCTAGTTGAGCTCACCCTTTCTTTCACTTTGTTCTCTTCGTGAAATGAGAACATAGGCGGAGACGAAAGTCGGGGAGCGGAGTAATGGTCCGAGAGGATAGCATTAGTAGTCCTCACTATTCGTGAAATAGTGTGATAATAGTTGTAATGAGGACTCCTTTTGAGTTTGTATAATATCTAGTAGACAATATTTGTATTCAAACTCACGCTTTATGTCGTATTGTACCACCTACGCTTATGTTAGTAAGTTGTATTTGAATTTATGTACCATGTAAGTGGCGACCCAAGATGGGTGACGTATACCTAATTTTGGGGGCGTCACAGGTTAGGCACATGGAACAAATTGGGCACCACATTTGAATTTGACTTGAATAACCTTTTCATAATCTTTTTGCCTATCCATTGAACCTCCAATACCTACAATGAAGAGAGACAACATGGATTAGAATAGCACTTGGATTGGTAAGAGAACTTAATAAGCAAATTAATTCATATCTACTAAATAAACTAGTAAAGCATTTAAATATATAAATTCTTGGGTTGTCTCCCAGTTAGCGCTTAAATTATAGTCTTTCAGCCTGACTTTGTCTGGTCAACGCTATCCAATTCCTCTTTGATAATTAAGGAACCCTCCATCCATTGGAAATAATATAGCTTTTGGTAGGTTCCCATTTGTGATGGCCAATGCATCAAAGTCACCTAGCATTGTGAGACCCCAGATTTTATCAATAAAGATTTAAATTTTGACGAAATAATTTTTAATATTATGGTGTGAATTTGAGATAATATTATAGTTGTGGGTAGTATTTATAAATTTTGCAAAGTATGCAAGTGGTTATATTATATTCGATTGGTCGGGGAATATTCGGATTAGCGAGGAATATTCGTATAACTACGGCTCAATCATTGGTGGACCCTAGCAATGTAATTATTGTTGGATTGAGAAAACGACAAAATATTTTATTAAAATAACGGCGGAAGTTTTACCGTTGATACCGTTGAACTACTCAGTAGTAAAAGTACAAAGAATACGTGTGGTTGCATAAGAGTAGCACCGTATTGATTATCGATGCCTATGTGAGAAGTCACTCGGTTTGATTCCATTATCACGATTAATAATATGAATTATTATAGCGATAATGACGCTTTTGTTTTATTCAGATTATTAACGTAATAAAATGTAAACATCTTTTATATAAAATAGAATACTTTATTAAAGTTATTCTATAAATAGAATATATTATATTTTATTATGCATAGTGTTGCATAAAGTGTTTTGCATAGTATTGCATAGTGTTTGCATAGTAAAATGTTTTTATATAAATAGAATATATTATATTTTATTTAAAAGATTTTTCTTTAAATATGGACCGTCGATTAAAGTAAATCAATCTGACCGTTCATGGATTAGTTACTATGCATTCCATTTTCCTATAAATAAAGCTCATTCCTTCATTATTTTCTTACGAATTCATTGAAACTCTAGAGAGAGAAATTATAGAGAGAAGCTATAGAGAGAAAGTTATGGAAAGAAGAAGAGTATTCTGCTACTTCACTACTTCTATATTCAGTTCTTTTACTGTAAGGGGTATTATTTGTTGTACCCGTAAGGTGTGTTCTTTTTCTTCTTGAAGAGAACTTCATTATTCCATTCATTATTATTCATTGGAATAACTCGTAAAAAGTGGCATACCCTATACATAACTCGTATATGCGGCATACCTATACTTGGTGAAATCCTTATGTTATTCCATTGTTTATTATTATTCATTGGAATAACTCATATACGCTGTGATTTACCTATACTTGGTGACATTCTTCTATTATTCTCATTGGAACATCCTCATGCATGTGTTTTACACCGGACTGGTTCCGCTTTTTATTATTCTCGTTGGAACATCCTGTGCATGTGTTTTTTACACGGACCGGTTCCGCCTTTATCATTCTCGTTGGAATATCCTATCTCGTGTTTTACACACCGAATCTGGTTCCATCTTTACTATTCTGCTGGAACATCCCGCTTGGTGTGAATTTCACCGACCGTTCCGTTATTATTATTCTCGTTGGAATAACTTTATCATCTAAGTACCGCATGCATGGTGATATCTTTTGTTATTCCATTCTTTATTATACCCAAATTGGTTAAAACTTTGACTTCTATACTCCATGAAATTAGTAGAATATCCTTGATATTTGCGTTTCATCCAAAGATCTTTCATGGAAATATTCTTCCGATCATTCTTGAATTTTACTCTACGAAACAAAGATCATGTTGACAATTTGGACGTTAATAATTCATGGATTAAATAATTCTTGAACTTGTTTTATTGAATTATTATGTCATTGTCATCATCCTCATGTTATATTATGTTATCTTTGGCTTACGTGCATAGATGAACTTAGTATGATTATGACCAGGATCATTCGGTATAATCATGACTTG
This sequence comes from Panax quinquefolius, assembly GCA_020205615.1. Classification (NCBI taxonomy): domain Eukaryota; kingdom Viridiplantae; phylum Streptophyta; class Magnoliopsida; order Apiales; family Araliaceae; genus Panax; species Panax quinquefolius. The sequence continues at coordinate 83,256,907 of CM035162.1, forward strand.
ATATAAATGATATGACAAAAGTCCTCGATGGCCCGTAATGCAAAGATGGATAGTTTTTGGTATGATTATGACCGTAAGTGATTCGGTATAGTCATGACCATTGATAATTTGATGAAAATCCTTGACCGTGGTACGAGGATGATTAGATGTGGTGGTTTATTTATTAAAATTTGAGTCTCGTGATAAAAATTGATGAAAACCTTTTAAAACCTAAAAGATAGTAGACTTTATTCTCTACTTGACTCTTTTAATGGATTGCTTATTCATACCGCAGCTTAAACCGGTTGTCTATTGTATTTTATCGCTTTAACAATCGTTGAAGGCTAATGATAATTTATTCAAAGATTATCTTAGTCATAATATTTCTTCTTGGGCTAGTTGAGCTCACCTTTTCTTCCACCGTTCTCTTCGTGAAATGAGAACATAGTGGGACGAGTCGAGGAACGTAAGTAATGGTCCGTAGGATAGCATTAGTAGTCCTCACTATTCTCGTGAAATAGTGTGATAATAGTTGTAATGAGGACTCCTTTTGAGTTTGTATAATATCTAGTAGACAATATTTGTATTCAAACTCACGGTTTATGTCGTATTGTACACCTACAGCGTTACATTAGTAAGTTGTATTTGAATTTATGTACCATGTAAGTGGCGACCCAAGATGGGTGACGATACCTAATTTTGGGGCGTTACATATTGGTATCGAGTCATAAGTGTGAAGAGCCCCCAGCCTATCATTGGTGACTTCTGTTGATGGGGAATGCACCGCCGGACTCTCCGTAGGGGACGCCGTCTTTCTATTGGCAAGTGATAGGGTACCAATGTGAGGTCGACACAAGTTGGTGTCCAGTAGTCACAATAGGTATCGAGCTTAGGGATATGATCCTGGCTAAGATGTGAGAATAGTACTAAGAGGGAGAGAGAATTCTTCGCTAGTATGACCTACCTAAGTTTATTTGGTATTTGATTGGTCGGTCAGAGTATAGTGATAATATGTTGCATGTTAATTAACCCTTGTTTTGTGACAGTGTTTGTATTTAGATGTTGTGAATAGGGCTCAGTTAGTGGAGCGCGATAACGAGTTAACGCAACTAAAAGAAAGTAGCCGGCAAAATTATAATACCAGCGAGAGTAGTCATCGAAGCGGTGACAACAAGCGTAGAGGGAATCAACAGGCCAGATATGGTAACCACTTCGGTGGTAATCATGGCAAAGATAATAGAAGTGGAAATTTCAAGAAGAGAAGGTCATTTAGCTCGATTTTGTCGTATAGTGAAGTCAAGTCCAACTAGGATGGAGGCACCAAAGGTCATCCCTGCATAAAACCAAAGCCGGTGTTTTTTAGAGAGCGCGTTTTTTCGTGACGAGGAACCCGAATAAAATTATTACGTGTAAGTTAATCGTAAGCTCTTGCGAAGTCTATACCTTATTAGATATCTGGGTTCTACCCATTCTTTTATCTCTCTTGCTTATGCTCAACGCGTTTAAATTTGACTCAAGAAATTAGACTTTGATTTATCTATTGAAACTTCGTTGGGAGAAACCTTCATTACCTCCACTCGCTTATTAATCTTGTTGTTTCAAATAAACACTTTCACGTTACTGTCGATCTTATCTCTTGAAAATACTTGCCTTTGAGGTAATTTTTGAAAATAATTGATTAACTACTCGTTATTCTTTTTGTAAGGTTGTTAGCTTTCATATTCATAACCAACTTTGTTATATATGAATTCAAAGTAACCAAACCCTAAAGTTAATCATCATTATATCAAGCCATAAGTAAAGAGCCCCATCCTTTCATTGTTAACTTCCTTGTGTGGAATGCAATCAAACCGACTTTCAGAGGCGACATCGTGAATGAAGATGGCAAGTTTATAGGTATCATTGTGAGGTGCTATCTAGGTTAAGGGATAGAAGTCACAGTTGGTATCAATGTGACGTACTATCCAAGTCTTGGATGAGAGTCACAGTTTTGAATGATATTTCTATTATTAATAAATTTCTGGCATATTCTTGAAGACTTCTAGCCTACCCTAGAACGTGAAATCGAATTTTGAATGACCCCAAGACAAAAACCCATTTCTTAAACCTCAAATATTTCTTCAACTAAAAGGATCATTTTACGTGGATTATGATGAAAGTCATAATAAAAGTATAGAACTAATAAAAATCATGGGTATATGAAGTATTAGTAAGTTTTATGATGAGTTATGTTGGTTAGTATGTGAAAACATGAAAGTTTCTTAGAAATCACAAAGAGTTGAAAATCGATTTTTAGTGAAAAAAGCGTAACATGAAATTCAATTGACCATATCTCCTGTTATATTTTGAATTTTTGAATGTGGTCAAGTCCTAGAGTTAGATCTATGAGTTACCTAACTAATCCAAGTGGAATTACTGGAAAAGGTGTTGTAGATTTTTGTGTGGACTAATTTTAGCAAAGGAGTGCAAAGCTGCAAAAAAGCGAAAAAGCTTCTCCATGATTTTAGAGAGGCTGTTTCGCCACTTAAATTATGAGAAATATTCTGGCCTTTTGGACATGAAAGTATATGGTATAAAAGTACCTCCTGTCCAAAAATGAGCTCATTCTCGACTTAAAATGAGCAAGTTATGACTATTTCAATATTTAGGTTTTTCCGATGAAAAACGCTATATAACCGAAAGTTCTATAACTCAGATGACCATGAAATTTAAACTGAAGCTCACGTTAACATGTGTAAGGTCCTGCCAAGATTTGGGAATTTTGGAGTTAACCTTGAGGTAGCTAATTTCTTAAGGAATTAATTAGAAATTGATTTTTGAAAAATAGTAAATGAATTTTAAAATTCCGAGAAAATATATTTTCATCATGGGACTATATTATGCTAAATCCCAGAAAGAAATATTTTTGGAACTGATTTGGTATTTTTCATGAAAATAGTTTAGTTACTGAACATATGAGTTAAATATGTTATGTGAAGTAACAAAGTTGAAAATAGGATTTCATGGCTAGAGAATCCTATATAGAGTATATGCATATTTTTGGGGGATTTGATAATTGGTAATGATATCTTATGAGTATGGCATTTTTGAATGATTAAATGCATTATATGGTAAAAGCGTAAACAATTGAGATAAATTGTTTATAAATTTAAGAAGTGATTAAAATATTGGTATAATATTAATGATATTAGATTATTAGATTATTAAGTGATTGATAACATGGGGATATTCTTGAATCTCGATAAATTATATTATAAATGTTTAATATTTATCCTTTATCTTATTTGATTGATTCTTTATATCATTATCCTCATGTTTATATTTTTTTTTAAAGTCATCTGTGGCTTACGTGCATAGATGGACTTGGTATGATTATGACCGTGGATCATTCGGTATAATCATAACTCAGTAATTGAAAACACAATTATCTTTGGTAGTAGTGCATGGATAATTTGTGGTCGTGATACTAATGAATATCCTTAGCACAGTAGTGCGGGGATGATTCGACGATGTGGATTAATTATCGAAATGAGTCTCAAAGAATGAAATATTAATTCATGGATGTGTTCAAAGTCATCTGTGGCTTACGTGCATAGATGGACTTGGTATGATTATGACCAGGGATCATTCGGTATAATCATAACCATAATTGAAAACACAATTATCTTTGGCCGTAGTGCATGGATAATTTGTGGTCGTGATACTAATGAATATCCTTAGCCTGTAGTGCAGGGATGATTCGACGATGTGGATTAATTATTGAGTTGAGTCTCAGCAATGAAATATTAATTCATGGATGTGTTCAAAGTCATCTGTGGCTTACGTGCATAGATGGACTTGGTATGATTATGACCAGGGATCATTCGGTATAATCATAATCAGTAATTGAAAACACAATTATCTTTAGCCAGAGTGCATGGATAATTTGTGGTCGTGATACTAATGAATACACGATTATCTTCGGTAGTAGTGCATGGATAATTTGTGGTCATGATACTAATGAATATCCTTAGCCTGTAGTGCAGGGATGATTCGACGATGTGGATTAATTATTGAGCCGAGTCTCAGCAATGAAATATTAATTCATGGATGTGTTCAAAGTCATCTGTGGCTTACGTGCATAGATGGACTTGGTATGATTATGACCAGGGATTATTCGGTATAATCATAATCAGTAATTGAAAACACAATTATCTTTAGCCAGTAGTGCATGGATAATTTGTGGTCGTGATACTAATGAATACACGATTATCTTTGGCCGTAGTGCATGGATAATTTGTGGTCGTGATACTAATGAATATCCTTGGCCTGTAGTGCAGGGATGATTCGATGATATGGATTAATTATTGAGCTGAGTCTCGTGATGAAATATTAATTCATTGATGTGGTAAAAGTCATCTTTGGTAGTAGTGCATTGATAGACTTGGTATGATTATGACCACGGATTATTCGGTATAATCATGGTAGTAATTGAAAACACGAATATCCTTAGCCAAGAAAGTGCATGGATAATTCATGGTTGTGATACTATTGTCGAGTCTCAAAGATTATTGGTTTTATGATTGTATATCTTTGGCCCGTAGTGCAAAGATGAATTGTTAATGAATATCTTTGGCGGATTGCGAAGATGAATTTAATATTTTTAACGATAAAGGTATTCAAGGTACCTCACCTCTTTATCATACCAGTGTCGCACCTAATTTCGAGGGCTTAAATTCCATAAGGAGGGAGATTGTGAGACCCCAGATTTTATCAATAAAGATTTAAATTTTGATTTAAATAATTTTTAATATTATGGTGTGAATTTGAGATAATATTATAGTTGTGGGTAGTATTTATAAATTTTGCAAAGTATGCAAGTGGTTATATTATATTCGATTGGTTCTGGGAATATTCGGTTTAGCGAGGAATATTCGCATAACTACTCAATCATTGGTGGACCCACAATGTAATTATTGTTGATTGAGAAAACGACAAAAATATTTTATTAAAATAACGGCGGAAGTTTTACTGGTTGATCTTCGTTGAACTACTCGGTAGTAAAAAAAGTACGATGAATACGTGTGGTTGCATAGTAGCACACCAGTATTGATTATTGATGCCTATGTGAGAAGTCACTCGGTTTGATTCCATTATTGTCGATTAATAATATGAATTATTATAATGATAATGACGTTTTGTTTTATTCGTATTATTAACGTAATAAAATGTAAACATCTTTTATATAAAATAGAATACTTTATTAAAGTTATTCTATAAATAGAATATATTATATTTTATTATGCATAGTGTTGCATAGTGTTTTGCATAGTATTGCATAGTGTTTGCATAGTAAAATGTTTTTATATAAATAGAATATATTATATTTTATTTAAAAGATTTTTCTTTAAATATGGATAGTCGATTAAAGTAAATCAATCTGGACCGCTCATGGATTAGTTACTATGCATTCCATTTTCCTATAAATAGAAGCTCATTCCTTCATTATTTTCTTACAATTCATTGAAACTCTAGAGAGAAATTATAGAGAGAAGCTATAGAGAAAGTTATGGAAAGAAGAAGAGTATTCTGCTACTTCACTACTTCTATATTCATTCTTTTACTAGTAAGGGTATTATTTGTTGTACTCGTAAGGGTGTTATTCTTTCTTCTTGAAGAGAACTTCATTATTCCATTCATTATTATTCTGTTGGAATAACTTTTGTAAAGTGGCATACCCTATACATAACTTTGTATATGCCAGCATACCCTATACTTGGTGAAATCCTTATGTTATTCCATTGTTTATTATTACATTGGAATAACTTTGATACGCCGGTTTACCCTATACTTGGTGACATTCTTCTATTATTCTCATTGGAACATCCATGCTCATGTGTTTTACACCGGACCGGTTCCGCTTTTTATTATTACATTGGAACATCCTGTGCATGTGTTTTACACCGGACTGGTTCCGCCTTTATCATTCTCGTTGGAATATCCTATCTCGTGTTTTTACACCGATCCGGTTCCATCTTTACTATTTCTGTTGGAACATCCTGCTTGTGTGAATTTCACCGACTGGTTCCGTTATTATTATTCTGTTGAATAACTTTATACATCGCGGGTACCGCATGCATGGTGATATCTTTTGTTATTCCATTCTTTATTATACCCAAATGGTTAAAACTTTGACTTCTATACTCCATGAAATTAGTAGAATATCCTTGATATTTGCGTTTCATCCAAAGATATCTTTCATGGAAATATTCTTCCGATCATTCTTGAATTTTACTCTCGTAAACGATATCATGTTGACAATTTGGGCGTTAATAATTCATGGATTAAATAATTCTTGAACTTGTTTTATTGAATTATTATGTCATTGTCATCATCCTCATGTTATATTATGTTATCTTTGGCTTACGTGCATAGATGAACTTAGTATGATTATGACCGTGGATCATTCTAAGATAATCATGACTTGATATAAATGATATGACAAAAGTCCTCGGTGGCACAATGTGCATGCAAATGATGGATAGTTTTGGTATGATTATGACCGGGGTGATTCGGTATAGTCATGACCATTGATAATTTGATGAAAATCCTTGACCGTGGTACGGGGATGATTAGATGTGGTGGTTTATTTATTAAAATCGAGTCTCAATGATAAAAATTGATGAAAACCTTTAAAACCTAAAAGATAGTAGACTTTATTCTCTACTTGACTCTTTTAATGGATTGCTTATTCAAACTGCAGCTTAAACCGGTTGTCTATTGTATTTTATCGGTTTAACAACATTGAAGGCTAATGATAATTTATTCAAATTATCTTAGTCATAATATTTCTTCTTTGGGCTAGTTGAGCTCACCTTTTCTTCCACCGTTTCTTTTCGTGAAATGAGAACATAGCCGGGACGAGTCGGGAACGAAGTAATGGTCCGGAGGATAGCATTAGTAGTCCTCACTATTCTCGTGAAATAGTGTGATAATAGTTGTAATGAGGACTCCTTTTGAGTTTGTATAATATCTAGTAGACAATATTTGTATTCAAACTCACGCTTTATGTCGTATTGTATACCACGACAGTTACATTAGTAAGTTGTATTTGAATTTATGTACCATGTAAGTGGCGACCCAAGATGGGTGACGTATACCTAATTTTGGGGGCGTTACAAGCATGCTCTGATTTGATATGATCTCAATCAAGAACGTCCCACAGCTAGGTGTTTTCTCCATTGTGTATGTGATCACTTTGGGGCATGGAAGCTTGTCACACATAATGGGCTCTTCGTCTATCTTCTCTTTCTCGTCCCACCATGGATTCAAAATTGTACTCGTTCTTATGTCATCAAGTGCTTCGTCGACGACATGACTACCAAGTGGGCATGATTTTGCAAATCTGACTGACTCTTTGATTTTTGGTGGAGACACATTTAGATCTTCGTCGACCTCTATTTCATTATCCCCAATTGTCTCCACACTTCCGATATCTTGTGCCTCATCTAGTCACAGATTTGGTTCGGGTTCTCCGTCAATTTCGTCATCCATGTCATAAAGCCAAGTGTTTGGAGGAAGGTTGCTTACGGCTTTGGTCATTTGTTCTATCTGATCCGTAAGATTTTGATTTGACCTAGCTTGATTACTCGTCTTCTCCTCATCTGCTATGAACTTGGACAATAATTCCCCCAGCCTTAAATTTTATATTTTAGTCTCGGAAGCCATGTATTGAGGACCATTGGTTGAGGTAGTGACGAGTTATTCCATTTGATTATTAAAATTTTTGGTTGACAGCTCTTGGCTAATCCTCATCTCCTCTAGGTTTGTTATGCCCTTGAATATTACATCCCTAGGATTTGGCTTTTCTTCTTGTGGCAATGGAGGTGGACATGAAAATTCTGGTGTGTATGATGGATTTAGAGCGTAATATTGATCATCATAAATGTAGCTCCCTGAAGAATTCGGGTGATACCCCCAATCTCGGTGATAGTTAGGCTCAGCATAGTTGTTGAGGTAATCACCACTATATGGTACCGGCTCAAAACTGACAGTGCATTGATGACTCAGATAATTTCTAGCACAATAATCACAAGTAACCGCCACACTTTGACGACGTTGTGCTGCAAAAGCGTCCATGTTCCTCGAAAGTGTCTCAATCTATGCTAACAATGCAAAAAATGTATTGAGTCCAACAATTCATGTGTCCCTTGGTGGAGACATATTTGTGTATGGCCATTGATAATTGCATCCATCCATGGTACCTGAAAAGAAAGAAAAATAGGGAGAGACTTAAATAAAAAGAAAACAAAATGTTTAAATTAAAACGAATTTGATTTAAGCTAATATTGGCAAAAAAAATTAATATTAAACTAATTCCCCGGTAACGGCGCCAAAAACTTGTTGGGTAAAATCTAGTTACGCACAACATGCAAGTATATGTGGTCAACAAATAATAAAGTGAAAGTAGAGTATCGTTCCCATGAGGAATTGTTTAATAAAAATCACCAAGTACTAACCCGTAACCAACTCAGTCTTATTTAAACAAATGAATTTTAATTTATAAGTAAACTACTTCTAATTACCACTAGTTAAATTAAGATTACGGAGATTTAAGATCACAACTTCACTTATTACTTCATTTAAGTTAACACACTTCTCATCAATTATTCTCTATCCTAAATTGTTAATCAAGAACACTAAAGCAGATAAAACCACCTCTCGATGCATAATACCAATACTCACTTAAATCCATAGATGATAAAATTAAGCAAGACACCCTAATTAACTAATCCACTATATCTCTATGTGAATTACAATTAAAAAGGATTTAAAGCACAAGTTCTCTATAAGATTACATATGGCGTAAAGGCATATCTCTATCCTAAACATGAATCATGAATTCCATCTATGCATAAATCACAAACACATGTTATCATGATCAGATCTAAATCTATACTTCATCTCTCGAGTTCATATAGATTATCACGGTAATTGTTAGCTAGGCAATTAAGAAATTAAGTTCAAATCACAATAGACAATCCTCACGATAGAACATAATAATTGATAGCGAAGCATATTAAAATAAACTACACAATAAGATCCATTGTAATCTCAAACAAAGAATTAGTTAATGATTATTGAATTAAAACTAAGAATCCACAATTGAATAAACAATAAAAGACAAAGATAGAAGAAGATGAGAAGATAGAATCTATTGTCTGTAGATTTGATGCTCTCTGCTTGCTCCTACTTTGAATCTTCAATGGTCTCCAAGTTGCATCAATCTCCAAATCTCATAAGAACTAGAGTTTTGGTCCTAATCTACTCTAATCTAATCTCCTAAAATCCTTTCTAATCTAATCTCTATATATCTCTTTTATGCCTCCCATCATGTATTTATAGGTTAAAAGTCTAATTTTTAGCTTAGGAGCAAACCCAATCCAATTTGGAGTAAAAATCTATCAAAATTCGACCCAAAACGCATAAAAATGTGTTCTGGCCCGTACCCCAGCCCCATCGTGGATTTCCTTCACAAAAAGCCCGCCCCGAATGGCTATGACACTATTTTGCAGCTGGTACCCCTGACCAGGCGGGGGTTTTCCTTAGTAAAAGCCCGCCTCAGCGGGCTTTCTACGGCAGTGTCCTCTAGTAAAATTGCCATAACATTTAATCCCAGAGGATTTACAAGGCCCACCACCTATCAAATCGAAGACATCAATGATCTCTACAACTTTCATTCTTTAAGAATTGAGAAATAACGGACGAAGGAAGGTCGAAATTGTGCTATAAGTGACTGCTATACAAATGGGCACCCAAAACAGTGAAGTTCAACGTCCGTTGGTACAAAGATCATAACTCTTGCATCCGAACTCCGATTGAAATGATTCAAAATGTTTCGAAAAGCTAAGAAGAAGATATAAAATATTATCCAAGTTCCATGCCAAGAACATGAAATAAACATAAAAGCCCAAATGATGTCCGGATTGCTTTTCTATGCGATTTTATACTAATTCTTTGCGATTTCAGCTCCCAAGCATATAATTTACAAAACGAACACAAAATGCATGAAAAGTAACTAAAAACATGAGATTAAGCAACTAATTCAAGTAATAGATACCGAATAAGTAGGTATAAAACCTACTTATCAATACTACCCTTCATGCACACCCAAAATTCAGTCCAAACTCCCTCTATAAATAGCAGACTAAGTTCTCAGTTGGTGTTGCTTGGATTTGTCTGATAAATTGCTAGGTAAGAGATTGAGACCATACAAGTATTCTAGGACATTGTGAGTTCATTAGGAGCAAGTTCCTTCATATTGCAGAGGTATTACTCCATTCCTTGCTTTCCATTTCATTCTCTGCCGAAATAGAATTCTTAAGTTCATGAATTTCAATTTCTTGATTATATTGAATTGGATGATAATGAGGTTGGCTAATGTTCATATAGTTGTTATATAATCATATAAGCATGTTTAAACTGATATATGATTGTTTAGAATCAAATTCATGAGTAATTTCTATGGTTGGGTTAGCTTTATGTCGAAGCAGATTGTTACTTAGCTTTCGAACCCGATACTGCAGCCAACTACTGGGGATTAACAATTGAGGCGCAGATGCTATCATGACCCGAGTTTAGTTGGAGCTTCTGTTTTAAAATCTGCTAAGTATTTGTCAACTAATATGGCTTAAACTAGCATGCAAGCATGTGTAAAGGGTGTATATAAGTATATTAACCTAAGGTGAGCATGTTTAGACTAGTATACATGATTAACGTAAGTGTATAATTAAAATGGATTTAGGACCTTTTAGAAAGGAACTTAACATGTATGTATACTGACCTTGCAAGCATGTAGGTATGTATTAGAAATGCATGAATAAACTATTAGCTTGTGTTTATGAGATTAGTTAGCAAGCATCAACATGTTGAACTAATTAGTAAGCTTTACAAATGAAAATACGAATTTTGAACGTGAATCTTGACAAGCTACCTTGAAGGTTAGAATCTGACATTGTGATCATGTTGATGTTACTCTTAGACTCACTCATGTAACATAAACATATATATACCATGCTTGTGTATCATATTGCTAGTGAAGCGTATTTTCAACCAAAGCGGTGCTAATTTCACATATGTGTTATGAATACTCACAAGCATGCCTAATATGAGTTTTATAACTACCTTGTATGTTTAGAGAGCAAGCATGATAGACTTTGTGATTTCATGACCTTGAATTGCCTTAAATTATTGAAATGATCAATTTAGAATTTTGTTATGAAAGAAGGAACCTAGATTGACTTAAGAAGCATGAAAAGACCTTTAACATGACAAAATATATTATGTATGATTGTTTTTTTGTTCAAGTTTGATCTGAAACCACAAGGCAAAGAATGAGTCTTGGCTTAGCAGGAGGACGCAGCAATTGTCTTAGGCCCTAAACTTAGCCAGTAGTGCGTGCGATTCTTGATCACGGAATCTGAGATTCTACAACTCTGATTTTGGAAAGCTAACTTGTATGATCCCTATATTGCTAAAAGTAGTTTAAAACCAACTGATACATGTATATAAGTGGTGCTTAGATAATATGATGGTGTTTGCCTTGTAATAGTAATGTCCATGGGTAAAAGGGTATTAACCTTATGAATTCTTAATTTACTTAAAATATAACTAGATATTTGATTTCGTGATGAGCATATGAGATGATTTTGTACCATATGGGCATACTTGAATCATGTCAAGCTTGATTAAAGACTGTGTTAGCTAATGAACATCTTGAACATATAATACGCTATAAATAGGATTCGAAAGTGTTGATTTCTTAACGTGGATAAACTACGCTTAAGGCAAGTATCTGAACTATCCTTTACATTGTGCAAGTATCCTAACTCTTGCATTACTTTATTCAACGGATATCGTAAGAAAACCTTATGTTATATTACTTTCTCGTTCAAATGAGCTAGTATGTAAATTCTTGAGAAAACTATTATTCATGTTGAACTTGGTATTGTTCTTGAATATTGTGAAAGATTCTATGTCATTGATTCGGCTAGACTATATGCATGTTTATAAAATTGTCCAAACCAATTGATTGGTGCGGAAATCTTGAAAAACTGAGTTGAAAAACACTTATGGTAAGGGGAGTGTATGTTGTTGGAAACCCCAATACATGAGTAGATTATTACTATGGTGTTATGCATAACTTAGAGTATTGAAGACTGATCATCTATAGTACTTGATTCTTTTGGGTTATCAGTTTAATATTGGTAATTCTAGTAGATGTTCAATAGTCCTTAGTGACTGCTCAGTATAAATTGTTTATCCAATTGGATACATTGATAGTCTTTGAATTCATATATATATGTTGATCTATATTGAATTATTGTTCTTATTCCAAGAATTGTTGATATTCATTATTCATGATATTATTCTGAAGCTCTGAACTATCTTAGAGATGATACTTCGATATTTTGAACTTGTGTTATAAAACTCCTTACCCTTGTTGTATATTACTTGCTGGGCAATTTGTGATCATCCTTGCTTATTTAAAACCTTTCAGTTAAGGCGGAACAGGGAAGTGTCTCTGGGAAAGACAAGGGCAAGGCTACCGACTAGCTTGTCCCTTTATGTTTAAGACTATTCTTTTGTATTAAGACTATTTTCAGACTATGTTTAAGCTTAAGTAGGATTATGTAATAAGTCTTTATTCGATATTATTATGTAATCTATTAAGCATTGTAGGTTGCGAGACTTGGGGGAATAATTATAATAAATCATTATATATTATTCTAAATTAGATCTTTCGTTGTGAATGTGTGATTTTAGTTATTATGGTAATACTTTGAGCATGTGACGAACTTAATTTGAGTGACCAATAGGATGACTGACATGGGAGGACCTATCCGAGTAGTGGAGGAGGAGCCGTGTGATATCCACGTGGTATATAAGGCACCATTGATAGCATAACCCATATCAGTAGTGGCCCCTATTGATGATGATGAGGAGGAGGAGATGGAGCCTCTACCCGAGGAGTCTGATCCGGAGAAGGAGCCCGAGCCTATGGAGGACTCCGACGAGTCTACTTTTGAGGATCGGATGTTGGGAGAGTACGAAGAACAGATTTTGGAATTAGGATGTAAAGTCGAGGAGCTAGAGACTGAGACTCTTAAGAGGCAATTAGTGATGCAGAAGATGGAGGTGGAAATTGCTCGTCGTAAGGAGGCAGGGATCCAGATGGGGACCTTGTTTCACCGATCGGTGGCGAGGAAAGTTGAGTTAGCAGAGAAGCTAGAAGAAATAGAGCAGAGAGTTTTAAGAAGGAGGCTCTCCGAACTCAGTTAAAGATGGAGGTGATAAATAGGATTCACTTCAAGGAGAAGTGGGAGGAATCCCATGACAGGGTGGATGATCTAGAGGATGATGTGCGGTGAAAAAGAAGGAAGATGAAAAAGATGGACTATGCTCTACGCACGGCCATGGAGAGGTTGATCGATGGGGTACATCACTACCCAGTTGAACAAGGACAGACCCGGCATACCATAAGTCGAGATATGGTGATGCACATTACACAGAAGGAATATCAGAGCGCCGTGGAGCGGGGGATGTTAGATTAAGTCTAGAGGGAAAAGCTCAGTAGTGTAGTATTTTTATTTATGTGTTGTATATTATGTTGTTGTAATCTCAGTCTTTTGTGTAAGATGCGAGATGATGTAACCCCAACTTTTAAAAAGGGTTAGAGGGGTAGTAAGCTAGTGTTGTCCCCATCTTTTGTGATAATATGAGATATGTGTTATCATTTATAGAAGTATGCTAGAAAAGAACATGTATTGTAACCAATTGGCATATGAATATAATTGGTCTTATTTCATAAACGTGTTTGAAACCTTCAGTTCTTTTCAATTGAGAAATGTCTAAATATGATAATTAGATAACAAAATGAAAAAAATTTTGATGCAGAAAATGCCGCCCAGACGTAGAATAACTGTCCCAGAAGAGTTAGTTAATGATGAGAGAGGACTAGTAAATCCGATACAGAGACTTGTAGATTTATTAGGAGAAGCTCTGAGGGGAAGAAACGAACATGTACCACCCATTCCCCAAGCTATCCCAGTAACAACCTTCAAAGATTTTAAGAGTGTAAGACCCCCAGAGTTCGCGGGAACTACTGACTCGATAGTTGCTCAAACCTGGATCAAGGAGATCAAGAAGGCCTTCACTATAGCTCGCGTGGGTGAAGACCAGAAGACAGTATTTGCCACATACATGATGAGGGGCGAAGTGAACTATTGGTGGAAAACTAATCAGCAGAGAGCGGGGGAACGAAAGATAACATGGGAGAGGTTTACGACGCTATTCTTCGAGAACTATTTCCCGAAGAGTATGAAGAGTAGGATGGAAGTGAAGTTCCTAGAGTTAAAACAAGGAGATATGACGGTGGCGCAATACGCAGCTAAGTTTAATGAACTAGCGCGATTTGCGGAGCACCAAGTTGGGGATGAGGAAAGGAAGGCGAGACACTTCGAGAAAGGGTTGAAGTCGTGGTTGGATAATAAGGTATCAGTCTTCCAGATTTATTCCTTTATGACCTTGTTAGAGAAGGCAGTCATTGCGGAAGGTGGCAGTGAGGCCTTAAGTCTATATCATAAGGAAAAAAAGAACAAGAACACTGGTAGTGAGCATCGTTGAGGAAGCATCAGCGAAGGGAGTAATTCTGGAAAGAGGAAATGGCAAAATAACAACAAAAATAACAGAAACAAAAATCAAGGTGGAAGTCACCATGGAAACTTCAAGAAAAGGACAGAAGCTTGTAATAAGTGTGGGAGAAGTCATCAGGGGGAATGCTGGAAGGGAAAAAACACATGTTATAATTGTGGTCAAGAGGGGCACATATCGCCAAATTTCTCAAAACCAAAGAAGATCAAGGGATGTTTTTCTTGTGGATCAACAGAGCATCAGATAAAGGAAGCGGTGGAGCTGGCGGAGGCCAGGGAGGAGGAAGCAAATTAATGATTGGTGGACCTGCGCAACCCAACCAATCGACCGCCCGAACCTTTAACATGACCGTCCAGGACGCAGTAGCTGCGAATGACGTGGTGTCAGGTATAATTCCAATCAATAATATAATTGCTTATGTATTATTTGATTTGAGTGCTACATGTTCTTTTGTATCTGAAGAATTTGCTAGTAAACTTAGTACACCCCGAGAACGTTTAGAAGATTCCTTGAACGTAGAAGTTGCAAATAAAGAAATAATCCATGTAGAATATGTTTATCGAAATTGTCGGGCAAACATTAGAGAACATGAACTGAGCGTAGACTTGATTCCTATTAGACTGGGAGAATTTGACGTAATACTGGGAATGGATTTGTATATAATCATGCGACGATAATTAACTGAGAACAAGTGTGTGAACCTTCAGACTCTGAATAAGTCTAAGTTAGTGTTTCATAGTAGCTCGTCGCTTAAGCAATCGTGTAGCGTTACGATGATACAGGCCAAGAAATTATTAAGAAAAGGATGTGTAGGTTATTTAGCATACATTATGGATACTCGAAAAAAAGGGAGTAGAGATTAAAGATATACCCGTAGTGAATGAATTTCAAGATGTGTTTTCGGACGATCTGCCTGGTCTTTCGCCAGATAGAGAAATCTAATTCGTAATAGACTTAGCATCTGGAATGACACCAATTTTGAAAGCTCCATATCGTATGGCGCCGGTAGAAATCAAGGAATTGATGATACAACTTCAAGAGTTATTAGATAAGGGGTATATTCGACCGAGTGTGTCTCCTTGGGGAGCACCAGTGTTATTCGTTAGGAAAAAGGACGGATCGATGAGGCTCTGTATCGATTATTGAGAATTAAACAGAGTAACGATCAAGAACAGATATCCATTACCGAGGATAGACGACTTGTTTGATCAAATAAAGGGAGCGAAATATTTCTCGAAGATCGACCTATGGACAGGATATCAATAACTGAAAGTGCGGGATGGGGACATACCAAAGACTGCGTTTCGAACCCGTTATGGCCATTACGAGTTTTTGGTAATGTCATTTGGTTTGACTAATGCTCCGGCAGCATTCATGGACTTGATGAATCAAGTTTTCAAGCCATACTTGGATAAATTCGTAGTAGTTTTCATCGATGACATTTTGATCTACTCGAAGACAGAGGAAGAACACACTGAACATCTGAAGATTGTTTTGGAGGCACTACGAAAGGAGAAGATGTATGCGAAGTTTTCAAAGTGTGAATTTTGGACGAAGAAGGTTCAATTCTTAGGCCACGTGGTGGATGAGAATGGAATCTCAGTAGACCCCAAAAAGGTCGAAGCGGTAAGTAATTGGGAACAACCGAGAATACCGACGGAGGTAAGAAGATTCTTAAGGTTAGCCAGGTACTATCAAAGATTTATCCAAGATTTTTCTAAGATAGCGACCCCATTGACTAACCTGACAAGAAAGACAGTGAAATTTGTATGGACCGACAAATGCGAAGAGAGTTTTCAAGAGTTGAAGAAGAGATTAAGTGAGGCGCCTGTATTATCACTACCAGATGATATGGGAGGGTTTGTGGTGTATAGTGATGCATCGCATAGAGGACTGGGCTATCGATGCAGCATGGAGAAGTCATTACGTATGCGTCACGATAATTGAAGGATTATGAAAAAAGATACCCTACTTATGACTTAGAGTTAGCGGCAGTAGTTTTTGCGTTAAAGATTTGGAGACATTATTTGTACGGAGAGAAATGTGAGATATACACGGACCACAAAAGTCTGAAATATATCTTCACACAAAAGGAGTTGAATATGTGTCAGAGAAGGTGGTTAGAATTGATCAAAGATTATGATTGTGATATTCTTTATCACCCGGGGAAGACAAACGTAGTTGCCGACGCTCTGAGCAGGAAAGGAAAGGAGAAATTGTTTCAACTGACAACTCAGAAGGAGTTAATAAGAGATATGGAGAAGTTAGAGATAGAAGTGAAGGGACCCAAGAGGTCTGAAGAAAAATTATTTGTAATGGAAGGTTGTCCGACATTGTTGGATAGAGTAAAGGAAGCACAAGAGAAATATGGAGAATGTGAGAAAATCAGGAAGAGGATCACGGAAAATGAGGATGAAAAATTTCGAATAGATAAAGACGATATCTTAATATTAGAAGGAAGAGTGTGGGTACCAGCGGTAACTGAGTTAAGAGAAGAGATTTTGTACGAGGCACACAATACGATATATTCCGTTCATCCGGGAGGCACTAAGATGTACCGAGACTTGAGGAAACATTTTTGGTAGCCCAATTTGAAATGGAAAGTCGCAGAGTGCGTTAGTAGATGTTTGACTTGTCAACGCATAAAAGCAGAGCATCAGCGGCCAAGTGGGTTGCTACAATCATTGGAAATACCAGAGTGGAAATGGGAGCATATTACGATGGATTTCATGGTAGGACTTCAAATCAAGCAGAAATGTTTGGATGCCATTTGGGTTATCGTGGATTGACTTACAAAGACCTCACATTTTCTACCGATCAAGATCTGCTACAGTTTGAAACAGTTAGCGAGTTTGTACGTCAAGAAAATTGTTTCACGATATGGAGTGCCGGTATCAATTATTTCTAACCGAGACCCGCGTTTCACGTCAAAGTTCTGGAAAATTTTACAAGAGAGGATGGGGACACAGTTATGGTTAAGTACTACTTATCATCCTCAGATAGACGGACAAAGTGAGCGAACAATACAAACGCTAGAGGATATGCTTAGGACTTGGGTGATGGACTTCAATGGAAATTGGGACGACCACTTACACTTAGTCGAATTTGCGTATAATAATAGTTATCATACGAGTATCAGAATGCCGCCATATGAAGCTCTTTACGGAAGGAAGTACAGAACGCCATTATGTTGGGACGAAGTCGGAGAGCGACGAATACTCGGACCAGAGTTCGTACAACAAACCGTAGATGTGGTGACAGTAATAAGGGCCAGACTAGAGGCAGCTCAAGATCGCCAGAAAAAGTATGCGGATTTGCATTGGCAAGACCGAGATTATGAAGTCGGCAGTTTTGTATTCTTGAAGGTATCTACATGGAAGGGAAAGATCTGTTTCTGCAAGAAAGGAAAATTGAGTCCAAGATTAGTAGAACCGTTCAAGATACTAAAGCGAGTGGGCGAAGTAGTGTACAAAGTTGCACTACCACCTGAGTTGCAACACATCCATAACGTGTTTCACATATCCGTGTTGCGTCCGTACAAGCCAGACTACAAGCACGTGATTTCTTATGAACCCATTCAAGTGGAGAAGAATTTAGCGTATGAAGAAATTCATGTTCAAATTTTAGATAAGAAGGAGCAAACTTTAAGGAACAAAGTCATTTCCTCTGTAAAAGTATTGTGACGTAACCACGATGTCGAGGAGGCAACGTGGGAGTCAGAAGATAGGATTATGAGGGATTATCCCCATCTATTTGTGTAACCTTGTAGCAATTACGGGACGAAATTTTTATAAGGGGGGAGGATGTAATACCCGAGAATTTCCACGTATTATTAAATGAATATATTAATGGAAATAATATTTATGTGAATATAAGTGTTATTGTTTTGTAAGTTGGTAAATTCAATTGATTTATATTAGATCAATGCGTATTAAGAAGTGTGAATTGACAATATGAATTATGAAATGTCTTGTGTGGCATAATGTGAAATGAGAAAATTCACTAAGTAAGTTAAAATGGGAATTAGGAAGATTAATTGTGTTTGATCATATGATTTCATATAAGTAATGAATACATTCTTAGATTAGCAATGTCACTCATGTGGGCAGTGATACATGTCATGTAAAACAAATATGGTGATAAAAGTTGACACTGGCTTGAAGCTAAACCACCTTGCACACGCTTAAAGATGCAGTAGCATACGCCTTCCCAAAGAGTACAAAACTGCCTCGATTCTTATTTAGTGATCGCTTGGAGTTAGTTACTTTCTATTGTAAAACTAAATTGGGACATTAATGTTATATGTGTTGTGACGTCCCCAAATCTGGGTCCCAAGAACCTCAGACTTGGTACGTTACGATACTTCATCATCATACATATTCTATCATCTAATGCGGAACAAATAAACATATATTGTTTATTTTACATAATTCTATAACATTTTCCCAGGTTTATTAACCTTAACTGAATACATACCTTCAAAATTACAAAGATTTACAATAAAATAACTAAATAGTTATCCTTATAATAATCTATTATTGTATTTTGCTTTTGTCTCTGTCATTCTTCAAGCCTTCGCCTTTATCTGAAATTTATTATCATGATATAGTAAGGGTGAGCAACTACTTTGCCCAACAAGTTTAAATTCAATAAAGATATATCATGATTGAAAGAATAATAAGCTTTCAAGTTTTCAACAATTTATTAATTGTGAAGGAACATGAATCAAGATGTCAATAATTGAATGACTGAATCAATAATGTTTGAAGGTCAACAATGACCATGAACAATTTAACTGAACCTTATGGTAATGAAGGTGATCAGCCTTTCATACCTGATGAACATATGCAACATGCACTAAATGCTAATCAATAATCAGTTTAGACATGAATAATCATCAATAATCATTCACTAACATACTTTGAAATATAACCCGAGTTTGAGTTAAGGAAACTTGCATGCATAGTCGATTACCGCTAGGCAATTTAATTTATTCTCTTTATTGAAAAGACCTATCAGGTATAAGATTGATCTTTCAATTAGCATATCATACCTTATTCCATAATACTATCTAACACTTAATCACATAGTCAAATATTAGATAATCTTAACACCATATTCATTTACTTATAATCTCATCATCTTATATTAACTTGTCTAACCTTCACTCACAAAGTTAAGTATTAGACATTACACATTAGTCTTGGTATTATCATTATACTTTGATAATCTTTTCATCACTTATAAATTATACTTATAAGTTTTCCCTTTATATACTATCTTAGTAAACTAGATAACCTTTTCAAAGAAATCGAAATATCATTTCAAGAAAATCGATTACATTTCAAAGATCCCGAAATTACTATTTCAGTAGACCACCAAATATTTCAGCAGACTGAAACCATTTTAGCAATCCAAAATCCAATTCAGCACCCTGAATTCTCATTTTAGTCTATTACAAGCATAATATAGTTCATTGAATACCAAATTCAACAATTATATTGAAAAATAACATAAATATCTTATTTTAATCTTTCGTCGAATATTATTAATTATGTAATAATATTTTACGTTAATGTTATTAACCTTTTAATAACATTCCAGTCAAATACTACTAATAATATCTAAATCAAATATTATTAGCCATATAACAATAAGTTAAGTCATTAATCACATTAATAAACAATTTAGTTCAATTGTTTTCCTTTCCTTAATTAACTCATTAAACGTTCTAAAATGCCATAAACATCACCACACTTCACACCCGACCCAAAACTTCATCAAAAACCTGCATAAGCCATGCTCAAGGGTCTCAAGTCATAAATCGTATTTTTTTCATATTTTTGGACATCATATATTTAATTAAATCCATTTATCAATTTATCATCATTTAGATAAAAAATACCAAATCAGTTCCAAAAATATTTCTTTTCTGGGATTTGACAGAATATAGTTCCATACTGAACATATATTTTTCTCGGAATTATTCAAATAGATTTACTATATTTAAATAGTCTATAATAGCCAAATACTCACCGATTTTTCATAAATCGAGATTAACTCCTAAAATTCAGAAATTTGTACAGTATGTTCCTGTTATACACAGATACTTCCAGTAAAACCTTTGTAATATTTGGACTTATACACAGAGAGTTATTCGGGTGGCTTCATAAAAAGAACCCTTCACCGTAAAATTCATAACTCTCAAACCGTATGGCCAAATATTTTCAAATTTTTACACAACCTGCATAACTTCTGATATTAACAATCCAAATATTTCCAGAATTTTTAAAGCAAAAAAAGTGGGCGACATTACCCCCATTTCAGACTGCCCCAAAATAGTTTGTATTTTTGTTAGAAAATCGGGACTATTTTTGGCTTAATCAGTCACTACACTATGAAAACTCAACATTTTTGAGAGCTACCACTTGGGTTAACTAGTAAACACATATATCTAGTACCCCTCTTTGACGGATCGTAAAAATGAGTTATAGATTTAAAACGGTGGATTTTCAAAGTAAATAGAAATTTTGGATTTCTAAACTAGAAAATTTTTATTTTTGATTTCAACCAAATCAATACCCATTATGGGTAGATCCATACTTGAATCCAAGAAAAACACATAAATCATAGGGTTTGAACTTCCAAATCAAAAACCCCCCTTTTCAACAAATTACAAAAAAAAATTTAGAGGGATTATACCTTTGCTTTTCTTCTTCTTCTTCTCTCTCCTCTTTCTTTCATGGCTTCCACCCCCTTCTCTCTCTCTGCCTCACTCACGGTTTCCTGTTCCTTTTCTACCCCTCGGCTTTCTCTCCCTTTTGATAGCTAAGAATGAGAATAAAAGAATTTAAGGATGAGAGAGACAGAAGAAATAAGATGTAAGATATGTTTTTAAAAAAATATCTACATATCTCCTCTCTTTTTCTCCACTCAATTAACCGGCCATGTGGCCTCTACTCCTCCCACATCTTTTTTTATTATTATTAATAATAAATGTCTAAAATACCCTTCACTAATTTGGGCTTAAACCTTATTTCCTTTGGGTTTTCAATTAATCATTTGGGCAAAATAATATTTACATAATCCAATCATTTCCATCTTAACCCACCCTAAATATTTAATTAGGGTATCCATTCCAAATATTTAGAATTTAAATCATCACTCTTGTACATTAAATTCTATAACCCAACTAAACTTGTTTTAATTAAGTTATAAAATTAATAACTTGAGATAATTAAAAATATATCTCATAACTTAATATAATTTTTAATATTATTATTCTCCCACAAGTGGACTTAGTTTGGGCCCTTATTTAATTCCATTGAGCTAACAAATTTACTTGTTTTACTTACTAACAAAAACTAACTTGGGCTTTCAACCCTAATTAAATTGGGTCATTATAATACGTGTCTTATACATAATATATTGTGCTAGATTAAATAATTTAATCGCCCTGAGTCACTTTATCTACAAGTCTCATGCTTAATTAATTAATTGGGCTTGTTTAAATAATATAACTTCCTTAGTCCATTAAATTTAATTCTCTTGGACTCTATTTAAATTATTGGGCTATGCTATCATTATAGTCCAATACTTTTAATTCTATTTTACCATAATCATTTAATTAGAATTTTTATTTCTCACACAAGAAATTAAATTCCTTACTTATGCCATTTTAATTTCATAACTCAATTAGACTTGGTTATAAAATTAATTAGTTGAGATATATAAAATAAATATCTTAATGTTAATATATATATTTATATATTAATATTCTCTCATATTATAACCTCTTAGGTTATTTAATTATCACACCTAATATATATATTAGGTTATATAACTTAATTCTTAATTCACTTTTATATACAAAATAAATGTATTCACATTATATAATGTATATTTATTTAATCATATACATAATTCACATAATCATAACATATTTCACTTCTCACACTTATTTTGACTTTTCTCCATAAAAAGTCAACATTTGACTTTGACCAAAAGTCAACCTTTACACATTTTGTGTTTACTGTCCATTCTGACTAAACTTGACGTTCCGGATGCAACCGAGAAGTCCGTGCGTCAAAATTCTATCTCTAACTCAAATTTTGAGTTTTAAATTACTCCATTCATATTGCTAATCGTATTACCTAACGACTTTATACTTATTCAAATTCTTATTTGTCAGTCAAGGCCAACGTTCAAGCTATGTTAATTACTAACATAGTATTATCTTGATCCTTATATCATTAACTTAATTCATTATTCCTCTTGCTAAAATATATATAGCATCTTACTAGGTATATATATTTCTATACATATATTCATCTTCGCTTTAACCTCATAGTATCTCTTCATGTGAAATCTTATCTCTTTAATAAAATTTCTATATGTACTTATATAACATTTCTTAGACTATTCAGTTCACATCGAATTTAAAAGTATCATAATACCTTATTCTTGATATTCCTTCAAGTACATATTAATTCATTTCTAGGGTTTTGAAATTTTGTAACCCATATTTCTTTATTCTCATTCAAAAAACAAACTATTCTAGGTATTATTCTTTTAACCTTTATTCTAATCATTCAAGATTTTATAAATTTTCGGGTTGTCACATGTGTGACATAAATAAAACCATATGATAGGAGTATATTGCAATGAAATGAGGTACCAAGTAGCACAATGATATCATATGAAGTTGTAATGCATAAATGATTAATTATCTGGGTATTCTAGAATCTGAGAAATTAATTCAATATTTTAAATAAACATCAATATTAAATAAGGTTGTAATGTGGTTATGTGAGTGGTAGAGATAATTATGGAACTACCCAGACAATAATGCCTAACTGCGATATTTTATTGTGTTTAGTTAATGTACATGGATTATATGATGTGAGTATAGAAATTATCTTTAAATTCCCAATATGGTAACAATTGTACCTTAATATTACATATGGGAAATAATAGGACCAAACCAAGCTTTACATGACCAATTGCTGAGATTTTTTTCTCTTGTCCCATATTGAGTGTCACAAAGTACATGAATAGTAGCTAAAAGCTAGAACACGTATTTTCCAAAAGGCTAGACTTAGGTGATGATGGCTGAGCATTTGGGTGGTTGGCCAACCCTTGAACAACCATTGTTTCATTCCAAAACACCATGGATACTACCCTTTATGCACACCCTAAATTCAGTCCAAACTCCCTCTATAAATAGCAGACTGAGTTCTCAGTTGGTGTTGCTTGGAGTTGTGTGATAAATTTCTAAGTAGGAGATTGAGAGCATACAAGTATTCTAGGACATTGGGAGTTCATTAAGAGCAAATTCCTTCATATTGCAGAGGTATAACTCCATTCCTTGCTTTCCATTTCATTCTCTGCCGAAACAGAATTCTTAAGTTTATAAATTTTAATTTCTTGATTATATGGAAATGGATGATAATGAGGTTGGGTAATGTTCATATTGTTGTTATATAATCATATAAGCATGTTTAAACTGATATATGATTGTTTAAAATCAAATTCATGAGTAATTTCTATGGTTGGGCTAGCTTTACAAGGCATTGTTATTCTTGCTTCGAACTGCACATGTAAGGCGTAATTGCCGGATTAACTGATTGTGGTAGCTAGTACATGTTCTGTGGGTCCTCGAGTTCAGTTGGAGCTTCTATTTTAAAATCTACTAAGTGTTGGTCAACTAATATGGCTTAAACTAGCATGCAAGCATGTGTAAAGGGTGTATGTTGATGAGTGGGATTTATACCCGTGAATCAGATACTTTATGACTAAATAGTTGCCTAATCTCATAGATTTTATATAGTTTTATATGATTATAGTGTTATTATGATTAATCGACGTATTGCAGGGCTTTACAGATGTTTTCTTGAATTCAGGGGAAAAATGGTCATTTTATATGTAGTCGCGCCGCCATGCCAAACCCTAACTTGAATCTTTAGCCATGGCTTTCACCTCCGTGTCCTTCTTGATGTCACATTCAGGCCAAGTAATTGTCACCGTTTATAGGTCTATTATGCGTCAAGGCCAGAAGCGAGCTCTCAGTGCCTAAGCGTAAGCGACCGATTTTGACCTAGCTTGAAGGAGGGACGCATATATAACACAGGAAAGGCTCTGCAAGTCATATCAGACATCCTATATCATATATTCATATAGTTTAGCTTAGGATAGATTAGTTTTTCTCTTTTCTTCTATATTTCTCTCTCTAGTTCTTAGTGGATGTCTGTAAATATAGATTAGGTAGTTTAGGGAGAAGTCTGGATTTCCTTGGAGCATCAAGAGCAGTGAGCTACACGGATTGGAAAGCTTTAGAGGAGCGAAAAGCTTGGAGACCAAAGGACCTTGACAGAGTTCCTTCTTATCCATTTATTTCCTCTAATTTTGCAATCCATTAATGTTGTCTTTATTGCTACCTATATTTTGTTCAATAGCTATGAACTGAGTATTGGCTCTAAGGTTATAATGGAACCCTTTGTTATTTAAATTGACTGTATTATCTCTTTGGTTGGCACCTTATGATTTGGTTTAATATATTCATGCTTTATGATTCTCGCGAAGACATTAGTGATCATTTTGTTAATCTACATGATATCGACAGAAGGATTGTAGATTTACACCTAAATATATTGGCATGTGATTGTGGATTTCGACTACATAAGTTGGGCATAGAATAGACATATATATATATATATGCGCCACGTGCGGCCTATTTGAGAACTTATGCTTAAATCCTTGTTATGATTAATTCGCATAGACATGTGTAGGATTGTATCTAGCTTGGACGTTCTTTTCTGTTCTATTTCTTTTTGGGTGGATCTGGAGAGAATATATTTGTGCATACCTGGACAGAGGTGCATAAGCACATGTGTGTTCTCGGTCGACAAATTATCGTGACTATTAAGACCAAAGAGAGAAGGGTAGCTAGTTTGATGAATCATAGCACGCCAGGTGTTCGGCAGAATACCTGAGTGGGGTGAAGTTGTAACCTTAGATTGTTTTTCCTTCAATTACCATTCGTTATCCATTTACTTGCTTTGTTAATTAGTTTTAACTAGATTTATCACACTTCCATTTATTGTTGTTTGAATAAGACTTTAGCGATATAAAGTCGGTACTAGGTAAATATTAGTCATAGTTCCTCGTGGGTACAACACTCTACTTATCACTGTATTACTTGTTAGACCGCGTATACTTATACGTGTTTAATGATCGGTTTTCCGACCAACATATATAAGTATATTAACCTAAGGTGAGCATGTTTAGACTAGCATACATGATTAACGTAAGTGTATAGTTAAAATGGATTTAGGACTTTAGAAAGGAACCTAACATGTATGTATACTGACCTTGTAAGCATGTAGGTATGGCTTAGAAATGCATGAATAAACCATTATCTTGTGTTTATGAGATTAGTAAGCAAGCATCAACAAGTTGAAATAATTAGTAAGCTTTACAAATGAAAATACGAATTTTGAACGTGAATCTTGACAAGCTAACTTGAAGGTTAGAATCTGACATTGTGATCATGTTGATGTTACTCTTAGACTCACTCATTTAACATAAACATATATATACCATGCTTGTGTATCATATTGCTAGTGAAGCATATTTTCAACCAAAGCGGTGCTAATTTCACATATGTGTTAAGAATACTCACAAGCATGCCTAATATGAGTTTTATAACTACCTTGTATGTTTTGAGATTAAGCATGATAGACTTTGTGGTATCATAACCTTGAATGGCCTTAAATTGTTGAAATGATCAATTTAGAATTTTATTATGAAAGAAGGAACCTAGATTAACTTGAGAAGCATTAAAAGACCTTTAACATGACAAAATATATTATGTATGATTGTTGTGTTCAAGTTTAGACGAAACCACAAGGCATCAATCGAGTCTTGGCTTTAGCCGGAGGACGCCAGCAATTGCTTGGCCCTAGTTTAGCTAACGGCGAAGTCAAGGCCACCTGAATCTGAGATTCTGCAATTCTGATTTTGGACAGCTAACTTATATGATGCCTATATTGTTAAAAGTAGTTTAAAACCTACTGATACATGTATATAAGTGATTCTTAGATAATATGATGGTGTTTGCCTTGTAATAGGAATGTCCATGGGTAAAAGGGTATTAATCTTAAGCATTCTTAATTTACTTATAAAGTAACTAGATTTTTGCTTTCGTGATGAGCCTATGAGCTGATTTTGTACCATATGTGCATACTTGAATCATGTCAAGCATGATTAAAGACTGTGTTAGCTAACGAACATCTTGAACATATAATACGCTATAAATAGGATTCGAAAGTGTTGATTTCTTAACGTGGATAAACTACGCTTAAGGAAAGTATCTGGACTATCCTTTACATTGTGCAAGTATCCTAACTCTTGCATTAGTTTATTCAACGGATATCGTAAGCAAACCTTATGTTATATTACTTTCTCATTCAAATGAGCAAGTATGTAAATTCTTGAGAAAACTATTATTCATGTTGAACTTGGTATTGTTCTTGAATATTGTGAAAGAGTCTATGTCATTGATTCGGCTAGACTATATGCACGTTTATAAAACTGTCCAAACCAATTGATTGGTGCGGAAATCTTGAAAAACTGAGTTGAACAACCCTTATGGTAAGGGCAGTGTATGTTGTTGGAAACCCCAACACATGAGTAGATTATTACTGTAGTGTTATGCATAACTTAGAGTATTGTAGACTGGTCATATATAGTACTTGATTCTTTTGGGTTATCAGTTTAATATTGGTAATTCTAGTAGATGTTCAATAGTCCTTAGTGACTGCTCAGTATAAATTATTTATCCAATTGGATACATTGATAGTCTTTGAATTCATATATATATATATATATATATATATATATATATATATATATATATATATATATATATTGATCTATATTGAATTATTGTTCTTATTCCAAGAATTGTTGATATTCATTATTCATGATATTATTCTGAAGCTTTGAACTATCTTAGAGATGATACTTCGATACTTCGAACTTGTGTTATAAAACTCATTACCCTTGTTGTATATTACTTGCTGGGAAATTTGTGCTCATCCTTACTTATTTAAAACCATTCAGTTAAGGCAGAACAAGGAAGTGTCTCTAGGAAAGACAAGGGCAAGGCTACCGACTAGCTTGTCCCTTTATGTTTAAGACTATTATGTTGTATTAAGACTATTTTCAGACTATGTTTAAGCTTAAGTAGGATTATGTAATAAGCCTTTATTCAATATTATTATGTAATCTATTAAGCACTGTACGTTGCGAGACTTGGTGGAGTAACTATAATAAATCATTGTATATTATTCTAAAGGGATAAATCACTTTTTGGTCACTGTATTGGGGTTCAGTTTTCATTCTGGTTACCGAAACGTTTTTTATTACAATTGAATAACTGTACTCTCGCATATTACAAAATAGTCATTATTTTCAATTTCCGTCCGAAGAAACGCAATTTTAAAAATTCGATTGTCTTGTCGTGGATGGGTTTTGCTGATGTGGACGGGTTTTCTTTGACCTTTGACCCATCCAACGGCTGATCTATCATTCTTTCCATTTTCAGTTTTCACATACAATAATAATAATTGAATACGAAAAATAAATACTTTATAATTTCATTTATTTATAATAATAATTTATTATTTATAATTATTCATATAAAAATATTTTTATAATTTATATAATTTTTTTAAAAAAATTAAATTTTAAAATTATTATTATTATTATTAGTATTTTATTATTAGTATTAGTATTTAATATTATTATTATTATTATTATTATTATTATTTTTGAAATTATTATTATTATTATTATTAGTTTTGGAATTATTCAAATTTCAATTACTAATAGTTTTGGAATTAGGGTTATTATTATTTTATAATTATAAAAATGAATACAAAATAATGTGTTGAATGTTTATCTTACATGAGGATGAAATGTGAAAAATAATAATTATTATAAATAATATTAAAATAATAATTATTGTAATAATAAAATAATTATTGTAATAATAATAATAATAATTAAAATAATAAAATGACATGAGTTGAGGTTGAAAAAGAAGTGATATATTGGCAAGTTGTGAGAACAAGAGTTTTCCATTTTAATATTCCCCTGCAATGTGCAATGTGCAATCTCAACTCTCAAATAATTAATTATCACGGAAGGTAAAATATCATAAATTAATTTATTATTTGTACTCATACTACGTCTGATCAAATAATAAAACAAATATTAATAATAATAATAATAATACAAATAATAATAATAATAATAATAATAATAATAATAATCATAATAATAATAATAATAATATTTTCAAAATAATAATCAAATAATAAGAAATAGGAATTAAATAATAATATAAGCATGAAATTTTCTTATATTATTAATAAGCATGAATATTTTTTTATGTAAGATAAATCATTCAACACATTTTGTAATCAGCCGTTGGATGAGTCAAAGGTCAAAGAAAACTCGTCCACATCAGCAAAACCCATCCATTTATGCACAGTCAGCTTTTTCGGACGAAAATTGAAAATAATGACCATTTTGTAATATATGAGAGTACAGTTATTCGATTGTAACAAAAAAAAGTTTTGGTAACCAGAATGAAAATCGGACCCCAGTACAGTGACCAAAAAGTGATTTATCCCTTATTCTAAATTAGATCTTTCGTTGTGAATGTGTGATCTTAGTTATTATGGTAATACTTTGAGTATGTGACGAACCGAATTCGAGTGACTAAGTGGCGGTCCGAATTTGGGGGTGTTACACCTAGACTGCAAGCTATAAGGATCTAAAGTATCACACTTGGAATGTTCTTCATTTCTGGAAAACCCAGAAATGAAGAACAGCCTCTAACAAGGATTTGTGAGGCTTATATCTCACTGGTCTGATGTTGTATGACCATGAACTTAGTATGTAGTTGTAGTATTACATAAGTACTATAACATTGATGCACTAGACTGCCGAGATAACATCAAGAACATGAAATTTAAACTGGTCAAACTAGGCCCCTGCAAACTGAATTTGAAGATCTGGGTTTGGTGAAGAACACCTATAGCGACAGAACCGTCGCTATAGAGCCCTTTACTGACACTTAATTTATGAAAATTAATTATTTTATTAAATAATTAAAGAAAAAATAGTTTTTAATTATGAAAAATACAAAATAAATTCCTAAAAATTATTTTAAAGCCTAAAAATGAGTTGTTAATAATTTTAAGTATATTTCATTATTATTTAATATTTTTAAAATATTAATGGTATTTAATTTATTTAATTATAATATTAAATAAATTACTTAAAAATGATTTTAATACTTGAAAAATATATTATGGTGTTAGAAAATATTTTAAGTTATTTTTTATGACTTTTAATATTTTGTGAGAAATTTCATTAATTAATTAATATTAATGGTAATTGATTTATTTAATAAATATATTAAACACATAGTGAAAAATATAATTAATGATTTAAAATCATATAAAATAATTTAAGGGTTAGAAAATATTTTAAGTTATAAAATATAACTTTTGATATTTTGTTATGAAAAACATTAATATTTAATTTTAATGGTAATTATTGGATAATGGATTTAAAGTTTAAAAATCATATAAATGAGATATTAAAGTATTAAAAATATTTTGAGATATTATAGATATATTATAATATTATGTTATGTATTTCATTAATATTTAAAATAAAATAAGTATTAATGATAAGAGAATATTATGGTATTTATATCATATAAATACGATATTAATGATTGAAAAATCATGATAAATTGTAATAAATATTTAAAAATTATTATGAGCCTTTGAAAAATGTTTTGACTGAATAGAAAATTATATAAGATAATTGTGATGCGTTTAGACCGAGTCTTAAGGAAAGTAGGATCGAGAATTATTCGAATAGACCGTCGAGATGTCAAAATTATACCGGATTCAATTCAAACTAAAATAGTTTGACTTGATACCGAGTCATAGGTAGTTTGTGGACATATAGGGTTATGTTTTGTGTTTAGGATTATTTTATAATTATATATATAACAGTATTATACGGTGATGATATTATTCTAATATTGAGAGATCTATATTATCAATAATAGGTCTTCGGATACAGCTATATTGACTGAGTATATGTAGTTGGTGATTCGGGCAAGTTTTCTTTAACTCGACCTCGAGTTGATATTATTCAAATATGCTTATGGTTAATCATTGCTGATTACCATGTCTATGAATTATTGATTCGCACTCTGTGCATATTGCATATGTTCATCAGGTATGAAAGGTTGATCACCTTCATTATCATCTGGTTCAGTTGCTATGTTTATGTTCAATGTTCGTTCAGCTATGAAAATTTGTTCATGCTAGTTCACAATTATATTGTTGAATGTTAGCCAGCTTATAATTGTTCAATTCTTTCAATCATGATATATCTTCAATTAAACTTAAACTTGCTAGGCAAACTTATTGCTCACCATTGCTATATCATGATAAACATTGCAGATTAAGACGACTACGTCGGATACAAGAGAAGCTAGTGACATTATATGTCGGATAGATATGGAATACAGGTATTACGTGAAGGTTCTCGACCTTGGGGATAATGTGTAAGTTTAATGTATAAATAATGTATGTTTATATCTTCCGCAAATAATATAGAATTAATGTACCAGATTCGTGGTGATTAGTACCCGGATCTGGGGATGTTACACAACATGTCCCCTACCAGTCAACACCCAACTGAAACATTGGCCACATGTGATGACCATTGTGACGGCCTCGAATCTGAGGTCCTGAATCACCGCAAATCCGGTTCGATCATTCTATCACTATTACTATTTGCGAAAGATATAAACATAAATTGTTTATACAATACATTACACACTATTCTCCAAGGTCGAGTAACCTTAACTTAATACATAAATCATAACTTATTTAACACATAACATTATTATTATACAACACTATTACAAATCTAATCACGCACAATAACTTTAAGCTAGAACTGTCTTTAACCTTTCCTTGTATCCGATATTTTCGCTTTAATCTGCAATGTTTTATCATGATATAGCAAGGGTAAGCATAAGGATTGCCCATCAAGTTTAAGTTCAATAATATATCTATATATCATGATTGAATGAGTCTAAATAATAAGCTGGCTATAATTCAACAATATAATTTTAAACTAGCAGGAACAAACTTTTGACTGAACAAGTATTATACATGAACAAATATATCTGAACCAAACGGTAATGAAGGTGATCAGCCTTTCATACCTGACTTATACATGCAATATGTACATAGTACAATTCATGGCAACCAGCAATGATTAACCATAAGCTTATCCGAATGAAACAACTCTTAGTAGAGTTAAGTAAAAATAAACTTGCATGAACCATTGATTATCGCAACGCAATTTATAACGCTTTATCCGAAGACCTAATATTAGTAATATAGATCTTCAATATTAGAATAATATCATCACAATATAATACTATTATATATATAAACATAGAATAACCTAAACACATAACCCTATCGATTACATAAACACATATAAGACTCGAGATCGAATTCAAACTATTTCCGATCGACTTGAGCAAAATTATTAATTCTAACATCCCGACGGTCTAGTCGGACTTTTATCGAGTCTAAGTTCAATTAAACTTTGTCTAACACTTAATAATTATCTCAGATAATTTTAATAACAGTAGAAATATTTTTCAAAGTCTCGTAATAATTTTTAAGTAATTATTATCATTTATCGTGTATTTTCAATTATTAAAATTGAATTTAAATGAATTAAATACCACATAATTCTTTTATCATTAATATTTATTTATAATCAAATATTAATAAAAATCATCACTTAATATTATAATATATTTATAATATATCAAAATATTTTAATACCTTAAAATAATATTTATATGATTTTTAAACAATTAAATTCTTTATCCTAGTAATTACTATTAATATTAAAATACTAATATTTTCATGACAAAATATCAAAAGTTATAGGTTATAACTTAAAATATTTTTATAACAATTAAATCATTTTCATATGATTTTTAAATCATTTATTCTATTTTTTCATAATTTATTTAATATATTTATTAAATAAATTAATTACCATTAATATTAATTAATTAATGAAATTCATCCTAAAATATTAAAAGTCACTTAAAATATTTTATTATACCATAATATTATTTTCATGATTTTTTCATGTATTAAAATCATTTTTAAATCATTTATTTAATATTATAATTAAATAAATTAAATACCATTTATATTCCAAAAATATTAAATATTTATGAAATATACTCAAAATAATTAAAACTATTTTTCGACTTTAAAATAATTTTAGGAATTTATTTTGTATTTTTAATAATTAAAAACAACGTTTTATCTATTTTTAATTAATTTCCATAAAATAATAATTAAAAATGGGCTCTATAGCTACAGAACAGTCGCTATAGGTTTTCTTGAGTGTTCTTAAGCGTCAAAGTCACTCACCGAGAGGCTTGGTTTGACCGGATTTTAATCTATGTTCTTGTTGATTCCGGGCTTCTAATTTGTATTAAGATTGTAGTATC
Organism: Panax quinquefolius; assembly: GCA_020205615.1. NCBI lineage: Eukaryota > Viridiplantae > Streptophyta > Magnoliopsida > Apiales > Araliaceae > Panax > Panax quinquefolius. The sequence goes on from CM035162.1 coordinate 83,290,229, forward strand.
CATGTAATACTACATCTGAAATCCCGTTTCAAGGTCATTACACAACATCACAGCAAGATCTAAGCTAGCAAAATGTCTGACAACGTTGTTCTTCATTTTTTGGGTTTTCCAGAAAATGAAGAACAGACGTAGGTGCTACTTTGGTCCCTTGAATCTCTATATCCTCGGCTGGGTTAATGTGATATGAAGGTTCAATCTATAGTCTTGATGTCAGGGTACAACAACATATCCACAGATCGGTCTAATAACAACATATTAAATAAATCAAAGCCGGTCAAAGTAGTGTTCAGGAGCTGTTCTTCACTATTTCTGGGTTTTCCAGATTTTTTCAAGAACAGTCGGTCAACGATACTTTGACCAAGATTATTTTGGATTATGTTAAGGATATAGGTTATCTAAAGCCATTATTATGTAGTCCTTATATCCGATTACAACACCAAAACAACAACATAGCCAAACAAGCAAACCACTGCAAGATACGAGGCTCAGAAACTCTTGTCAGAAGAAATCTGGGCTGCCCAGATTTCAGTTTTCGTGAGTGGTCAACGCTGTTTGACCGCTTGTAACTTTTCATCTAGACTTGATTTGGACTTGATTAAAGTCCTAGATCACAATCCTTACAACATAGAACGGATTCAAAACATCAAACATATAAAATATCAAACACATAAAGATCTAGAAGGCCTGATATTCGACTATCAGGCCATTTTTTAACCTTTTTCCAGAATTTTGAAAACTCGATTTTGGAGCATCTAGATGATATGGATCCAAGTTTTAGCAACCCAGATCATCAAATGACACTCTCCAACATGACTTATGACAACCTATTACAACATTTAACATAAAACACATGGATTTCAAAAATTAGGGTTCTTTACCACTTTGAGCTTTGATCTCTAATTTTTGATCCTTACTACTGTTCTTGAAGAGCTAAGTGGTGATCATAACTTTATTTCTCACTCCTTCTCACTCTATATTTCGAAAATTATAGAGAGAGAGTCTTGGTTGGTTTGAGAAATAAAGTGAGTGATTTTTTCATACTTTTCTCTTTTAAATCTAGTTGATTCATTGAATGGGGCTAGTATTGTAAGACCCCAACTTATTATAAATAAAAATCGAATTTCCTCTATTTATTATTGTTAATAATAAGGTATTAATTTGATATAATACTTTGGTTATAGGTGAAATGTGAAAATTTTGCAAAATAAGCAAGTGGTTATTAAATATTCATTGTTGTCAGGGAATATTCGTTTGGTCGTGGAATATTCTTGCTATCGGGAAATATTCGTACGACTGCGCAGCTATTTGTGGGCCCCATAACGGATAACGATCGGATGAAGAAAATGACAAATTTGAGTTTTTACAAATAACGGCGTAGTTGTTACCGTTAACACTGTTGGAATACCCGGTGGTTAAAATATAGTAATACGTGTGGTTGCACAGTAGCACACGGTATTGCACAGTATTGTTGAATTATTGATTCTTATGTAAGAAGGCACTACTCAATAATTGTTATAGTAATTACTGTTCAATATTTTATTTTATTGGTTCAATAATTGCTACGTTGATATTTTAAATTATTGCTATTCAATAATTGTCACTTCACAGTATCCCCATTATCAAATCAATAATTCATATTATTTGGAATAATATTATTAAATAACATTATTAGCAATGTCTAGAAAGTTCTGTCAAGGAGAGGTTTGGTCACCTAATTGTGCGTCAGTAAGGAGAAATCCTTATCGGAAAGCCACCTCTTTCCTAGGAACTGTCTGGTTATCATTATTGTGATTCTGTAATATTATTTATGACTAATTAATTATTGATTTATATGATAAGGAAATATTTATTTGATGTGGAAATAAATTATGGATTTATTTATGTGGTTATAAATGAAGGAGTTAATGTTGAGGTGTTTTATCAGTATTTTGTCGAATTGGAGGTATTAAAAGATCAAATCGGTGTTCTTAAAGCTCTACTGTGTGAGTTATAATTTTAATTTGACCATTGGATCGTTGTGATTTTTGGATATGTTATACATATATAAGTTGAGTATATATCCACAAATTTTGAACTGTTAAAACTGAACGAATGATTTGTTATGGATTTTTAGAGGTGTTGAAAATCATCCGTTTGTGGATTTCGGATATTTTCTGTCTGGAATTTGGAAAAACTTTCTTCTGCAAAGTTGTAGAGAATTCAATTTCGTGTGGAATGGACATAAAATTCGTATTTTTTTGATAAACGGGTTATTTTCTATAAATTACTAAAGTTTCGGAAATTAAATAATTTTTATTAAATTATGGGTGGGACCCACTTTTTGGTTGGTGTTGAATGCACATGGGCTGCTGAAATTTTCAGAATTGAGGGGCTGAAGATTGTCAACAAAGCATGCGTAGAAGTTTGGTGTAAATAATATTATTATTTTATTATTTAGTCTCCTTTGGCGTTCTAGCATTTTCCTATAAATAGACGCTTAGGTTAGAATTAAAAATCACACCAGAAACAAGTTTTATTTCTCTCTAGATTATCGAGCGTATTTTTGTGAGTATTTTGATACTTTGAGAGTTCTTTATTCAAGACAAGTTTCACAAGACTATATCCAAATTCAATCGAAATCTACCGTTATTTTGAGGTAAAGGATATTGTTTTCTTCTTAAATGATATTATTTTCTTCAATATCATTATGCCGAAATATTGGTCTGAACTTTTTATCAAATTTAGAACTTTTTGTGTCGGGGTTACTATTCACGTATACTTCACTATTCACGTATACGGCACTATTCACGAATACGACACTATTCACCGAAAAATGAGATTTTCTTCTTTTTTTCCAAGATGTCTATTATGGTTACTATCTTTGATTGTATCCATGATTTGATCTTTATTTTTGAATTCTGCTTCAAAATTTGTTATTATGGAGTATTATTGAACTTGGTCAAAACTGTAATACGAATCCCTAATATTTATTCTTTTATCTCACTGGATTCATTTTCTTTAAGATATTTTTTTTCATTCTCAGTCCTAAATGATGATATTACTGAATATCTTTGGCATGTAGTGCAAAGATGAATGATTACCTAGTGAATATCTTTGGCCCGTAGTGAAAAGATGAACAGGTGTTGAGATGAACATGACCAACTAGTGATACAAATGAATATCTATAGCTTGTAGTGCAAAGATGAATATTTGATTAAAGATGTATATTGATTGATGTTACAGGGATAAAAATATTGATGATGGACTTTTAAATCTTAGAAGATAGTAGAATTCATTCTCTACTTGACTCTTCTAATGGATTGTTGTTTCCGCTGCAATTGTTGATCTAAAACTTGTTGTCTATTATATTTTATCAGATTTTTCATGTTGAAGACTAATGATAATTTGTTGTATATTATCTTAGTCATAATATTCTTTACTTTGCTAATTGAGCTCACTCTTTTCCTTTTTGTTCCATTGTTCTTCTCAGGAGGAGAAAATTTAGCAGGAACTAGCCGGGGTATGGAGTGATGATTCGAGATAGCTGTTTAGAAGTCCTCTCATAATTTTTGTAAAATAGTGTATCAATAAGTGTAATGAGGACTCCTTTTGAGTTTGTATACTCTCTAGTAGACAATATTTGTATTCAAACTCACAGTATATGTGTTGTCATATTTTGCACGACAATTATATTACTGAAGTTGTATTTGTTTTTATACCATGTATTTGGCGACTCAGAATGGGTGATGTATACCTATTTTGGGGGCGCCACAGATTGGTATCATAACTTAGGATATACGATCCCCAGTCCGAGATGTGAGACAAGAACTAGGAGGGGGGAGATGGGGAATTCCTTTGCTAGTATGACCTGACTAAGTTTAATTGGTATTTATTTGATCGGTCAAAGTATAGGGATAATATATGACATGACTATTGACCCTTATTTTATGGCAGTATTTAAGAATGACAGCTAAGAACGTTAATAATGGAGTAAATCAGACCGTGGAGACACCTTTGATCACCCCCCAGAGGAACGTGCAACAGGAAAGCAATATTCCTCATGTAAACAACACTACCGAACAAATGATGAATGATGGGATGTTTAGAAGCTTTTTGCAGTTCATACAAAACCAGACGAGGGACACTCGTGCACAGGATACGGGTGGAAATGATAGCAATGCGCGGCTTGTCACAGCCGAGCAGTTTAAGGAGTTGGGACCACCAGAATTTATTGGAAAGTCGGATCCGATCAAGGCAGAAACGTGGGTCAAGCAAATTACCAAGATATTCAATTTCTTGGGATGCATGGAGGAACAGAAGGTTCCATTCGCTATCTTTTATGTTCATGGTGAGGCGGAATCACGGTGGGAGTCTCAAAGCGTACTCCAATTTTACCTCACTCAACATGTCTTGGGAAACATTTTAGAAACTATTTAATGACAAGTACTTTCCTGAAAGTATTCGTCATATAAAGGAGGTGGAGTTTATCAGACTGGAACAAAACAATATGACGGTGTCCTAGTACGAGGCGAAGTTTGCAGAGTTATCCAGGTTTGCACCTCATTTGGTCAAAAATGAGGAACGAATGACGAGGATGTTTCTGAGAGGTCTAAAGCCCGAGATTCGAAAATATCTTATATCTCATAAATTTTCTTTATATTCAGATGTTGTAAATAGGGCTCAATTATTAGAGCGAGATAATGAGTATGTGCAACCGAGGGACCACAACCAGGGTTATACAGGTGGCGGCAGCCATCAGAGCAATGAAAACCAGCATGGAGGAAAGCATTCGGACAAAAGTGGTAACCACTCTGGTGGTAATCGTGGCTGTGATAATAGAAGGAGCGAGTCGGGAGGAGATTTTAAGAAGAGAATGTACAACAATGATAATGTGAAGACGTCATCACAAACACCAACTGTTTCTAGGGGAGGAGAACGAGCACCGGTCGTTTGTTACAAATGCGGGAAAGAGGGACACATCGGCCCAAACTGCCCACAACAATCCAAGGTGTGTTATAACTGTGGAAAGGAAGGTCATATAGCTAGAGATTTTCTAGTTGCAAAACCAAGTTCAACGGGGATGGTGACTCCAAAGGCTATCCCAGACAAGTCGAAGTCGGTGATACCTGGAAGGGCGTTTGTCGTGACTGCCCAAAATGCGAGGAACCCAAATGATGTGATCACGGGTAAGCTAATTATAAACTCTTGCAAAGTTTATACCTTATTAGATACCAGTTCTACCCATTCTTTTATCTCTCCTGCTTGTGCTCAACGTTTAAACTTGACTCCGGATAAGTTAGACCTTGACTTATCTGTTGAGACTCCGTTAGGAGAAACTTTCGTTACATCTACTGTTTATAAATCTTGCTTGATTGAAGTTGGTACCATCACATTACCTGCCTGTGACGCCCCCAAAATTAGGTATACGTCACCCATCTTGGGTCGCCACTTACATGGTACATAAATTCAAATACAACTTACTAATATAACTGCAGTATAATACGACATAAAAATCGTGAGTTTGAATACAAATATTGTCTACTAGATATTATACAAACTCAAAAGGAGTCCTCATTACAACTATTATCACACTATTTCACGTAATAGTGAGGACTACTAATGCTATCCTCTCGACCATTACTTCGCTCCCCGACTGTCCCAAATATGTTCTCATTTCCTCAAGAGAACAAAGAAAGAAAGGGTGAGCTCAACTAGCCCAAGAAGAAATATTATGACTAAGATAATGCGTAATAAATTATCATTAGCCTTCAACAATGTTAAACCGATAAAATACAATAGACAACCAGCTTAATCTGCAATGAATAAGCAATCCATTAAAAGAGTCAAGTAGAAAATAAAGTCTACTATCTTTAGGGTTTTAAAAGGTTTTCATCAATTTTTATCACGAGACTCAAATTTTAATAAATAAACCACCACATCTAATCATCCTCGTATCACTGGCCAAGGATTTTCATCAAATTATCAATGGTCATGACTATACCGAATCACCCCGGTCATAATCATACCAAAAACTATCCATCATCGCATTACAAAAGCCACCGAGGACTTTTGTCACATCATTTATATCAAGTCATGATTATACCGAATGATCCTCGGTCATAATCATACTAAGTTCATCTATGCACGTAAGCCAAAGATAACATAATATAACATGAGGATGATGACAATGACATAATAATTCAATAAAACAAGTTCAAGAATTATTTAATCCATGAATTATTAACGCCCAAATTGTCAACATAATATCGCTTTCAGAGAGTAAAATTCAAGAATGATCGTAAGAATATTTCCATGAAAAGATATCGATGAAACGCAAATATCAAGGATATTCTACTAATTTCATGGAGTATAAAGTCAAAGTTTTAACCAACCGGGTATAATAAAGAATGGAATAACAAAAGAAATCACCACGCATGCGGCATTTTATGATGACAAAAGTTATTCCAATGTAATAATAATAACTAACCAGTCGTGAAATTCACAATCGACGTGATGTTCCAATGTAATAATAAAGATGGAACTGCATCCTGTAAAACACACGTATAGGATATTCCAATGTAATGATAAAAAGACGGAACCAGTCCTGTAAAACACACGCATGTGATGTTCCAATGTAATAATAAAAAAATTTAACCAGTCCCTGTAAAACACATGCATGTGATGTTCCAAATGTAATAATAGTAAGAATGTCACCAAGTATAGGGTAAACCACGATACAAAAGTTATTCCAATGTAATAATAAGCAATGGAATAACATAAGTATTTCACCAAGTATAGGGTATGCCATGATATAAAAGTTATGTATAGGGTATGCCACTTTTACAAAGTTATTCCAATGTAATAATAATGAATGGAATAATGTAAGTTCTCTTCAAGAAGAAAGAATAACACCCTCACTGTAAAAGAACCTAATATAGAAGTAGTGAAGTAGCGTAATACTTCTTCTTCTTTCTATAACTTTCTCTCTATAGCTTTCTCTCTATAATTTCTCTCTCTGTAGTTTCAATGAATTCGTAAGAAAATAATGAAGGAATGAGCTTCTATTTATAGGAAAATGGAATGCATAAGAATTAATCCATGAACTATCCGATTGATTTACTTTAATCTAACTAACATTCCATATTTAAAGAAAAATCTTTTAAATAAAATATAATATATTCTATTTATATAAAAACATTTTACTATGCAAACACTATGCAATACTATGCAAAACACTATGCAAAAACACTATGCAACACTATGCATAATAAAATATAATATATTCTATTTATGTAATAACTTTAATAAAGTATTCTATTTTATATAAAGATGTTTCGCTTATTACGCTAATAATACTTAATAAAACAAAACGCCATTATCGCTATAATAATTCATATTATTAATCGACAATAATGGAATCAAACCGAGTGACTTCTCACATAAGCATCAATAATCAATACCGTAGTGCTACTATGCAACCACACGACATCGCATTTTTACTACCGAGTAGTTCAACAAGAACTACCAGAAAACTTCCGCCGTTATTTCAATAAAATATTTTTGTCGCTTTCAATCCGACAATAATTTCGCTAGGGTCCACCAATGATTGAGCCGTTGTATTTAATATTCCCCGCTAAAACCTAATATTCCCCACCAATCGAATATAATATAACCACTGCATACTACTTTGCAAAATTTATAAATACTACCCACAACTATAATATTATCTCAAATTCACACCATAATATTAAAAATTATTTCGACTAAATTTAAATCTTTATTGATAAAATATGGGGTCTCACAATCTCCCTCCTTATGGAATTTCTCCCTCAAATTAGGGTACGCACTGTATGATAAAGAGGTGAGGATACCTTGAATACCTTTATCGTTGAAAACATTAAATTCATCTTTGCAATCCTACCAAAGATATTCATTAACAATTCATCTTTGCACTACAAAGCCAAAGATATTTATTAACAATTCATCTTTGCACTACATGTGCCAAAGATATATAATCAAAACCAATAATACCGAGACTCAACTTAATAGTATCACAACCATGAATTATCCATGCACCATCGCTAAAGGATATTCGTGTTTTCAATTACTACCATGATTATACCGAATAATCCGTGGTCATAATCATACCAAGTCTATCAATGCACTACTACCAAAGATGACTTTTACCACATCCATGAATTAATATTTCATTCTTCGAGACTCAAATTTCAATAATTAATCCATATCATCGAATCATCCCCGCACTACGTGCCAAGGATATTCATTAAGATCACGACCACAAATTATCCATGCACTACTACTAAAGATAATTGTGTATTCATTAATATCACGACCACAAATTATCCAAGCACTACTACCAAAGATAATTGTGTATTCATTAAGATCACGACCACAAATTATCCATGCACTACTACCAAAGATAATCGTGTATTCATTAAGATCACGACCACAAATTATCCATGCACTACTACCAAAGATAATTGTGTATTCATTAGTATCACGACCACAAATTATCCATGCACTACTACCAAAGATAATTGTGTATTCATTAAGATCACGACCACAAATTATCCATGCACTACTACCAAAGATAATCGTGTATTCATTAAGTATCACGACAACAAATTATCCATGCACTACTACCAAAGATAATCGTGTATTCATTAGTATCACGACCACAAATTATCCATGCACTACGGCCAAAGATAATTGTGTATTCATTAAGTATCACGACCACAAATTATCCATGCACTACGGCCAAAGATAATTGTGTATTCATTAAGATCACGACCACAAATTATCCATGCACTACTACCAAAGATAATTGTGTATTCATTAGATCACGACCACAAATTATCCATGCACTACGGCCAAAGATAATCGTGTATTCATTAGTATCACGACCACAAATTATCCATGCACTACTACCAAAAAGATAATTGTGTATTCATTAAGATATCACGACCACAAATTATCCATGCACTACTACCAAAGATAATTGTGTATTCATTAGTATCACGACCATAAATTATCCATGCACTACTACCAAAGATAATTGTGTATTCATTAGTATCACGACCACAAATTATCCATGCACTACTACCAAAGATAATTGTGTATTCATTAAGATCACGACCACAAATTATCCATGCACTACTACCAAAGATAATTGTGTATTCATTAGTATCACCACCACAAATTATCCATGCACTACTACCAAAGATAATTGTGTTTTCAATTACTACTATGATTTATATACCAAATAACTCCCAATCATAATCATACCAAGTCCATCTATGCACTACTGTGCCACGTATGACTTTCAACATAATATAAAATACGAGGATAATGATATAAAGAATCAATCAAATGAGATAAAGGATAAATATTAAACATTTATAATATAATTTATCCAGATTCAAGAATATCCCCATGTTTTCAATCACTTAATAATCTCATAATCTAATATCATTAATATTATAACAATATTTTAATCACTTCTTAAATTTATAAACAATTTATCTCAATTATTTACGCTTTACCATATAATGCATTTAATCATTCAAAATGCCATACTCATAAAATATCATCACCAATTATCAAATCCTCATCAAAAATATGCATATACTCTATATAGGATTCTCTAGCCATAAAATCCTATTTTCAACTTTGTTACTTCACATAACATATTTAACTCATATGTTCAGAATTAAACTATTTTCATGAAAAATACCAAATTAGTCCCAAAAATATTTTTTTTCTGGGATTTAGCATAATATAGTCCCATAATGAAAATATATTTTCTCGAATTTTTAAAATTCATTTACTATTTTTCAAAAATCAATTTCTAATTAATTCCTTAAGAAATTAGCTACCTCAAGTTTAACTCCAAAATTCCCAAATCTTGGCAGGATCTTACACATGTTAACGTGAGCTTCTAGTTTAAATTTCATGGTCATCGGAGTTATAGAACTCCTGGTTATAGCGTTTTTCATTTTAAACCTAAATATTGAAATAGTCATAACTTGCTCATTTTAAGTCAGAATGAGCTCATTTTTGGACAGGAGGTACTTTATACCATATACCTTCATGTCCCAAAAGGCCAGAATTTTTCTCATAATTTAAGTGGCCGAAACAGTCCCTTAAAGTTTCTGGGCAGTAGCATTTTTTCGAATTTACAGCTTTGGCCTCCTTTGCTAAAATCAGTCCACACAAAAATCTACAACACCTTTTCCAGTAATTCCACTTGGATTAGTTAGGTAACTCATAGATCTAACTCTAGGACTTGACCACACTCAAAAATTCAAAATATAATAGGAGATATGGTCAATTGAATTTCATGTTACGCTTTTCACCAAAATCTGATTTTCAACCCTTTGTGATTTCTAAGAAACTTTCATGTTTTCACATAATAACCAACATAACTCATCATAACACTTACTAATACTTCATATACCCATGATTTTCATTAGTCCAATGCTTTTATTATGACTTTCATCATAATCCTCGTAAATGCATCCTTTTAGTTGAAGAAATATTTGAGGGTTTAAGAAATGGGTTTTGCACCGGGGTCAATACAAAATTCGATTTCACGCCTAGGGTAGGCTAGGAAGTCTTCAAGAATACGCCAAGAAATTTATTAATGATAGAAATATCATTCAAAATCATACTTCGTCCCAAGACTTGGATAGTACGTCACATTAATACCAATTGTGACTTCTATCCCTTAACCTCGGATAAGACCTCACAATGATACCTATAAACTTGCCATCTTCATTCACGATGTCGCCTACAGAAAGGTCCGCTTCGGTGCATTCCATACAAGGAAGTCAACAACGAAAGGTTCGGGGCTCTTTACTTATGGCTTGATATGACAATAATTGACTTTAGTAGTTTGGTTACTTGAATTCGCACAACAAGTTGGTTATGAATATAAAAGCTAACAACCTTACGAAAAGAATGATGAGTAGTTAACCAATTGATTCCTAAAATCCCATCAAAGGCAAATATTTTCAAAGAGATAAGATTGACAGGTAACGTGAAAGTTTCGATTTGAATCAACAAGATTTATAAACAAAGGAGGTAACGGGTTTCTCCCAACTAAGTTTAAACAGATAAATCAAAGTCCAATTTCTCCGAGTCAAATTTAAACGCTTGAACGCAAGCAAGAGAGATAAAATAATAGGTAGAACCCAGATCGAATACGATATAGACTTCGCAAGAGCTTATGATTAACTTACCCGTGATAATTTTATTCGTGTTCCTCGTCACGAGAAAAAAAAACGCCTCTCTTAAACTACCGGCTTTGGCTTGTCTCGGGACATCCTTTGGCATCACTATCTCAATCGGACTTGACTTCACCATACGACAAAAATCGAGCTAAGTGACCTTCTCTTCCGCAATTAAAACACGCTTTGGATTGTCACAGATGTATGACGACGGATGTGTCCCTCCCGTCAAGATTTGAAACATACGACCGTTGGTCGTTCTTCTTCCTTTGAACGGGTGTTGATGCCGAATTTCACGCCATTGTTGAACCCTCTTCTTGAAATTTCCATTCTTATTATCTTGGCCATGATTACCAATCCGAAATGGTTACCATTCTTGACATGATAATTTCCCCACGATGGTTATCATTGTTCATGACCAAATGCCACCAAGATATGATTATTATCGTGTTGTTGCTCATTACCTTTTGGTTGAGCCGACTCAACAACACTCATGTGCTTCATTGCTTATCTCAATATTTTCGATGTCATTTTCAAATACCGCCACCAAACATGGGTTAAATAACATATCACATATTATCCCTATACTCGACCGACCAAATAAATACCACATAAACTTAGGTAGATCATACTAGCGAAGGAATTCCCCGCCTCCCTCTCCTAGTACTATTCTCACATCTTAGCCAGGATCATATCCCTAAGCTCGATACTCAACCGCGACGCCCCAAAATTAGGTATACGCCACCCATCTTGGGTCGCCACTTACATGGTACATAAATTCAAATACAACTTACTAATATAACTGTCGTAATAATACGACATAAATCGTGAGTTTGAATACAAATATTGTCTACTAGATATTATACAAACTCAAAAGGAGTCCTCATTACAACTATTATCACACTATTTCACGTAATAGTGAGGACTACTAATGCTATCCTCTAGACCATTACTTCGCTCTCGACTCGTCCCCAAATATGTTCTCATTTCCGAAGAGAACAAAGGAAAGAAAGGGTGAGCTCAACTAGCCCAAGAAGAAATATTATGACTAAAGATAATGCGTATAAATTATCATTAGCCTTCAACAAATGTTAAACCGATAAAATACAATAGACAACCAGCTTTAACTCTGCAGCGGAATAAGCAATCCATTAAAAGAGTCAAGTAGAGAATAAAGTCTACTATCTTTTAGGTTTTAAAAGGTTTTCATCAATTTTATCACGAGACTCAAATTAATAAATAAACCACCACATCTAATCATCCCCTCGTATTCACTACCAAGGATTTTCATCAAATTATCAATGGTCATGACTATACCGAATCACCCCGGTCATAATCATACCAAAAACTATCCATCATCGCATTACAGTGCCATCGAGGACTTTTGTCACATCATTTATATCAAGTCATGATTATACCGAATGATCCTCGGTCATAATCATACTAAGTTCATCTATGCACGTAAGCCAAAGATAACATAATATAACATGAGGATGATGACAATGACATAATAATTCAATAAAACAAGTTCAAGAATTATTTAATCCATGAATTATTAACGCCCAAATTGTCAACATAATATCGTTTCGTAGAGTAAAATTCAAGAATGATCGTAAGAATATTTCCATGAAAAGATATCGGATGAAACGCAAATATCAAGGATATTCTACTAATTTCATGGAGTATAGAAGTCAAAGTTTTAACCAACCGGGTATAATAAAGAATGGAATAACAAAAGAAATCACCATGCATGCGGTATTGCAGATGACAAAGTTATTCCAATGTAATAATAATAACTAAACCAGTCGTGAAATTCACAATCGATGATGTTCCAATGTAATAATAAAGATGGAACTGCATCCTGTAAAACACATGATATAGATATTCTAACAGAATGATAAAGATTTTAACCAGTCCGTAAAACACATGCATGTGATGTTCCAATGTAATAATAATAAAGATTTTAACCAGTCCGGTGTAAAACACATGCATGTGATGTTCCAATGTAATAATAGAAGAATGTCACCAAGTATAGGTAAAACCACAGATACAAAGTTATTCCAATGTAATAATAAGCAATGGAATAACATAAGGATTTCACCAAGTATAGGGTATGCCACAGATATACAAGTTATGTATAGGTATGCCACTTTTTACAAAGTTATTCCAATGTAATAATAATGAATGGAATAATGTAAGTTCTCTTCAAGAAGAAGAAAGAATAACACCCACCGTAAAAGAACCTAATATAGAAGTAGTGAAGTAGCGTAATACTCTTCTTCTTTCTATAACTTTCTCTCTATAGCTTCTCTCTATAATTTCTCTCTCTAGAGTTTCAATGAATTCGTAAGAAAATAATGAAGGAATGAGCTTCTATTTATAGGAAAATGGAATGCATAGTAATTAATCCATGAATGGTCCAGATTGATTTACTTTAATCTGACGGTCCATATTTAAAGAAAAATCTTTTAAATAAAATATATTATATTCTATTTATATAAAAACATTTTACTATGCAAACACTATGCAATACTATGCAAAACACTATGCAAAACACTATGCAACACTATGCATAATAAAATATAATATATTCTATTTATGTAATAACTTTAATAAAGTATTCTATTTTATATAAAAGATGTTTCGCTTTTTATTACGCTAATAATACTGAATAAAACAAAACATCATTATCGCTATAATAATTCATATTATTAATCGACAATAATGGAATCAAACCGAGTGACTTCTCACATAAGCATCAATAATCAATACCGTGTGCTACTATGCAACCACACGACATCGCATTTTTTTACTACCGAGTAGTTCAACAAGAACTACTTCGTGAAAAACTTCCGCCGTTATTTCAATAAAATATTTTTGTCGCTTTCAATCCGACAATAATAATTACATTAGGGGTCCACCAATGATTGAGCCATTGTATTTAATATTCCCTCGCTAAACCTAATATTCCCCAACAAATCGAATATAATATAACCACTTGCATACTTTGCAAAATTTATAAATACTACCCACAACTATAATATTATCTCAAATTCACACTATAATATTAAAAATTATTTCGACTAAATTTAAATCTTTATTGATAAAATATGGGGTCTCACACTGCCAATCTTATTTCTTTGAAAATTCTTGCATTTGATGTGATTTTAGGGATTGATTGGTTAACTACTCATCATTCTAAAATTGATTGTTTTCGTAAGGTTGTCAATTTTCATATTTCTAACCAACCTATTATGCGAATTCAAACAACCAAACCACTAAAATCAATCACTGTCATATCAAGCCATAAAGTTATTCGTTTATTGAAAAACGGATGTCAAGCTTTCTTAGCCCATGTCACGGACTTTAACAAAAACACGTCAGATTTGAATAATATTTCTGTTGTTAGTGAATTTCCTGACGTATTTCCTGAAGAACTTTCCGGTATACCCCCAGAACGTGAAGTTGAATTCTTTATTGACCTTGAACCTGGTACAAAGCCCATTTCTAAAACCCCATATCAAATGGCTCCTATTGAACTTCAGGAGTTAAAGGTCCAACTACAATAGTTGTTGGACATCGATTTCATTCGTCCTAGTACATCTCCTTGGGGTGTTCCTGTGTTATTTGTAAAGAAGAAAGACGGGAGTATGCGACTTTGTATTGACTACCGAGAATTGAACCATGTCATTATCAAGAATAGGTATCCGCTACCTCGCATTGATGACCTGTTTGACCAATAGCAAGAAGCACAATTTTTTTAAAAGATAGATCTTCGTTCTGGATATCATCAACTGAAGATTAAAACTAAGAATATTCCAAAGACTGCCTTCAGAACTCGGTACGGGCATTATAAATTCTTAGTCATATCTTTTGGATTGACTAATGCTCCTGCTGCTTTCATGGATATGATGAATCGTGTATTCAAAGAATATTTGGATCAGTTCGTTGTTGTCTTTATTGATGACATCCTCATCTATTCCAAAAGCCGTGAAGATCATGAGCGCCATTTGAAGCTGGTACTGCAATGGCTTCGTGATAACAAGTTATATGACAAGCTGAAGAAATGCGAGTTCTGGCTTGAGGAAGTAGCATTCCTTGGGCACGTGGTGTCAAAACATGGAGTATCTGTCGACCCGGCGAAGATTGAAGCCATACAAAGTTCAGAGAAACCAAAGTCGGTGACCGAAGTACGTAGCTTTCTAGGCTTAGCTGGTTACTATCGGAGATTCGTGGAAGGATTTTCTCGAATCACAACTCCGTTAACTCAGTTGACTTGTATAAAATTCGGTTGGAGCGAGGATTGTGAGAAGAGTTTTCAAGAACTCAAGAAGAGACTCATTTCGGCACCTGTTCTGACAATATCATCTGGTTCGGATGGATTTGTTATCTACAGCGATGCTTCAGGTAAAGGGTTAGGATGTGTTCTCATGCAACATGGGAAAGTCATAGCCTATGCCTCGCGACAACTCAAAGAATATGAGAGGAATTATCCTACTCATGATTTTGAGTTGGAAGCAGTTGTTTTCGCATTAAAAATCTGGAGACACTACCTGTATGGGGAGAAAGTGGAGATCTATACAAATCATAAAAGCCTCCAATAATTTTTCACCCAAAAGGAACTCAATATGCGGCAACGACGTTGGATGGAGCTGTTGAAAGAATACGATCATACCATCCAATATCATCCTGGAAAAGCAAACGTAGTAGCTGACGCATTGAGTAGAAGATCATATGCGGGTACGTGTAAGACCCCAACTTTTATAAATAAAGATGAATTTTCTATAAATATTATTTTTGAATATTATAGAATAAATTTGATATAATGTTATAGTTGTGGGTAATATTTATAAATTTTTCAAAGTAAGCAAGTTGTTATAAAATATTCGTTTGGTCGGGAATATTCTTTTATCTGGGAATATTCGCATACGACGGCTACCAATCATTAATGGGCCCCATAACTAAGTATTGTCGAAGTTAAAAACGACAAAATTATCTTTCTATAAAAATAATGGCGAGGTGTTATTGTTAAAACCGTTGAACTACCCGCGGTAGTAAAAGTAAAGTAATACGCGTGGTTCATAAGTAGCAATACGGATTGATTATTGATGCTTACGTGAGAAGTCACTCACCTATACTCAATTATTGCTACATAAAGAATTGCGCATCATATCTCTTATATTATTGATTCAATTATTGTTACAATATCATCTCAGTATAATATGTTATATTATTAAATCAATAATTGAGACGACAAGTTATAAATGATTAATAATTGTTGAAAGATTAAATATGTGTTGATTAAAAATAAAATGATTTGTGGTAATATTTATTCAATCCTCATGTATATAAAGAGTCTCATTATGAGGCGTTTGTGGTAAGTTTGGTTATTTTATGGGGGCCCATATGTGTCATCATCTAAGAGTCTCTTCACAATAGTAATTACCTTCGTTAATAGTAATTACATTCAATCAATAGTAATTACCTTTACCAACGTCAAACCACTTGCCGTTTCATATTACAAAAGGCCGAACCACTTGTCGTTTCACATTACAAAGGCCGAACCAATTGTCGTTTCACATTACAAAGCGCCAAACCACTTTTCTTTTCACATCACTGGGTCGTCGAAGCCACTTGCCTTTTCACATGGCAAGTGCTAAGCTAGAAATCTTTTATAAATAGAGGCCTAGTGCTTCATTATTTTCATGAATTCATTCAAGCTATAGAGAGAGAAAGTATAGTGAGAATAAGAGAGAAAGAAGAAGAGTATTCTCATTACTACACTACTCGCAGAGATTCAATCTCCTACTAAAGTAAGGGGTGTTATACTTTCTTATTCATGAAGAGAACTGTTGTTATTCCATTGCTTATTATTACATTGGAATAACTTTTGATATCTGTGCTTTACCCTATACTTGGTGACATTCTTCTATTATTCTGCTGGAACATCCTCGTCATGTGTTTTACACCGACCGGTTCCGCCTTTATTATTATTATTCTGCTTGGAACATCCTCGTGCGTATGTGTTTTACAATCAACCTAGTTCCGCTTTTTTATTATTATTCTGTTAGAACATCTTGTCATGTGTTTTTTACGCCGGACTGGTTCCATTCTTTATTATTCGTTGGAATATCCCGTCTGCATGCGTTTTACGCCTGGACCGGTTCTCGTTATTTATTATTCTATTGGAATAACTCCGCCAGTCTTTGCATATCGCATGCATGGTGATTTCTTTTGTTATTCCATTCTTTATTATACTCAATTGGTTAAAACTTTGGCTTCTATACTCCATGAAATTAGTGGAATATCCTTGATATTTGCGCTTCATCCAAAGATCCTTTCATGGAAATATTCTTCTAAGTATTCTTGAATTTTACTCTACAAAGCAATGATCATGTTAACAGTTTGATGTTATTGGTTCCTGGATAAATTAATTCTTGAACTTGTTTTATTGAATTCTTATATCATTGTCATCATCCTCATGTTTATATTATGTTGAAAGTCATCTGTGGCATGTAGTGCATAGATGGACTTGGTATGATTATGACCAGGGATTATTCAGTGTAATCATGACTGTAATGTTACAAATGATGTAGTAAAAATCCTCATTGGCCCGTAGTGTATTGATGGACAGTTGTTGGCATGATCATGACCATTAATGAATACACAAATATTCTTGGCCTGTAGTGCATGGATAATTGTGGTCGTGATACTAAAGAATATCCTTGGCCGTAATGCAGGGGTGATTCGATGATGTGGAATATTTATTGTCGAGTCTCAATTTATAACAAAGATGAAAAACCTTTTAAATCATTAAAGATAGTAGATTTTATTTTCTACTTGACTCTTTTAATGGATTCTTGGTTCCATTAGTAGTTAAACTTGATGTTTATTATATTTTATCGCTTTAACACTTGTTGAAGGCTAATGATAATTTATTCTCGCATTATCTTAGTCATAATATTTCTTCTCGGGCTAGTTGAACTCACCCTTTCTTTCACCGTTTCTCTTGAAAATGAGAATATAGCCGGGACGAGCCTCGGGAACTGAGTAATGGTCCGAGGATAGCATTAGTAGTCCTCACTATTCTCGTGAAATAGTGTGATAATAATTGTAATGAGGACTCCTTTTGAGTTTGTATAATCTCTAGTAGACAATATTTGTATTCAAACTCACAATTTATATTTTGTCGTATTGTATACCTATATGTTGTATTAGTAAGTTGTATTTGAATTACGTACCATGTATCCAAGACCCAAGATGGGTGATGTATACCTAATTTTGGGGAGTCACAACAGTATCAAAGCTTAGGATATGATCCCCGGCTAAGATGTGAGAATAGTACTAGGAGGGGAGAGACGGGAATTCCTTCGCTAGTATGACCTACATAAGTTTATGTGCTATTTTATTGGTCTCATTGTAATGTAGGGATAATGTGTTACATGTCAATTAACCTTTTGTTTTGTGGCGATTCAAAAATGACATCAAAGAATGTTGAGAATAGCAATGGAGCACAGCAACCGCTGATTCACCACATATCAATAATCGTGGATAATGTGCATCGTGAAGGCGACAATCCTCATGCAAACAACAACAACACCGACCAAATGATGAATGATCAAATGTTCGTAGGCTTTATGAAATTCATGTAACAAAGAAAGTAGAGCGGCTCTTGTCCAAAACGTAGGTGGAAACACTAGAAACTCTCGAGCGGCACACCGCTAAACAGATTCAAGGGGACCAACCGGAGTTTAAGGGAGAGCCAAAACCACTTATGGGCGGAATCATGGATAAAGCGTATCACCAAGATATTTGATGTCTTGGGATGCTCCGAGGAGAAAAGGTTCCTTTGCCGCCTTTATGTTGCTGCGCGGAGAGGCGAGATTCTTGGTGGGAATAGTTAAAACGTACTCAACCCATCAGATCAAGATATCTTGGGAGAAGTTCCAGAGTCGTTTCAACGACAAATACTTTCTCGAAAGTATTACCATACACATGAAGGAGGTGGAGTTTATCAAGTTGGAACAAAATAATATGACCGTGTCGCAATACGAGGCAAAATTTGCGGAAGTTATCCCTGTTTTATCCCACTTGGTGGATAATGAAGAGAATGGGCGCGAATGTTTTTAAGAGGTTTGAAGTCGAGATACGTCAACATCTTATTTCTCATAAACCGTGTTTATATTCGGATGTTGTAAATAGGGCTCGATTAGTGGAGCGCGATAACGAGTTAACGTAACTAAAAGAGAGCAAAATGGAAAAATTATAATACCAAATGAGAGTAGTCATCAAGCGGTGACAACAAGCGTGGAGGGAATCAATGGGCGAAAATGGTAACCACTTCGGTGGTAATCGGGACAAAACAATAAGAATGGACATTTCAAGAAGAGGAGATTCAACAATGATGGAAAGACGCGTAAGACCAAAGACCCGTTGTTAAGGAATGAGAAAGACCACCTATCATATGCTTCAAATGCGGAGGGGAGGGACACATCAGTCCAAATTGCGCGATGCCGTTGATGAGTGAGTTTTATACACATGAATTGGATACATTCAGGCTTAATTTATTATTGTTCTCAAGTCTTTTAGATTATTTTTTAAGTGTTTATGTCGATTCAAGCATGTTTTATGTTATTTTGTAGGAATTGGGATAAAAGATACATGGATCGACGTTCGGGGTGGCTAGATTCGTGTTTTCGGCTTGTCATTTACACAGCAGTCACTTCAAAGCCAATTTGAGTATTTCTACAAACCTTATTTCGAAAATCTCAAAGAATGAAAGTTGTAGATCTACTTTTTCTCTTTCTGAAACATCTTGAATCATCAAAATCGGAGTTTGGACGAAGAAGTTATGGCCATTTTCCCAAAGGACGTTGGAGCAAAAAATGTCAGAACTTGTAACAGCGCCGGGGCGCTATTCTTAGTTAATTTCACAGCTTTGGGACGCTATAAGGCAGTGTCTGAGAGTCAAGCCCAGCGCTGGGGCGCTGGGGAAGAGGTTGGTGATGGCCTGGACGCGTTTTGGGCGAATTTTGATAACTTTTTTACTCCAAATTGGATTGGGTTTGTTCCTAAACTAAAAAATGGACTTGTAACCTATAAATACATGATGTAAGGCATAAAATAAAGGGAGATTACATAGATTAGACTAGATAAAATACTCTTTTAGATTAGAACATAACCCTAGTTCTTATTAGTTTTGGGGATTGAAGCAACTTGGAGACCATTGAAGATTCAAAGCAAGAGCGAAAGAGGAGTCTCAAGGCTACTGACAATAGATTATATTCTCTTCTCTTCTCTTACTTTTATCTTTTAATGTCTATTCAATTGTAGATTCTTGATTTTAATTCATTAATTATGAACTAACTCTTTCATTAAGATTTCAATTGAACTTTTTATGATTATGAATTGATTATTTGATTTATTCTAATTATTTATGTTGAAGTGAATTGTTCATCTTGCCTTATGCTTATTGATTAATTATCTGATCAGTAATTACCTTGTTACTCTAGAAGGAAATGAGAAAGGAATTCTAGGGTTAGAACTGGGCATGGTGACATGTGACTTAGTTATTTGCACAGTGAATAAGTAGGTTTATGAATAGAATGAGAATATCTATTTGTCGCATGTAACACATAAGGAATTGGGATTATAACGAGTTTAATTCAATTGTTTTGCATAGAGATATAGCAAAATTAATCTAGATTAAATAGAAGGCAATTTATCACTCGAGAGAGGGCTTTTGGCATTTGAGAATTTCTGTTAACAATTCAGTAGACATAATAATTGGGATAATTGGATAATTGATTTATAGTTCATAATTGGGGATATTGGAGTCTTAGCCTTTATTTATTTGAATTCATTTATAAAGTAACCTAGTTTTAATTGATTAATTTAGTTTTATTAATTAGAAAAATCACGATTTGAGATTGTTTAAATAAAATTAGTTTGGTTAAGAATTAGTACTTGGTGATTTTTATCAAATAATTCCTCGTGGGAACGATACTCTACTTTCACTTTATTACTTGTTGATCGTATATACTTGCACGTTCATTGATTATGAAATCGATCAACAAGTTTTTGGTGCCGTTGTTTTGGGAATTAATTTAATAATTTTTACCAATATTAATTTCAATCAAATTAGTCTTAATTTAAACATTTTATTTTTATTTTAATTCTCTTCCTATATTTCTCTCTTTTTCGAATACCATGGATGAGTTTAAGTATCAATGGCCATACACAAACATGACTCAACCAATGGAAACATGGCGTCCACAATCCACACAGCAGGTAGCAATGGTTTGTGATTATTGTGCTAGAAATCATATGAGTCATCAATGCCCCATTAGTTTCGAGCAGGTACACTATGGTGGTGATTACCCCAATAATTATGTCTATCCCAACAACTATCATCATGATTGGGGGTATCACCCGAATTTTTCATGGAGTAACAATCAAGCCCCGAGACAACAAAACAATTCCGGGTTTCAAAATCAGACACAACAACAAGAGCGGAAAGCAAATTGGGAAGAAGCCTTGGATAGATTTATTACAGCTTCTGAAAAGAAACACGAGGAACATGAAAGGAAACAAAATAAAAAAGATCTGAATACACAAAGCATAAATGCGTCGATCAAGAATCTGGAAAATCAATTAGGGCAGATAGCACATGCGTTGAACTTCCATCTTCAATACACTTGGCTCTATGACATGGATGCCGAGACTGATGGTGAGCTCGAACCAAATCTGCAACCGAATGTGCCAAATGATATAGATGTTGAAAGAGAGGAAAGACTTGCGGACCAAGAAAAGGAGATCGACGATGATCTAACTTTGAGTACCAACGAAGATGAGATGATTTCATTAGTATCCCATGTGCCTCCTCCACTAAAGTTCAATAATCTGGGCAGTTTTGCAAAACCATGCCCAATTGGCAGTCATGTCTTCGGCAAAGCTCTTTGTGACATAAGAGCTAGTGCAGTTGTGGAGTAGACGCACGTTCATACCACAAACTGACTGCAGAGCAATTACAGAGCAAAGTTAGGGCTTTTTTTTTATTTCATCGACCAACTCTGTGATAACCCAGGATTTCGAATAATCCAAAATTTGAGAATAAATTTTTTTTTATTAATATTAATAATGATTATTAATTTTGTGACAAGTTTCTGTGATACGAGTCTCGAGAAGGTCAATTTGTGTATTGACTGATAAAATTAGAATAAAGTTGTGCTTAAAAAGATGAGAAACCCTAACTCTAATTTCTGGAAAGGGATTCGATAGAAAATATAATTAAAATAATTATATTGATGAGAATGTGTTTGTACTGTATA
This sequence comes from Panax quinquefolius, assembly GCA_020205615.1. Classification (NCBI taxonomy): domain Eukaryota; kingdom Viridiplantae; phylum Streptophyta; class Magnoliopsida; order Apiales; family Araliaceae; genus Panax; species Panax quinquefolius. The sequence continues at coordinate 83,312,787 of CM035162.1, forward strand.
TAGAAATTTTGATCAATGATTGATCAGATAAGGTTTAAAATTTATAAACTCTAATAAGAGATTAGAAACCCTAATCTCAGGATTAGAAATCCTAACGCGTAGTTAGATACCCTAATCGAAAGCCGGGATTCCTAAACCCTAATTAGGAAACCCTAATCCTAATTGGCAAGTATAAGGCGTTAATTAAACTTAAAATATGATTAGAAAACCTTAATTATATTTTAGTTATTTTAATTTCTATTTTACAACCCTAATTGTAATTTGGAAATTTTATTTTTCTATTAGAAACCCTAATTCGTGGGTTGTAAACCATAATGACCAATTGTGGCCCTAATTGCTTAATTAGCAATTTTAATTAGGAATTATTAATCCTAATTAGCAATATTTAAGTTATGATTAAGAAATTTTAGTATAATTAGAAAATTCTAATTATAATGTAGAAATATTAATTTTCAATTTTTAGAACCTAAATTGGAAGTTTTAGAAAATCAAATTGCTTAACCCTAAGGGTTCCAAACCCTAAACCCTAAAGGATTTAAACCTTAAACCCTAACCCTAACCCTAAACCCTAAGGGTTTGGCTAATTGACAAGAATGCCATTAAATATAAAATCCAAATGACCATTATGCCCTTTTTACTTTCTTTAAATGGTAACTTGAAAAATTCACCAACACCTTTAGTTGGTGAACCACTACATTGACTTGGTGAGTGTATAATCTCAGTCACCAGCCGAATTTTTCAGATCAAGCAACAAATCAAGCATTATATATAAGTTATGAGAGAGAAAAAATCACTAAAGTTGTCATTCTTCATATAAGCTCTCACCAACTCTTATTCTCTCTCAAAGCTCCGAAATTATCAAGTAGGTCAGTCCTAAAAACAGCCCTTGATCAAACAATATCAGGTTAGGAAGATCAAGATCAAGATCAAGATTTGAACAATAAGGTATAAACCCTAAAATCTAATTTGATCTTGTATACTAAGAAAGTTTTTGTGTTTAAGTGTTTAGAATCTTTCTAATGGATGTTTTATGAAGATCTATGATGATCTATCATGAATCCATAGCATCAAAGTTCCTTAAAATGGTGTTTTTCAAAATATGTCCAAGAACAAAATTTGTGGCCTGACAAGCTAATGTCAGAAGCCACAGATTTTTGTTCGTTTGTTGTTTTTGATGTTTTAAAGTTGTTGTGTGTAGCTTGTTATGTTGTCTTTAATCTGCAAGTGGTAGTACAGCCATAAGATGTCTAGATCGTAGTAATGTTATAGGCAATTGGCCCGTTGAATAAGGGCTTGATGAAAATAAATTCTCAGGTAACCCAGAAAGTATGTTTCAGTCTCTAACAAGCTTTTCTAAGTAATAGATCTGATAGGTTTATGTGTTTTGTTGATGTTATGGTAAGCATGTTATAGCCTGTAAAATAGAGTTTATATTCATGTCTTTAGATCCTTTAAACAAGCAATAGGTTGAATGGAGTGATCAGTCAAAGTAGCATCCTCGATCACGTTTTCTATTTTCTGGAATTTCTTGAAAACATGTGAGCCAAATTTCTGACAAGGTTTGACCTCATCAAATCTGATCATTGTTATGTTTTTGAACTGAACGGTTGTTATAGTTATGTTCTATGACACCTGTGCTATAGATTTAAACAAATAGAACACCTAATTAATGATCAGAACATCAAATTAATCAAGCATGAAAGTACCTACTGTAACGCCCGAGAAATTCGGATCATTTGTAAAAATATTTTAAAGAATTAATTAATGAATAAAATAATATTATTTGTTATTATATGTGTTAATAAGATGTATGTCATTCTATAACCTAGAAACATCAGAAGATCGTAGTATTTAAACCATGTGAATGAATTAAAGTGTTTGAATTTCCAAGACGAAAATAAATATTTTTCGAGAAAGTTTACGAAAAACACTATTCACCGTTTATCGCTCGGGAATTATTTTTGAACTTCCGAGAAATACGTAACGTTAGAATATCGAGGCAAGATGGATTATGTAATAATAATCTAAGTATGGAAAATGCAATAATTCGCATGCGGACTTAAATTAAGAAAATAGGTATTAAAACCTAATGAAATGAATTAATGTAACATGGTAGAAAATACAAGTTCAATATAAATAAGGTGTAGATCTATATGGGAATTATACTAAGCCCAAGTGGTTTATAAAGTGAAGCCCAAACCAAATGCATGCCAGCCCACAAGAAAAAAGAGTTATTAACTAGACCTAAGCCAAAGGATGATCCAATGGGTAAAGCAATGATCCATGGTTCAACCCATTGGTGAACTTGGAGAGCAAGAACTTTAAGTGAGGAGCAAGTGTTGTGTTGAGCAAGAAAAAAGGAGTGGTGAACAAGATTACATAGTGGCTAAGTAGATAAATAGTAAGGAGGTTAGTTTAAGGAGGTGGGATGACATAAAGACCATTATGCCCTAACCTTAGCTCCTCTATAAATAGCAAGCCTCAATTCATTTGTTGCTTATTCAAATTTCTTCCAACTTCTTACAAGATAAACAACATAAGTGTTAGAGAGAATAAGTCACATAAGCACTTATAAGTCATCTCAACTTTTGCTAGATTTTCCAAAGTGAAGTGAAGTAAAAGTTCATCAAAGGTAAATTATCTTGTCTCTTCCATCTCTATCATAATAGGATTGATAGAGAAGTGGGATGGTTTAATGATATCATGTCATAAGTCATTGATGAATGAACTTAAGCCGAATAAGTTGAATAAGTAACTTGAACCTAAATAAGTTAATGAACTTATGAAGAATTGCCTTTGTTGTCATAAGCATGAGAATTGTAGATAATAAGTGAAATAAGTCATTGACTTATGAGAATAAGTCAAAACCTACTTTGATGATAAGTTGGTGTAACAAGTAACTTGTAATGTCTACATGATTGATTAAAATCCACCTAGAATGATTAGTAATGAGGATTCGCCGGAATTCACACGATTGGACGATAATCGTCGAATTCGTGAAATTCTCGAAATGAAAGTCGTATTTTGTGTTTGAGGTCATAAACGTTGGTTCTCGATGGAGACAAGTCATATTTGGCATTATAGAGTTGCGGACTCTAAAATGGCCGGATTCCGACTTAGAACGAAGAAACGAGCGTTGAACGTTCACGAACTTTTATCGTTTTTGTTAAAATGAACTAATAGGTGAAATTTTAGCAAACGAAGTAAAATAGATAAAATTCTTGCATGAACGCATAGAGCACATAATTTGTGAACCATAGGCTCTTGAACAAGCCAATTCGGACTTATAACAAAGAAGTTACGAGTCCGGGAGTTTCACAAAATTTTCAAAACTGTCCAAGTTTTCTTGTGCTTGCAAGTCAGCGCATGCCACCTGACCAAGGAAATAAATAAACCCGCCATGATGCAAAGTGGCCATCGACCCACGAGAGTCATGCCACAACATGAACATTTAACACAGAGACTCGGCGTCGTCAAGGTCTTTAGTCCGGATTTTTGAGTACTAAGTGGTGATGCTTGCAGTATACAAAGACCAAGTGCAATAATATAAGCGTTGCGATTACCCGACCTCATAACATAGACAGTGATGAATGTTTACAAATGAACATGAGGAGTAATTGTTAATCAATTAAATAAAGATCTTAATGAAACATAGTTATGACATATTAAAACTTAAGTATATTCACTTAAGGTTAAGATTAAGTCAATTACTTATGAACGTAAGAGTGATGTAATGGAAAGCCGGAACCAATAATAATAAATCTAATCCGTAATTAGATTGAGAAGAAGGGTAAGATTTTTTAGGAACCATGTGTGATCATTCATGACCTAATGTTCTATGTTATGCTATCGTCTAATATAGAGACCTTAAAGATGTGACTTGCACGTGTTATATCTATAAGCAGACGCTAAAGGCAAGTACTCTAATCCTTGTTCCAGTTTGATCTGGACAAGTTTTTGTGATTCATGTATTCTTCGCATGAGTTAATATCTGAGGAAGTCAAAGCCAATCCTTTTGGCTAGACGTATACTATGTTATTCTACCAAGTGTTGATAAGAATTTACCAAACTAATATTGTTGTGGTTTTCAAAAGTAGATTGTGTATGCTCAAATTGTTTTGTCGTCAAACGACAGGCACATGAGGTTGCCACAACTTAAATGTATACATGTTTAATGAATGTAGTGTTGATCAACATAGAGTACTATAGGCTGATCACCTAGACGTGCTCGTAAGATATGTCGAACTTACGGACTTCGTATTGGGATGTCCTTTTCAAAGTACATAAGAAATGCTTACGGTCTTGAACCGGAATTGATGTTATACTGAATATTGTTGTTGTAAAACATTTTGAATGAAAAGAAGTGCTATTTTGAATTATCAATAGTACTTCGTAACTATTGTTCAGTTATTGAAGATATACGATTCCTATGTTTCAAGCATGCTATTTTCCTAGAATTGTTGTACTTGCTGAGCTAGTTAGGCTCATTCTTGCTTGAACCATTTGAATGCAGCTAAGACAAAACGGACCGATGGATCCGGTAAGGATAAAGGGAAGGCAAAGGCGAACCCGTAGATTGCATCTGTAATAGTATAGGTTTTGTAAGAAATAATATTGATATTATGACAAAGACAATGTATTGGTTGTAAAGAACCTGGGGAATGTAAATATTCTTTTGATATATATATAAGACATATCTGTTCTTTTGAGGCATTTCAATTGAATGTTTATGTGAACTGTAGCACCGTGTAGCACCATCTGTCGGGTTGGAAGATACCCAGATTTGGGGGCGTCACAGGTTGGTATCAAAGCATTAGGTTATAAAACTTAAGGGGGGAAATAAAACCTTAAGTCATAACCTTAAGAAAAGTCAAAGAATAAAAGATGGAAGTTAACCTTATAAAGATGCATTATATATGTTATGTGTTTTTATTATACTGACGTTTACTAATCAACTTTTTGTGTTGTTGTAGATGTCAGGTGAAAATAGAGATGTACAGGTAGTCAGCGAAGGGTCGGTAAACCAGATAGAAATCATACCGAACCCCATAGCAGCGGATCCCGAGATAGTTGTGGTGGATTCTGGAGACTTCGACAGCTTAGACCTCATGTCCGTATTTGACGGCATGTTGGAAGAAGAAGTGAAGGTAGTATCCTTCAATCCAGTAGCTATAGCAGCAGAAATAACTCCAGGGGAGTTGATGATGTCACTAATCATGTTAGTGATAGATAGGAACGTACACTACTGTCAGGAGGTCAAGGAGATGAAGGCGGAGTTCCAAGCGGTTATAGAGGACAAGACGGACATGGAGTCCATGTGGGAACAGGAACATGACGAGAGGGTTTTGGCTAAGGACAAGGTCCATGAGCTAAAACAGGAGGTCTTTAAGCATAGGAGCGAGCTAAAGGCCAAGAAACAGAAGATAGGGAGAATGTCCTATATCCATAGCATTTCTCATGAGGATTTCCGATTCTTGGTGTAGTTGGTTATCCCAGAGACCACAGGCGCACGCCTTACATCTATCAGTCGAGATATTATTGTCGATCTTGCCAAGGCAGATTTCGAGAATGCCTTAAGGCAAATGAGATGGAGTAGTTGTTAGAGTAGTTAGATATGTACATATTTGTGTATCTAGTAGTGACGTACAGCCCTCTTTTGTATAATCAAGGGTAGTCTTTTGTAAATCCCAATTTTTGGAAATCAATAGCGGGAAAGTAATGTATCCAGCTTAGGCTGTTTTATGTAACTGATGTAGAATTATACTACAATGAATTAATATAAGTTTTCTTTTTCGAAAAATGTTAAGTAATGAATGTTTAAGTTATTGTTTAATATGGAATAATAACTAACTGATAGGAAATGAATATAAACGAATTATGTGTTTATTGTAACAGCAAAATGCCGCCAAGAAGAGTACCACGTACCCAAGGTGCGAACACAAATCAACCAGAAAGAGGTCCGATTAACCCCATACAGGAATTTTTGAACCTTTTAACCGCAGCGTTTAACCAAACTGGGGCTAATATCCCCATAAATCCTGGTGTAGTACGAGCTACTACATTCAAGGACTTTAAGAGTGTGGGTCTGCCGGAGTTCAAAGGAACTACGGACCCTATCGAAGCCCAAACGTGGGTGAGGGAGATCGAGAAGGCATTTGTGATAGCAAATGTCGACGAGGCCCAAAAAGGTTGCCTTTACACCCTACATGATGAAGGGAGAGGCCAACTTTTGGTGGGAGGCCAATCAGGCGAGGGCCGGAATAGATGTTATAATGTGGGAGAGGTTCAAGGAAATATTCTACGAGAACTACTTTCCCATGAGCATGCAGGGAAGGATGGAGATGCGATTTCTAGATTTAAAACAAGGGGACATGACGGTTCACCAGTATGCCGTCAAGTTTAATGAACTGGCAAGGTTCACTCCACATCAAGTGGATACCGAGGTGAGGAAAGCTCGACGATTCGAGCAGGGATTAAAACCCTGGCTCTATAATTATATCTCTGTGTTCCAAAGTACTTCCTTTGGAATTGTTTTAGAGAAGGCAATAATTGCCGAAGGTGGTAGTGAGGCGTTGAGCCAATACCACAAGGATAAGAAAAGCAAGGCGAAAGTTGGTGGAGGAGTGAAGGTTGAAGGTGCCAGCGGGAGTGGCGAAGGGTATAAAAGGAAGGTGACTAGCTCAGGAAATCCCTTAGTGAAGCTAGGGGACCTGAAAATGAGGATGGAGGCCTGCAAGACCTGCGGGAAGACTCATTTAGGAGTCTGCCTCAAAGGTAAAGCCGTGTGTTATAATCTGCATGACGGGAGGGCATATTAAGCCAAACCGCCCAAGCTCAAGAATAACCATGGATGCTTTGTATGTGGGTCAACAGACCACATGGCAAAGAACTGCCCAAAGAAGGGGACAGACGGGAATAAGGGCACCAATAGTGGTAAGTTAACTATTGGGGGTCCAGCGCAGCCGGGTAGGCCAATGGCCCGTACCTTTAATATGACCGTCAAAGACGCGATGGCCTCCAGGGAAGTAGTCGCAGGTATTATTTCGATCAACGACTTAAATACATACGTGCTGTTTAACTCGGGTGCTACTTGTTCGTTTATCGCATGTGATTTTGCTAGACGACTAGGATTGCTTCCTGAAAAGTTGCCTATACCTTTGAACATTAAGGTAGCAAACGAAGAGATAATTCCTGTTGAAGATATTCATAGGAGTTGTTGCGTAGACATTCGAGGTTGTAAATTATCGGTAGATTTGGGTGTCTTCCACGGATAGGAGACCGAATTCAAATAGACATTGTGTGCTGTGAGCGACACCAATTTCATCTATCTATCTACCCATAATAAATCATGAGCAATGCAATAGATAGAATAAAAATCTTTCCTTAAGGGTTGGATCGTTGAGACTTTGTATCTACCGAGAGTAATTAATAAAGAATATGTGACACCCCAATCCCGATTCCACGGTTATTCAACTAACCTTAAACATCTACCCATAAAAATCATAAATAAATAAAAGTCTTCCCTTAAGGGTCATTCCAAATAAAATAATCTTAAAACTAACAAACATCATCAAATAAAACAAATAAGTCTTCAATCAAGTCTTAAATAAAATTCATCCAAAAGTTTCATCACTTGTTTACTAGTGGAAGGTTCATCGGTTCTTTCGTTCTTAAGCTGCAATGTTATTATTAAGCAAGAGTGAGCACTATTGCCCACAAGTATAATAATGAAATAACGATATAATAACATGCGAATAAATCAAAGACATCCGAATAAAAGCTCGACTTTTGAATCAAGAATGAATAACAAGAATCAAAAGAATTACGAGGGTTATAAGACCTTGAACTATGTCCTAGGTTATCAAGGGTTATACTTGAAACCTTTAACGATCGTAAGACTATGGACCTTTCTTCTCGTGCTTAGGGGATCGACCCTTAGTACCATCTTGTGCACAATATCTTAACACTAACGCATAAAGTAAATCCCTTTATAGGGTTGTTCATCTCGGTTTGACATTCGAGTCCGCACCAAAAAGGAAGTTTGGTTTGGATAATTCATCAAGGGTTACGAAATTTAGAACGTTCATCAACTATGGACTAGTTGAATCGATAAAGGTTCATTAGTCTAATAAGGTTCAATAATAATGATATTCAATTTGAATAATAATCTCGAAGTATCTGATAGAACAATTATTGTATAAGCTGAATCATGCTTTGAAAAGATAATCAATCTTTAATATAACATTTGAACTTGAATAATAGTAATGATAATTTACTCGAGGTAAATAATAAACTTGAACAATAATGACAAGTAGGGTTAGGAAACTTGCCTCGTGCGTAGGCTAAACGATTACTACTTTCGTTCACCACAAATCCTACACACATACCATATGTATTCACGACATTCATTAGTTACATTTTTACTTAATTATTTAATATAAACTCCACTTTATTTAACAAATCATTACCCTTCTAATTTAATTACTTAATTAAATTAGAATATTTTCATTCTCTTACTATTATTACACTCGAATAAATTATTTCATAATAATTTCCATCGAATATTTATTTTATTCCATAAATATCTCAATTAAAATATTTACTTTATTTTATAAATATTTTAATAATAATTTTCATCGAATATTTATTTTATTCCATAAATATCTCAATTAAAATATTTAATTTATTTTATAAATATTTTAATAATAATTTTCATCGAATATTTATTTTATTCCATAAATATCTCAATTAAAATATTTAATTTTTATTTTATTTATTTTATTAATATTTTAATAATAATTTTTAATAATCGAATATTTATTTTATTTTATTCCATAAATATCTCAATTAAAATATTTAATTTATTTTATAAATATTTTAATAATAATTTTCATCAAATATTTTTTTTTTATTTTAAATTTTTATTTTTTTTTATTATTTTGCCAGTCATCAAATATTTATTTATTTTATTTTAGTATTTTTTATTTTATTTTTTACTTAGGCTATTATTTTTAAATTTTTTATTTATTATTACGATTTTCATAATTTAGTTTAGTAGCATGAGTTACCGAGCTCATTTCATATTTACGCGATTCGCGAACATAAGAGCCAAAATTAGGCCAAAAATCAATCACGGTAAAATTATACATGAATATGGCCATAACTTCCAATTAGTTATTTTTTACACGAATTTAGACTTACCCAATCATTGTAATACATATATAATCATTACTTAACCCATCTAGCATGATTTTTTAACAAGTTCTGACACATAATTTGCAAAATCAACACATTTTACTTCCACTTTTTCTTGATGTTCTTGAAGGTTTTGAACATAAAACATAATTTTTGTCACTACGGATTAGTTATAACAAAGAATCAGTTCAATTAAAGTTTGGTCTCTTCATATTAACATGCATAATAATATCTGAGTATAAATTTTAGGGATAATATATGATCAACACATGAAATATCACGTATAAGGCCCATAAGGCCAAAACCCATACTCTGTAAATTTTTGAAATAGCAATTCATAGTATTATGAAACTTATGATATGGAATCATATACAATATATATAAGATATGCTATGCTACTCGAATTATTACATATATACACATAATTGTTACCCCATTCAACTACTGAAACTTTACTGAGAGGACTTAAGCCGTATTTAGGAAAACTTTAAAAGGCGTAAAAATAAAATTGGGTTGGATAGAATTACCCAAAGCGTAGTGTAGATTTTAATAGGAGATGAATTCCTTCTCAATTCTTCTTGATCAACGACTCACAATTCTCCTCAACAATTATCGATTCTCTCTAACTAGTTTTATCGGACTTAAGAAAATGAAATAAAAAGAATACGCGTATATTTTATAAAAGCCGAGCGTAGTTGTGGTGGATTAACCAATTAAATGGTTAACTTCCCTCAACCACTACTAAGGCCTTGTTTGGCTATTCAATATAATTCATTCTCATTTAATTTGATAAACTTCTTATCTTATAGTTTAATTAATGTCACACTCCTTATAAAATAACTCTAATATTTTATTTAATTTACTTTAAATAAAATATAATAATTTCTCATAAATTCACATAGTCACATAATTAAATTTCTCATTAATAATTAATGTCAAATTATTAACTCTCTAATTAATAATTAAATTAATTAAAATAACATCATGCTTACTTAAATATTTCATTTAATTGATAAGCTCACATAAATACATACTTGAATAATAAATATTCTCTACATTAATTTAATAAATATAACACATATCATTAAATTAATCTATCACAATTGCATCAATTAATTATTAAATCTAATAATTAAATCCTCGAAAATATTTATTTAATTGATAAATATTAAAATTAATTTACAAAAATCTCGTTTGTCACATCTTTCCCCCTTGAAAGGATTACATCCCCGAATCACGACTCAATAAATTCGACAGATTACATTCTCCCCCCTTACAAAGATTACATCCCCGAGAATAAACTTACAAATAATTAAGTAAATAAATGAGGTAATTCTTCATCATATTTTCTTGAGTTCCCACGTAGCTTCTTGACGTTGTGGTTCCTCCAAATTACCTTAACGGAAGGTATAACTTTATTTACGAGAACTTGTTCTTTTGATTTGACAATTTGGACAGAATTTCTTCATAAGATAAGTCTTTCTCAAAATGTAGGGGTTCGTATTCAATTACATGCTTGTAATCGGCCTTGTAGGGTCGTAACACGAAAAACATGGAAGGCGTTGTGAACATTCTCGAGTCTTTGGAGGTAAAGGCTACCTCGTGCTGCGACTTCACCGATTCTTCTCGATACTTGAAAAGGTCCAATGAATCTTGGGCTCAATTTCCCTTTCTTTTCGAACTTTGATCTTTCCCTTCGGGGAGAGACCTTCAAAAAACGTAACTACGATTCAAACTCGATATTCTTACGATGTGGTTCGGCGTATTTCTTCTGTCGATCTTGAGCCTTCTACCGATGCGTGCTCGGATCACTTTGACTATTTCTGTTTCTGTTTGTACCAATTACGGCCTAGCAATTGTCTCTCACCAACTTCATCCCGATGGCGGAGTTACGCACTTTCTGCCGTATAATGCTTCGTAAGTGGTGGCATACCAATACTAAGCGTGGTAGCTGTTGTTGTTGTAGCCGAACTCTACTAATGGTGAGGTGATCATCCCAATTTCCTTTAAAATCCATCACATGCGCTCTTAGCATATCTTCTAATGTTTGAATCGTTCTCTCACTCTCTGCTTGTCTGTTTGAGGGTGGTAAGGCATACTCATTCACAATTGCGTACCCATGCATTCTGTAAGCGTTTCTAGAAATTTCGATGTAAAATGTGGATCTCTATCGAAACAATTGACACGGCACTCCGTGTCTCGAAACGATTTCTTTTACATATAACCTCGCCAACTGATCTAAGTTGAATCTGATTTTGATGGGAAGGAAGTGTGCGGATTTTGTCAGTCGGTCAACGATAACCCATACTACGTCGTAGCCTTTCTGAGTCGTTGGAAGGCCAACCACGAAGTCCATTGTAATATGTTCCCATTTCCATTCTGGGATCTCTAACGGTTGTAGCAATCCACTCGGTCTCTGATGTTCCGCTTTCACTTTCTGACAGGTCAGACACTTGGCAACACATTCTACAACATCACGTTTCAAATTCGGCCACCAGAAATGTTGTCTAAGATCTTGGTTCATCTTGGTACTACTAGGGTGAATCGAATATCGTGAATATGAGTCTCGCTCAAAATATCTTCCTTAATCTCTTGTACTGGCGGTACCCAAATTCTACTCTCAAATCTCAGTATTCCTTCCTTATCCATCTTAAAACTCGATTCGGTTCCTTCAGATATCTTCTTTGTCACCTTTTTGCATTCATCATCCTGAAGTTGAGCCTCTTTAACTTTATCTAGTAGAGTTGTGCAGTTGCATCTGAAATAGCTTCTCATCGATCTCCATGGGATACTTCACTTCGAACTCCGGTTTCTCCATTTACGCAATTAGCTCCTCTGACGATCGACATCGTCAATTTCTCCCGACCCTTTCTACTTAAGGCGTCGGCAACCACATTTGCTTTACCCGGATGGTATAAAATCTCACAGTCGTAATCCTTAATTAATTCCAACCATCTTCTTTGATGCATATTTAAGTCCTTCTGTGTGAAAATATATTTCAGACTCTTATGGTCTGTATATATTTCACACTTCTCCCCGTAGAGATAGTGCCTCCAAATTTTCAAAGCAAAAACAATTGCAGCTAACTCCAAGTCATGGGTCAGATATCCCTTCTCGTAATCCTTCAATTGTCATGATGCATACGCAATGACTTTGTCATTTTGCATCAGCAAGTCCTCCTTTATGTGATGCATCACTATAAACAACAAAATTTCTGTATCATCCGGAAGAGATAACACGGGGCGTACTCAACCTCTTCTTCAATTCTTGAAAACTTTCCTCACACTTATCCGTCGAAACAAATTTCCACGACTTTTGAGTTAAATTAGTTAGCGAGTTGCGATCTTGGAAAAGTCTTGTATGAACCTTCTATAATATCCTGCTAATCCAAGAAAACTTCCGTACTTAGATGGCGTCCTCGGCTGATCCCGATTAATCACGGCTTCGACTTTGGATGGATCTCTGAAATTCCATTTTTATCGATCACGTGCCCAAGAAATTGTACTCGTTCAATCCAAAATTCGCATTTTGAAAACTTGGCATACAACTTTTCCTTCTCAATACTTCCAGCGTTAATCTCAAATGCTCTTCGTGTTCTTCTTTGGTTTTGAATAGACCAAAATGTCATCTATAAATACCACTATGAACTTGTCCAAAAAGCGGCTTGAACACACCATTCATTAGTCCCATAAATCTTTGCGGGAGCATTACGTAAGACCAAACGACATTACTAAAAATTCAGTAGTGACCATATATCGCGTTACGAGCGTTGTCTTGATACATCCTCGGCCTCACCTTGAGTTGATGATAACAAACTTCTCAAGTCTATCTTGGAAAAGTATCTTGCTCCTTCAATTGATCAAACAGATCGTCGATCCTCGGTAATGGATATCTGTTCTTAATCGTGACCTTATTCGAGTTCTCGTAGTCGATGCAGAGCGCATCGATCCATCCTTCTTTTTTTCAAAAACAACACTGCGCTCCCCACGGCGATCGCTTCGGTTGAATGTACTTCTTGTCCAATAATTCTTGTAGTTGTACCATTAATTCCTTCATCTCTCTTGGTGCCATTCGGTATGGTGCCTTCGATATTGGAGCGATTCAGGCGCCAAATCGATTAAGAAATCTACCTCTCTATCTGGTGGAAGTCTGGTAAATCGTGCGGAAATAAATCGTGAAGTCCCTCATGATCGGTATTTCTTCTACCTTTGGATTCTCTTTTCATTTGTCGACTATGTAAGCTAAGTATCCTACGGACCTTGTCTTAATAACTTCGGCTGCATCATCGTCGAACAACTTTCGCTTGTCTAGGCGACTTCTTACCATAAAACACAACCTTTGGCGGTCGTAAGGTTATCGCTTCTTTTGGCAATCAATTCTGACCCGTAATTGAATAACAATCCATTCCCAAAATAACGTCAAATTCCCCAAGTCGAATAGGGATAAGATCTACGTTCATGATATTACCATTAATATCCACTCTACAGTTCTTATGTACGTACTTAACAGGGATTATTTCTCTATTCATAATTTCTATATTCATGGGGTAATCGATTCATCCTTAAGCAAATCTAAATTCTTGGCAAAGTCTTCGGATATAAAGGAACAAGTAGCACCCGAATCAAATAAAACATAAGCATTAATTTTATTGATCGGAATGATACCTAACACCACATCACGGGATTGAACTGCATCTTGCACCGTCATGTTGAAAGTCCGGGCGGTCGGTCGGTTTGTTGCGGTTGGTCAGGTGATGGTTAAAATTTTCCTTTATTGTTTCCCGGTTTCCTCCACGATCCACGACCCTCCGATCCCTTCTTGGGACAATCTCTTGCCGAGATGGTCCTTGAACCACAAGTAAAACAAGCACCCTTCTTTGGGTTTGGGCGGTTTGGTGCTATGTGGCCTTCGACCACAATTGTAGCACACTCTTTTTCTTTTCATACAAACTCCCGGATGGGCTTTCCATGAAGTCGGGCATGCTTGATTCTTTTCTTGATTACCTTGTTAATTCCCGAGATGATGAGTTGTCGTTCCACCTTTTCTTGATTGAAATTTCCACCTCTGTGCCACTTCCACTTTGGCCTTGTTATTTCCTTTCACCTTCACTCTTCTTCTTCTTCTTTTGATCTTGATTGTACTTGGTCACCGCGCCGCTTCCTCCTTGATGAGGATGGCCTTTTCGATACTCGAAGAAATGTGTTTAGCTGAAACATTGATACCTTCTTGTACACCCAAGGCTTTAGTCCTTGTTCGAATCTTCTGGCTTTTCTCTCGTCCGTGTGTACTTGATACGGGGCGAACCTTGCTAACTCGTTGAATTTAGTCGCGTAGTCAGGTACGCTCATGTTTCCTTGCTTGATTCTAGAAATTGAACCTCCATCTGATTCTGCAAACTAGTTGGGAAATACATTTCGAAAAACATCTCTTTAAATCTCTCCCACGTAATTACACCTTCACCTCCTCGCACTTTGTTTGCTTGCCACCAGTAGCTAGCCTCAGACTTCAGCATAAACGTTGCAAAAGCGGTCTTCTTGTCTTCAGCCTTAGCAATGTCGAAAACCTTCTCTATTTCCATAACCCACGTTTGAGCCTCGATTGGGTTCATGGAACCTTTGAACTCTGGCGGTCCCACCGCCTTGAAGTCCTTAAACGTTGTGTTTGGTGGAGCTTGAGGTTGATTGTTCATTGCTCCGGTCGATAAGTTAACTAAGCTGTGAACAGGATTAGCGTTGGCATTATTGTTATTATTGGTTGACTCTTCTGGTAGGTTGGCGTTGTTGTCTTCTCCTTGGCGGCATTTTTACATTAAATAAACGCTTTATTAGAACTTTATTTATTTCTCTAAATAGTTAAGGCATTACTTAACAATTTAACATATCATTTAACACATCATCTCAAACAACTTGATATATTTTCATTCAAATCAAAGTTTTAACATTAAATGATAGCATAAGCTGCTATTTACATCAACTATCTGAGAATAAAGAATCCACGAGTTTAAAACATTCAAATATTCTTTCGTTCATAAACACGTCGAATTTACATCTAAAAACTAATTAAGTTCTTCACATAATTAAATAAATCATATCCTTTGTCGATCAAGTCTTGATTAGCCTTGCTACGCTCCTCTTCTTCTAGATGTGATGCATCGTCCTGCGATCCATCATGTATAATGGTAGTCCTTGAACTGGATTGGGTACCTCAAAACTTCGATCTTGGGTCTCATTCATTGCCTTGTTAAGTGTAGAGTACGTTTCCCCAATCTTACGCTTTCTTTGCCACGATCATCATCCTCTTGCACGATCGACTCGATGCGATTCTCTTACCCGACCTTCCTCTGCTGCTATGTTCGACCTTTGGAGTTTCCTTGATTCCTTCTTGGTTTCTCTATCTCCTCGGTCTTATCTTGATTTGACCCTTCTCATGGACCAAATCCCATTCTACATTTGCCCGGTCGAGAGTGAAGAGTCGAAATCTCCCTCTCCTTACGCTCTAGAGTAATATCTTTGAATAACCGCTTCGCTCGGTCAAATCCACGGACCTCGTCTCGTAACTCCACGTTACGGTGCGTATAACGTGTCATACATCTCGGCATCAATGGTGTCTGTGATAACTCCTCTTCTTCCTCTTCCTCTTCCTCTTCCTCAACAAATTCCTCCTCGGGATCCTCCTCGAGGATTAGTCTTAGGGCTCATGCTCTGACCAACAACGGTGATCAATGGAGATGACTCCCTCTGTGCAATTTGCTCCCTAACGACATGAATGTCTCGGGGCTCCTCCTCTGTCGATCTATAGGTACAGGGGTCCTCTCCTCGTCCTCCCTTATAAGTACTCGGGGTTCTTCTCCCGACTTGACTAGCTTCTCCAACATTCGACATCCACGACAACAAAATTTTAAGTTTTAGTTACTAAGTCGTATCATCTAACATACTTTAACACATAAACACATAAGGTCTTTTATTATCTTTAATGAATTACATAAATTCATTTCTTATAACTTCGATAAGAGTTTTCCATCACTATCTTCTTTTTATATAAGGCTACTACCTAAGGTTGTTCCCCCACCTAAGGTTCATAACCTCTGACTTTGATACCAACTTGTGACACCCCCAAATCCGGGTACTTGATTCCACGGGATTTGGTGTTCCTTTATCTGAAATATCATCTATCTATCTACCCACATAATAAATGTAAGCCATGCGATAGATAGAATAAAAATCTTCCCTTAAGGGTTCAACATCCGAATAATAATAATACAATCCCGGTTAAACTAACCTTAAACATCTGTCTTGGAATCATAAACAAATAAGTCTTAAACAACATCATTAAATCAAGTCTTAAACAAAATACATCATCAAATAAACAACAAGTCTTCATCACTTGCTAACTTTGCCCTTGCCTTTACTAGTGGAAGGTTCATCGATTCTTTAGTTCTTAAGCTTGCGATGTTATTATTATTAAGCGAGTGAGCACTATTGCCCACAAGTATAATAATGAAATAACGATTATAATAACATTCGAATAAATCAAAGACATCTGAATAAAAGCTCGACTTTTGAATCGAGAATGAATAACAAGAATCAAAAGAATTACGAGGTCATAAGACCTTGAACTATGTCCTAGGTTATCAAGGGTTATACTTGAAACCTTTAACGATCGTAAGACTATGGACCTTTCTTCTCGTACTTAGGGGATCGACCTTTAGTACCATCACATGCACAATATCTTAACGCTAACGCATAAGTAAATCCCTTTGTGAGGTTGTTCATCTCGGTTTGACATTTGAATCCGCACCAAAGGAAGTTTGGTTTGGATAATTCATAAGGGTTACGAAATTTAGAACGTTCATCAACTATGGACTAGTTGAATCGATAAGGTTCACTAGTCTAATAAGGTTCAATAATAATGATATTCAATTGAATAATAATCTCGAAAGTATCTGATAGAACAATTATTGTATAAGCTGAATCATGCTTTGAAAAGATAATAAATCTTTAATATAACATTTGAACTTGAATAATAGTAATGATAATTTACTCGAGGTAATTAATAAACTTGAACAATAATGACAAGTAGGGTTAGGAAACTTGCCTCGTCGTGTAGGCTAAACGATTACTACTTAGTTCACCACAAATCCTACACACATACCATATGTATTCACGACATTCATTAGTTACATTTTCACTTAATTATTTAATATAAACTCCACTTTATTTAACAAATCATTACCCTTCTAATTTAATTAATTAATTAAATTAGAATATTTTCATTCTCTTACTATTATTACACTCGAATAAATTATTTCATAATAATTTCCATCGAATATTTATTTTATTCCATAAATATCTCAATTAAAATATTTACTTTATTTTATAAATATTTTAATAATAATTTTCATCGAATATTTATTTTATTCCATAAATATCTCAATTAAAATATTTAATTTATTTTATAAATATTTTAATAATAATTTTCATCGAATATTTATTTTATTCCATAATATCTCAATTAAAATATTTAATTTATTTTATAAATATTTTAATAATAATTTTCATAATATTTATTTTATTCCATAAATTTTTAAAATATTTAATTTATTTTATTATTTTAATTCCATAAATATTTATTTTATTCCATAAATTAAAAAATATTTAATTTATTTTATAAATATTTTAATAATAATTTTCATCAAATATTTATTTTTTTTTTTTTATTTTTTATTTTTTTTTATTTTTTAACCGTTTTTTTTTTTATTAATTTAGTTTAGTTTAGTAACTTAGTTTGTTAGTTTACCGAGCTTATTTTCTATAGTTTACTGCGATTCTGCGATTCGCGAACATATGAGAGCCAAATTAGGCCAAAAAATCGATCACGAGTAAAATTATACATGAATATGGCCATAACTTCCAATTAGTTATTTTTGCAATTTAGACTTACCCAATCATTGTAATACATATATAATCATTACTTAACCCATCTAGCATGATTTTTAACAAGTTCTGACACATAATTTGCAAAATCAACACATTTACTTCCCTTTGTTCTTGATGTTCTTGAAGGTTTTGAACATAAAACATAATTTCAACACTACGGATTCGTTTATAACAAGAATCCGTTCAATTAAAGTTTGGTCTCTTCATATTAACATGCATAATAATATACGAGTATAAATTTTAGGGATAATATATGATCAACACATGAAATATCACGTATAAGGCCATAAGGCCAAAACCCATACTCTGTAAATTTTTGAAATAGCAATTCATAGTATTATGAAACTTATGATATGGAATCATATACAATATATATAAGATATGCTATGCTACTCGAATTATTACATATATACACATAATTGTTACCCCATTCAACTACAGAAACTTTACAGAGGACTTAAGCCATATTTAGGAAAACTTTAAAAGACGTAAAATAAGAATTGGGTTGGATAGAATTACCCAAAGCGTAGTGTAGATTTTAATAGGAGATGAATTCCTTCTCAATTCCTTCTTCAATCACTGACTCACAATTCTCCTCAACAATTATCAGATTCTCTCTAACTAGTTTTATCAGACTTAAGAAAATGAAATAAAAGAATACGCATATATTTTATAAAAGCGGCGTAGTTGTGGTGGATTAACCAATTAAATGATTAAGCGCCCTCAACCACTACTAAGGCCTTGTTTGGTTATTCAATATAATTCATTCTCATTTAATTTGATAAACTTCTTATACTATAGTTTAATTAATGTCACACTCCTTATAAAATAACTCCAATATTTTATTTAATTTACTTTAACTAAAATATAATAATTTCTCATAAATTCACATAGTCACATAATTAAATTTCTCATTAATAATTAATGTCAAATTATTAACTCTCTAATTAATAATTAAATTAATTAAAATAACATCATGCTTACTTAAATATTTCATTTAATTGATAAGCTCACATAAATACATACTTGAATAATAAATATTCTCTACATTAATTTAATAAATATAACACATATCATTAAATTAATCTATCACAATTGCATCAATTAATTATTAAATCTAATAATTAAATCCTCGAAAATATTTATAATAATTAAAAATTAATTTACAAAAAATATTTATTTAATTTCGATAAATATT
The DNA here is from genome assembly GCA_020205615.1 of Panax quinquefolius. Taxonomy (NCBI): domain Eukaryota; kingdom Viridiplantae; phylum Streptophyta; class Magnoliopsida; order Apiales; family Araliaceae; genus Panax; species Panax quinquefolius. The sequence goes on from CM035162.1 coordinate 83,332,116, forward strand.
AAAATTTTTTCAATTTACAAAATTTGTGAAATTACATCATCACCCGAAAAGCCAAAGTAGTGGTAGCCTTGACGCCTTGAGTATAAGGGGTCGCTAGAAGTTATCTTTGTTAACGGCTCAAACCGAAAGTTAATAACGAGAGATGGCTAGGATGGAGTTAGAGGTGAAGTTGCCAATTGAGGCGGATCGTAGACCTGCTTTGCGACGGAGATTGATCTACCATCGTAGAGAGAGTCGAGGAGATGCGACTCAAAACCCGATGAGTGTGACCCGGATGAAGAAGCGGTTGACCAATGAAAAAGATATTAAGTTTAGTCTTGATAATGAGGGATTATTAAGATTTGAGGGAAGAATTTGGGTTCCGAATGAGGCAGAATTAAAGGAGAAAGTTTTACAAGAGGCTTCACGGTTAGAGGTACTCGATTCATCCTAAGAGCACTAAGATGTATCAAGACCTTCGACGAGTTTTGGTGGTAGAACATGAAAAGAGAAATAGCCGAGTATGTGAGTAGGTGCTTGACTTGTCAAAGTGTTAAAGCCGAACATCAACGCATCGAAAGTGGCTTATTACGATCATTGGAGATTCGGAGTGGAAGTGGGAGCATATCACGATGGACTTTGTGGTGGGACTTGACGACGACTTCGGAAGGGATATGATGCAATTTGGGTAGTAGTGGACCCATGGACGAAGTCGTCTCACTTTTTGCCAATTCTAATTAAGTACAACTTAGATCAGTTAGCTACACTCTATGTTAAGGAAATTATTTCCAGACATAGAGCACCTGTTTCGATAGTGTCATATCGTGATCCATGATTCATGTCGAACTTTTGGAGAAGTCTTCAAGAATAGTTGGGGACGCAGTTGAAGTTGAGTACGGCATATCATCCACAAACCGATGGACAGAGCGAGAGGACAATCCAGACGTTAGAAGATATGTTGAGATCTTGTATCATGGATTTCAAGGGTAGTTGGGATGATCATCTACCATTAGTAGAATTTGCGTATAACAACAGTTATCATGCAAGTATAGGTATGTCGTCGTATGAAGCTTTGTATGGAAGGAAATGCAGAATGCCATTGTATTGGGATGAAGTGGGAGAACGGCAATTCTAGGACCGAGAATTGGTGCGTGCAAGAAAAAGCGATGTCTTGAAGTTGATACGATACGCCTCGTGAGTGGCTCGTAGCAGCATGTAAGAAAAATACGCGGACTTACATCGAGAGAATAGAGAGTTTGAGGTAGGCTCGTATGTATTTCTAAAGGTATCTCCCGAAAGGAAAGATACGCTTTGGAAAGAAGGAAAACTAAGCTCAAGGTTCATAGGACCTTTTGAGGTATTAGAACGGGTAGGTGAGGTAGCTTATAGGGTAGCGTTACCTCCAGAACTAGAGCGAATACATAATGTATTTCACGTTTCAGTTCTACGTCCTTACAAACCGGATTACAAACACATAATAGAATTTGAGCATATTCAAATCGAGAAGGATTTAACGTGTGAAGAAGAGATGCCGATTCAAATCATTGATAGAAAAGAGCAAGTTCTGCGAAACACGGTAATATCGTCAAGAAAGGTATTATGGAAGAACCGCGATGTTGATGAAGCAACGTGGGAACTTGAAGAAAAGAAGAGAAAGAATTATCCTCTTTTATTTGAGTGATGTAGGGCGAGATTCTGAGGACAGAATCTTTATAAGGGGGGAAGAATGTAACGCCCGAGATATTCGGATCCTTTGTAAAAATATTTTAAAGAATTAATTAATGAATAAAATAATATTATTTGTTATTATATGTGTTAATAAGATGTATGTCGTTCTATAATCTAGAAATGTCCGAAGATCGTAGTATTTGAACCACGTGAATGAATTAAAGTGTTAGAATTTCAAAGATTTAAAATAAATGTTTTCCTAAAAAGTTTACTGAAAACTCTATTCACCATTTATCGTTAGGGAATTATTTTTGAACTTCCGAAATAAATAACGTTAGAATATCAAGGCAAGATGGATTATGTAATAATAATCGAAGTATGGAAAATGCAATAATTCGCATTCGGACTTAAATTAAGAAAATAGGTATTAAAACCTAATGAAATGAATTAATGTAACATGGTAGAAAATACAAGTTCAATATAAATAAGGTGTAGATCTATATGGGAATTATACTAAGCCCAAGTGGTTTATAAAGTGAAGCCCAAACCAAATGCATGCAAGCCCACAAGAAAAAGAGTTATTAACTAGACCTAAGCCAAAGGATGATCCAATGGGTAAAGCAATGATCCATGGTTCAACCCATGGGTGAACTTGGAGAGCAAGAACTTTAAGTGAGGAGCAAGTGTTGTGTTGAGCAAGTGTTGTGTTGAGCAAGAAAAAAGGAGTGGTGAACAAGATTACTTAGTGGCTAAGTAGATGAATAGTAAGGTGGTTAGTTTAAGGAGGTGGGATGACATAAAGACCATTATGCCCTAACCTTAGCTCCTCTATAAATAGCAAGCTTCAATTCATTTGTTGCTTGTTTAAATTTTTTCCAATTTCTTACAAGATAAACAACTAAAGTGTTAGAGAGAATAAGTCACATAAGCACTTATAAGTCATATCAAATTTTGCTAGATTTTCCCAGTGAAGTGAAGTAATAGTTAATCAAAGGTAAATTATCTTGTCTCTTCCATCTCTATCATAATAGGATTGATAGAGAAGTGGGATGGTTTAATGAAATCATGTCATAAGTCATTGATGAATGAACTTAAGCCGAATAAGTTGAATAAGCAACTTGAACCTAAATAAGTTAACGAACTTATGAAGAATTGCCTTTGTTGTCATAAGCATGAGAATTGTAGATAATAAGTGAAATAAGTCATTGACTTATGAGAATAAGTCAAAACCTACTTTGACGATAAGTTGGTGTAATAAGTAACTTGTAATGTCTATATGATTGATTAAAATCCACCTAGAATGATTAGTAATAAGGATTCGCCGGAATTCACACGATTGCAGGATAATCGTCGAATTCGTGAAATTCTCGGAATGAAAGTCGTATTTTGTGTTTAAGGTCATAAACGTTGGTTCTCGATGGAGACAAGTCATATTTGGCATTATAGAGTTGCGAACAAAAAATGGACGGATTCCGACTTAGAACGAAGAAACGAGCGTTGAACGTTCACGAACGTTTATCGTTTTTGTTAAAATGAACTAATAGGTTAAATTTTAGCAAACGAAGTAAAATAGATAAAATTCTTGCATGAACGCATAGAGCACGTTATTTGTGAACCGTAGGCTCTTGAACGAGCCAATTCGGACTTATAACGAAGAAATTACGAGTCCGGGAGTTTCACAAAATTTTCAAAACTATCCATGTTTTACGGTGCCTGTGAGTCGGCGCCATGGGGCGACCAAGGCAAATAAACCAGCGCCCAGCGGCTAAGTAAAGTGGCCATCACTGGAGAGTCCTTGTATGGTACGATATTTAACAGAGAGACTAGCCATGCCACACCGAAGTTCGATTTTGATTACTAAGTGGTGGCCACATGCAAGCACCAAGTCTGATAATAGTCGTGCACTGCAGCTGACCTTTCATAACCTAGATAGTGATGAATGTTTTCAAATGAACATGAGGAGTAATTGTTAATCAATTAAATAAAGATCTTAATAAACATAGTTATTACATATTAAAACTTAAGTATGTTCACTTAAGGTTCAGATTAAGTCAATTACTTATGAACGTAAGAGTGATGTAATGGAAAGCCGGAACCAATAATAATAAATCTAATCCGTAATTATATTAATAAGAAGGGTAAAATTCTTTAGGAACCATGTGTGATCATTCATGACCTAATGTTCTATGTTATGCTATCGTCTAATATAGAGACCTTAAAGATGTGACTTGCACGTGTTATATCTATAAGCAGACGCTAAAGGCAAGTACTCTAACACTTGTTCCAGTTCGATCTGGACAAGTCTTTGTGATTCATGTATTCTTCGCATGAGTTAATATCTGAGGAAGTCAAAGCCAATCCTTTTGGCTAGACGTATGCTATGTTATTCTACCAAGTGTTGATAAGAATTTACCAAACTAATATTGTTGTGGTTTTCAAAAGTAGATTGTGTATGCTCAAATTATTTTGTCGTCAAACGACAGGCACGTGAGGTTGCCACAACTTAAACGTATACACGTTTAATGAATGTAGTGTTGATCAACATAGAGTACTATAGGCTGATCACCTAGACGTGCTCCTAAGATATGTCAGACATACGGACTTCGTGTCGGGATGTCCTTTTCAAAGTACATATGAAATGCTTACGGTCTTGAACCAGAATTGATGTTTCATTTAATATTGTTGTTGTAAAACATTTTGAATGAAAAGAAGTGCTATTTTGAATTATCAATAGTACTTCGTAATTATTGTTTAGTTATTGAAGATATACGATCCCTATGTTTCAAGCATGCTATTTTCCTAGAATTGTTGTACTTGTTGAGCTAGTTAGGCTCATTTTTGCTTGAACTATATGAATGCAGATAAGACAGAGCAATCTTAATTTGCCTACATAATAAATGTTTAACACCAATTTGAGCAAAGAATGACGCTTAATAAGCGAAAGTGTTCTTGAGCTCAGGGAACACCAACAATGAAAGCTTATATAAAGGGCTCTCTGACGGTTTAATTAGTTTTAATTTCTAATATTCCAAAATTACTTAAAAATAAAAATAAATTATAAAAATTACAAAAATGGTTTTAAAAATTATTTTAAATTATGAAAAATAACTTTTAATTATTTGGGACATTTTTCATTAATATTTATAATTATTTGGATATTAATGATATTTAATTTATTTAATTAATGTATTAAATAAATTAGAGAAAAATGATTTAATATTATGAAAAATCATTTTAAATAAGAATAATGTATTTAAAATATTTTGAGTTATAAAATGTGACTTTTAATATTTTTGGAGAATTTTCATTAATAAATTAATATTAATGATATTAGATTTATTTAATTATTAAATTAAATAAATAAGATAAAAATGATTTTATTGATTTAAAATCATTTTAAATAAGAATAAAGTGTTAGAAAATATTTGGAATTTTAAAATATAATTTTCTATATTTTTGGAGAATTCTCATTAATAAATTAATATTAATGATATTAGATTTATTTAATTATTATATTAAATAAATGAATTAAAAATGATTTTATTGAATTAAAAATCATTTAAAAATGAGAAAATTGATTTAAAAATATTTTAAGTTATAATTAATGACTTTTAATATTTTGATAATAATTTCATTAATATTTAAATATTAATGGTGATGGTTTAAAAATGATTTTAATTAATTTAAAAATCATTTAAGTAGAATATTGATGATTTAAAAATATTTTAAGTTATTAATAATAACTTTAATATTTTGACAAGTATAACATTAATATTTTTATATTATTAAATATTAATGATAATAAGATTATTTGATAATTAAATCATTTAAAATGATTTAAGTGTTTGAAAAATTATTATAAATTATAATAATTGTTTATAAATTATTAAAAGCTTCCAAAAATATTATAAATGATATTTGACTTATCTAAAATAATATTGAAGCTTAGAGACCAATCAATGTGTTAATTGTTTGATAGGTGATCGTAACAATCGAGAATGGAATAGAAGTCCAACCAGAATCAAACTAGTTAGACTTGATAAGTGTTTATATAGGTTATAAACACTAATGTGGCTGATATGTGGTAATGTGTGCTAGGAGAAGTTTGACCGTAAAATACGGTGTTATGTGTTATAAATGATTGTGTTAATTGTGAGGCCAGATATTGTTGATTATAGGTCTTACGAACGCAGTTAATTATATTGTGTAGCTGTAATCAATGCGGAATGCAAGTTTCCTAACTCAACTTTGAGTTATATTCATTCAATTATTATAATGGTTAATCATTGCTAATTATACCATGTCCATGGAATTTATTGTTGATTATTCGCAGTTAGTGCATGATTAATAATTCAAATTGAATTACTGATTCAAAAATATACATTAAGTAGAATAAGCTTTGTTGGATATTCATATTCGTAGTAGAAGATAGAATTGATGATGATGAGATAATTCATATTTATTGTCAAATTAAGTTGAGAAATGTCTTAGCTAATTATTCTAGCTAGACGAACATTTGTTAGAACTTGATAGATTCGAGAAGAGAATTCAATTGTTATTGATAGATCGATCGATGCAAATATTTCGGCTAGATCGATAAGTAAATAGAAATTGAAATCATTAAATTTCGTTGTTAAATCAAATCTTGATTACGAGATCGAGAAGAACAACCTTTTATATAAAGGGAATTTTTTTTAAGTCGTATATTAGACCCGTTCTTGTACGACTTAAGTATTATTATAATATAGGTACAAAGGAGTTGGTAGGCTCTAAGTACTTGCAGAGGGGTATGATTTAATCTTTATGGTTATCTCGATACTCTCTGTGTGTGTATCAAAAGTAAATCTTTGATAGATACCCGAAAGTAGAAGTTCTAGATCCAATGGATCACTCAAAGATAAATCGGAAAACATTTCCACTTTGTTATTGCGTAGAATTGATTCTTGATTATTCAATAGAATATCGTAGAAACTTTGAAAGCGTTGTACTCTTTCATTATCGATTATTGTGTTGCCTAGAATACGAAGAAGACTTTTTATTGATTAAAAATTTGTTCAATATTTTAAAAGTTCACCGAACTTTGGTTTCATTCTATCAAAATAGATAGTCCATTCTTATTGATTCGTATACATTTATTGTATGTCTTAACTTGCATGGCAAACTTGTTTGTTGCTCACCCTTGCTATATATAAAACATTTCGATTAGAATCGAAGAGGCCAAATGGATCGAAGAAGAAACAAAGGCAAAGGCAATCTTTGGAGTAGTATAATGAAACAATATTATTATTATGTTGTATTTATTGTAAACCCTTTTTGTATATCTAAGGGGTATATTTTGTAATGTTAAGGTTAGTGGACACAGGACTTATGTATTAACAACTTATGTTAATGAGTTATGTATTCCTATTTATATTTAAATGGGTAGTTAGATGTTATTATATTGTGGATCGTGAACACCAAACTCGGGGGTCGGTAACTTGGATTTGGGGTGTCATGAGTTGGTATCAAAGTCAGAGTGACCAAGGTGTCACAAGTTGGTAGAAGAGCTATGGGTTATAAACCTTAAGTGGGGTGGGGAAAACCCTAGGATTATAACCATACGCGAGATAGAAAACTTCATTTAGAGTTCTAAGTGAGAGATTGCCAAATTACATCAATAATGAGATATGTGGACACATAGTGTGAGAAGTTTGTCTTGGTGAAGTACTAATCAAGTTATTTAAACTGATTGTAGGATGTCCGGAGAAGATCAAATGAGTGCGGAGATGCTAGCGCGGTTGTTGAACCAATGCCATAAGCCGAGGTGCCACAAAAAGCAAATCGATTGAGAAGGTGGGAAAAGATGAACCCATGATTAATCTGGGGAGTGATCATGACGATTATCCCAAGATGTATCGAGTGGAGATGAGGAGGCGAGTCCGGGCCAGCCTAAGGTGGAGAAAGAATAAGACTAAAGTTGAAGAACAAGATCAACTAGTCGCGAAAGTTCAAGAACTCCTGAGTAAGGCATTTCTCTTGGAGGAACTGTGGAAGACAGGCGAGCGAGCGTTACGCTGAAATGGTCAAGAAAGGAACGAGCTCAAGGCGCAGTAGAAAGGATGAAGAAGCGGAAGGTGGTGGATCGTCTGAAGGACAATCAAGCAAAAGAAAGATAAGAAAAAGAGAAAGAGGGACAACGACAACCCTAATTACGAAAAGTCAAGCCCAAGAAGAAGTAAGCATGTAGTAGTGTGGGGGAGACTCACGCGGGAGAATGCATGATGTGGAAGAATGTGTGCTTTAATTATAAGGCGAAGGACATATTTCTCATTTTTCCTAAGCCAAATTTGAGGAAGTGTTTTTCATGTGGGCAAACGGGTCACGGATTCAACAAGTGTCCCAACAAGCAGAAGACTGGTGAAGGGAGTGGTCGGTAGATAGCTTAAGTTTGAGCGTTAGTATCTTTTGGTAGAAGATTATGATATTAAGTGTTGTAATATCGAAAATGATGTGTGAACATATGTAAATATAAATATGTTTGTATGAATGAAATCTTTATTTTCTATATGAATATAAGATTAAAATTAATTTGTGTGTTCTTAAAACTCATACTTATGGTACGTTAATGACTCATAATTATATGAAATGTTTTGAACCCCTCAGCGAATGGATGCCAAAGGTCTGATTAGGATAAGTTCATACACTCATATAATTGTGGCAAGTTCCTGAACTCATAAGTGTTGTAAGTTTGATTTAACTAGTAATAACTATGTGAATGGAGAATTGCAACTTTTTGTAAAGTTGTGTTAATAATCCCGATATGATTTAAAAGGGATAGTAATATGTGAAGTACTAAATGTATATATGTGCTATTTGAATAAATATGCGATTATGTGAGAATTAATATAAGATTTTATTTAAATCGGATCATGCGCCGCCTTTAGAGGACATAATCGAAATCAAAGAGAAGAAGAAGAATCGATAAATAATGAAGGAGGTCAAGTGACCCAATGCAAAACTTTATGGATATATGATAATGCCCAAGCTATGGAAAATAGAGCTCCAATGAAGAAGAGAAGAAAGAATCAAGAATGATAAATGATAGATTGGCTAACTTCAAAGACTTTAAAGCGGTAGGACCGCTTTGAATTCAAAGGAACCACGGATCCGATTGAAGCCCAAACTTGGGTAAAGGAGATGGAGAAAGCATTAAATCATTCATGGCAGAGTGGCGAAGAAGAGCAAAAGACGACTTTTGCAACATATCGATGAAGGGAGAAGCCAATTATTAGGTGGGGAGACTAATCAAGCGAGCGGCGATACAATGGTGGTGTTGTGGACAAGATTCAAGGAGTTGTTCTTTGAGAACTACTTCTCACCGAGTAATGCAATCCGGATGGAAGTCAAATTTCTAGAACTTAAGCGGAGAATATGTTTGTTTCGAATACGCTGCCAAATTCAACGAGTTGGCTAGATTTTCACCTCATCGTGGACATGGAAGCGAGAAAAGTGAGAAAGATTTGAGAACGGATCAAGCCGGGGATATTCAACAAAGTAGCGGTATTGCATATCAATACGTTTGCGGCTTTGATGGAGAAAGCGTTAATTCTTCAAGGAGGGAGCGAAGTCTGCGTCTCGATTTCATCAAGAAAGAAGAAGAAGAAGAAAATGATGGTGGAAGCGAGTGGTGGTAGTAATCTAATAAAAGAAAATGGAATGAGAATACCCAATGGGTAATAAGATAGAAGATAATAATAGGAAGGAAAGGGAGCCATGTTTGAATTGTGGGAAGAACCATGCTGGAGTTTTCCTGAAGAAGAAGGGAGTTTGCTATAATTGCGGACAAGAGGGGCACATGTCACCCAATTGTCCCAGTCCAAAGAAGATACAAGGTTTCTTTGCATGTGGATCGATCATATCATTTGGTTGAATCGTCCAAAGAAAAATGCGAGAAGGAAAAGTGTCAACAAGGGACCCGGTGGTGGAACCTTGGCAATTCGAGGGACCTGCATGACCGGGAAGACCAACAACCGTACATTCAACATAATGGCGCAGCGATATGCAATGTGGCTACTCGGGAGGTGGCAAAGCAGTAAACAATTTCGTTTAGAATTTTTATTATGTGAATATTATGAGTCAAATATTTCTATGAACTGTTTTCTTTTATAGATTCAAGTCATAGGTTAGAATTTGAAACACAAATGAATATTGTGTTGATAAAAATTAATTGATGATACAACTTTAAAAGATTGTAGAGAATAAGAAAGCGGTGATTCCAAGGACGGAATCCTTTTAAGGAGGGGTGAATGTGATAACTCGGGATTTCGAATAATCCAAAATTTGCGAATAATTTTTTTTTATTAATATTAATAATGATTATTAATTTTGTGACAAGTTTTTGTGATACGAGTCTCGAGAAGGTCAATTTGTGTATTGACTAATAAAATTAGAGTAGAGTTGTGCTTAAAAAGATGAGAAACCCTAACCCTAATTTCTGGAAAGGGATTCGATAGAAAATATAATTAAAATAATTATATTAATGAGAATGTGTTTGTATTGTTTAGAATTTTGATCAATAATTGATCGGATAAGGTTTAAAATTATAAACCCTAATAAGAGATTAGAAACCCTAATCTCGTGGATTAGAAACCCTAACGCATTAGTTTAAAACCCTAATCAAAACCCTAATCGTATTCCTAAAACCCTAATTTAAAATTCGAAATCATAAAACCCTAATTAGAAAACTAATCCTAATTGGGAAGCCTAATTAAACTTAAAAACTTTAATATGATTAGAAAACCTAATTATATTTTAGTTATTTTAATTTCTATTTTACAAACCCTAATTGTAATTTGGAAAATTTATTTTTCTAATTAAAACCCTAATTCATGGGGTTATAAACCTTAATGACCAATTACGACCCTAATTACTAAATTAGCAATTTTAATTAGAATTATTAATCCTAATTAGCAATATTTAATTTATGATTAAGAAATTTTAATATAATTATTGAATTCTAATTATAATTTTGAATATTAATTTTCAATTTTGAAACCTAAATTGAAAATTTTAGAAAATCAAATTGCAAACCCTAAGGGTTTAAAACCCTAAACCCTAAAGGGTTAAACCTTAAACCTTAAACCCAAACCCAAACCCTAAACCCTAAGGGTTTGTGAATTGAACAAGAATGCCATTAAAATTAATTTTACAAATGACCAAATGCCCTTTTTACATTTATTTAAATGGTAACTTGTAAAATTCACCAACACCTTTAGTTGGTGAACCACCACATCGACTTGGTGAGTGTATAATATCCCCACCAAAAATTAAAATTTGCAAATCAAGCAACAAATCAAGCATTATATATAAGATTTAGAGAGAAAATCACTAAATTTGGCTTATTTTCATATAAGCTCTCACCAACTCTTATTCTCTCTCCAAACTCTCAAATTATCAAGTAGTATTTCACCACATTATAGTCCTCTCGATCAAATCAATTCATATTGGAAGATCAAAGATCAAGATTTGAACAAGAAGGTATAAACCTAAAATCTATTTTGATCCAAGTTATTAAGAAATTTTTTGTGTTTAAGTGTTTAGAATCTTGTTAATGGATGTTTTATGAAGATCTATGATGATCTATCATGAATCCATAGCATCAAAGTGCTTTAAAATGGTATTTTTCAAAATCGTTTCTTGAGAATGAAATTTGTGGTCCGACAAAGCTAATGTCGAGAGCCACATATTCTTGTTCGTTGTTATTTTTTTTTGATTTTTTTAGTTTTTGGATCTGTAGTCTTGTTATGTTGTCTTTAATCTGAAGTGGAATCGCATCCATCGATGATGTCTAGATCGCAGTTATATATTCATGGTCAAAACCCGTTTGATCGACGCGTTGATCGAAGTAAAATTTCGGGTAACCCGAAAAGTATGTCAACGTCTCGACAACGCTTTTTGTAAGCTAGATCCGATAGGTTTTTTGTGTTTTTTGTTGATGTTATGGTAAGCATGTTATAGCCTTTGTATAAAATAGACTTTAGATTCATGTCTTTATAATCCTTTAAAAAGCAATAGGTCGAATGGAGTGATCGGTCAAAGTAGGCGTCCTCGATCGCGTTTTTTTAATTTCCGGAATTTCCGGAAAAGTGTATGAAAAAGAATTTCTAACAAGGTTTGACCTCATCAACTCAGGATTGTTATTGTTTTTAAATTGATGTGTTGTTATAATTATGTTTTTGCACATGTATATAGATTTAAACAAATAGAACACCCATCAATGATCGTAACATCAAATTAAAAGAATCGTGAAAGTAGTACGTTCGAATTTATCTGGGTTTTGGAAAACCCGAAACCGTCTTCTACATCAAACTTTGAGGAGGCTTTGATCTCCTTGTGTGTTTGTTTTGTGACCATGATGTGTGTTGATTTGTAGTAGTGTTATATACACCTACATATTAAATGTTTAATCAAAGTCTTATATCGATTGAGAATAGAAGCAGAGAATTAATCGAGGTCAAACAAGAACAAAGTTAATAAGCGAAGTTTGTCGTTGTTCTTGAGCTCAAGAACAACCAACAACGCTGAACTTTGTGTCGCTAAAGGCCTATATCGACGGTTTAATTAGTTTTAATTTTTGAATATTCCTAAATTAATTAAAAATAGAAAATAAATTATAAAATTACAAAAATGGTTTTAAAAATCATTTTAAATTATGAAAAATAACTTTTAATTATTTGGGATATTTTTCATTAATATTTATAATTATTTAAATATTAAAAGTATTTAATTTATTTAATTAATGTATTAAATAAATTAGAGAAAATGATTTAATATTATGAAAAATCATTTTAAATAAGAATAATGTATTTAAAATATTTTGAGTTATAAAATGTGACTTTTAATATTTTTGGAGAATTTTCATTAATAAATTAATATTAATGATATTAGATTTATTTAATTATTAAATTAAATAAATAAGATAAAATGATTTTATTGATTTAAAAATCATTTTAAATAAGAATAAAGTGTTAGAAAATATTTGGAATTATAAAATATAATTTTCAATATTTTGGAGAATTCTCATTAATAAATTAATATTAATGATATTAGATTTATTTAATTATTATATTAAATAAATGAATTAAAAATGATTTTATTGAATTAAAAATCATTTAAAAATGAGAAAATTGAATTAAAAATATTTTAAGTTATAATTAATGACTTTTAATATTTTGATAATAATTTCATTAATATTTAAATATTAATGGTGGTGGTTTAAAAATGATTTTAATTAATTTAAAAATTATTTAAGTAGAATATTGATGATTTAAAATATTTTAAGTTATTAATAATAACTTTAATATTTTGATAAGTATAACATTAATATTTTTATATTATTAAATATTAATGATAATAAGATTATTTGATAATTAAATCATTTAAAAATGATTTAAGTGTTTGAAAAATTATTATAAATTATAATAATTGTTTATAAATTATTAAAAGCTTAGAAAAATATTATAAACGATATTTGACTTATCTAAAATAATATTGAAGCTTAGAGACCAAGTTTAATTGACAATCAATGTGTTAATTGTCTGGATAGGTGACCGAACATCGAGAATGGACCAAAGTCCAACCGCATCAACTAGTTAGACTTGATAAGTGTTTATATAGGTTATAAACACGATGTGACTATGTGTTAATGTGTCTAGAGAAGTTTGATCGTAGAATACGATGTTGTTGTGTGTTATAAATGATTGTGTTAATTGTGAGACCGATATTGTTGATTGATTATAGGTCTTACTTAACGCAGCTTAATTATATCGTGTAGTCAGAATCAACGCTTAAGGCAAGTTTCCTAACTCAACTTTGAGTTATATTCATTCAATTATTGTAGTGGTTAATTATTGCTAATTATACCATGTCCAGGGAATTTATTGTTGATTATTAGCAGTTAGTGCATGATTAATAATTCAAATTGAATTACTGATTCAAAAAATATACATTCATTGAATAACTGTTGTTGGATATTCATATTCGTAGAAGATAGAATTGACAATACAGATAATTCTTGTTTATTGTCAAATTATGTTGAGAATTGTCTTAGCTAATTATTCTGGCTAGACGAACATTTGTTAGAACTTGATAGATTCGAGAAGAGAATTCAATTGTTATTGATAGATCAATGCCAATTATTTTGGCTAGATCGATAAGTAAATAGAAATTAAAATCATTAAATTTTGTTGTTAAATCAAATCTTGATTCTGAGACTGAGAAGAACCACCTTTTATATAAAGGGAACATTTTTTTTAAGTCGTATATTCGACCATTGCGCGCGACCTAAGTATTATGCATAATATAGGGTACAAGGAGTTGGCCTGCTCTACGTACTTGCAGAGGGGTATGATTTAATCTTTATGGTTATCTGATACTCCTGCGTATGTATCAAAGTAAATCTTTGATAAATACCCAAGAAAGTAGAAGTTCTAGATCCAATGGATCGCTCAGCATAAATCTGGAAAACATTCCATTTTGTTATTGCGTAGAATTGATTCTTGTTTATTCAATAGAATATCGTAGAAACTTTGAAAGCGTTGTGCTCTTTCATTATCAAATTATTGCGTTGCCTAGAATACGAGAAGACTTTTTATTGATTAAAAATTTGTTCAGCTATTTCAAAGTTCACCGAACTTTGGTTTCATTCAATCAAAATAGAAAGTCTGTTCTTATTGATTCGTATACATTTATTGTATGTCTTAACTTGCGGGGCAAACTTGTTGCTCACCCTTGCTATATATAAAACATTTCTATTAGAATTGAAGAGGCCAGCAGATCGAAGAAGAAAAAAGGCAAAGGCAAGATGTTGGAGTAGTATAATGAACAATATTATTATTATGTTGTATTGTATTGTAATCCCTTTTTGTATATTTAAGGGGTATTTCTGTAATGTTAAGGTTAGTGGACCTGGGACTTATGTATTAACAACATATGTTAATGAGTTATGTATTCCTATTTATATTTAAATGGGTAGTTAGATGTTATTATATTATGGATCGTGATCACCAAACTCGGGGGTCAGGTAACCCGGATTTGGGGGTGTCAAAAACTCAGTAAGGGCTTCTCCTTCGTCTTCGTCTTCGCCTCTTCTTCTCTTCAATTTCTCCTCTCTTCTTCTCTACTGTGACGCCCCCAAAATAGGTATACATCACCTATTCTGAGTCGCCAAATACATGGTACAAAATACAAATACAATCTTTAATATACAACAAGAGAGCCGTGAGTTTTAATATAAATACTGTCTTCTAGACAATATCCACTCTCAGAATAAGTCCTCATTACATTTATTGTCACACTATTTAACAAAATAGTGAGGACTACTATTACTATCATCTGGTCCATCACTCCGTTCCTCGACTCGTCCCAGCTATATTCTCATTTCCTGAAGAGAACAGTGAAAGAAAGGGTGAGCTCAACTAGCCCAAAGAAGAAATATTATGACTAAGATAATGCGAGAATAAATTATCATTAGCCTTCAACAGTGTTAAACTGATAAAATATAACAAACATCAAGTTTAATCAGAAGGCGAACAAGCAATCCATTAGAAGAGTCGAGTAGAGAATAAAATCTACTATCTTCTATGATTTAAAAGTTTTTCATGACTTTTATCACCGAGACTCAACAATAAATAATCCACATCATCGAATCGACCTTCTTGATACGGCCAAGGATATTCTTTAGTATCACGACCACAATTATCCATGCACTATGGGCCAAGAATATTTGTGTATTCATTAATGGTCATGATCATGCCAACAACCTGGCCCATCAATGCACTACGGGCCAATGAGGACTTTTACCACATCATTTGTAACATTACGGTTATGATTACAATCGATAAATAATCTCTCGTCATAATCATACCAAGTCCATCTATGCACTCATGTGCCACGTAATGACTTTCAAAAAAAATATAAACATAAGGATGATGACAATGATCTAAGAATTCAATAAAACAAGTTCAAGAATTAATTTATTCAGAACTAATAACGCCCAAATTGTCAACATGATACTTCTTTGTAGAGTAAAATTCAAGAATGCTCGTAAGAATATTTCCATGAAAAGATCTTCGGATGAAGCGCAAATATCAAGGATATTCCACTAATTTCATGGAGTATAGAAGTCAAAGTTTTAACCAACCGAGTATAATAAAGAATGGAATAACAAAAGAAATCACCGTGCATGCGATAAACCGCATGCATAAAGTTATTCCAATGTAGAATAATAAATAACGGAACCAGTCCCACGTAAAATACATGCACGTGATATTCCAACAAAATAATAAAGAATGGAACCAGTGTCTCAAGCGTCAAATGCATAGACAGGGATATTCCAATGTAATAATAAAGATCGAACCCGTGTCCCACGAAAAAGCGCATGCATGTGACATTCCAATGTAATAATAAAGAATGGAACGTGTCCCATGAAACGCATGCATGTGATGTTCCAACAGAATAATAAATAATGGAATAACATAAGAATTTCATCAAGTATAGGGTATCCACAGATATCTGAGTTATTCCAATGAATAATAAATAATGGAATAACAAAAGAATTTCACCAATAAGAAAGAAGAAATACCCTAACGAGTACAAGAAATAATATCCCTTACCGTAGTAAAGAAACTCAATATAATAGTAGGGAAGGAGCGTAATATTTTCTATAGCTTCTATATAATTTCTCTCTAGAGTTTCAAAGTGAATTCGTAAGAAATAATAAAGGAATGAGCTTCTATTTATAGAAAAATGGACCCATAGTAACTAACTCATGAACGATCCAGTTGATTTACTTTAATCTGACGGTCCATATTTAAAGCAAAATCTTTTAAATAAAATATAATATATTCTATTTATAATCTAATAAACCGAATAACTTTATAAAACACTACTAGAAAAGCGACTTTATAATGACGGTGAAGTCGCCGAATCGTCGCTATAAACCAAATGACCGTCGCTAAAAGGTTTTAGCGACGATTTAACATCGTCGCCATAGAACCCGTCGGTAAAAGCTTTATATAATGACAGCTTTTTGGCCTATAGCGACGGGCCACCCACCCTAGCTATAAGTCATGGTAAAATCGTGTATTTGCTTTTTACTAACGATCATTGAGAGTTATTACTACTGCCACCATGATAGTAGCTATAGATGTTTATAAATACGCCGCTCGGTGACCGTCGCTATAGGATGTATTTTATAAAACACTATAGCTACTACCAACGACCGTCGCTATAGCCTTTTCATATTTAAAAAAAATAATGCACATTTATTCAACAAACACAAATACAATATAAAATAAAATATAAAAATGTTGTATACATCATTTAAAATCATTCACATTACAACATTACAAGCATCACAAACAAGTACATTGTCCACCTCGTTAACCATAAACTTGCAGATATTTGACAAAGCCAAAGCCTTGTTCATGTAATCCCTTAAGAAGGAGTCCAAAGAGAATCCCAGCCTCAAGCAAATCGAACAAATACGCAATGTAATTCAACCAATTGAATCTATCTATCTATCCATCTATTATAAATAGAAATAAGCCCAAATTTCATGCTCAGATGTTACAAACCTGGTTTGGATCACGATATTTCTTTCATATTTCCTGGGCTTGCTTTTCTTCCGAATTCTACCACTTCAAGAAAGCCAAAATTCCTCACATTTTATTGACAAAAAGTCGAGCTTGAGTGAAATAATCCTTGATTCAAAGATAATACAAGGTTAGTCCAAGCTCAAGCAATATGATGAAATGTAATGACCCACAAGCTCCATCCCGCAATTAATATACCAAAAGATAATAATAACTATTTTAAAACAAATCAATTGAAGACACATTTAGTTAGCGTGACACCGATATTATTTTAAAACAAATCAATTGAGTAACATACCACTTTGCTTTTCATCATTCATTAGTGTCACCCTTGCACTTGAGTCAAAAGATGCGCATAACAAAAAGCCCAGATTTGAGCCAAATGCTTTCTAATCAATACCAAAGGTTTGAGGAAGCGGGCATAGTGGAACCAATGGTATAAGAAAAGGGGCATAAGATAAGTCGATAACAACCTTGAATCATGTGAGAACTTCAGCTACATTATAATGCCAAGATGTGTTTTCTTAACAAATAATGCACACCAAGATATAAGTAATTTTTTGTGTTGTCAAAGAGTTGAACAATGAATATAGATAGTGAGTGCCTAATCGAGTTGATCGATCATGTAAGAACTAAGGTTCAAGTTTATCGGTAGATTATTAAGCAATTACACGATCCAAGTAATAAAGTGCCAATTACTTTAGTGAGTGAACTATGAATCGCCTTTAGAATTTTAAGTATATTCCCTTATGTCCTCTATAGCATGGACAGAAATTGTGTTGCTCTAGAAGACTAGAACCCAAGTTTGTTTTTTTTTTGTCAGAAAAGGACAAAATATAGGCCCAAATGAGAACATAGAAAAAAGTGTAACTGACGTGCAAACTTATGAATAATAATTATTTTTGTTTAATAATGTCCTACTTCAGTTTCTATGAAAACAAAGATCAGAGGCATTACATTCACATTGATATATAACCACAAAACAAAGAAAAGGAAAAAAAAATCATGTTACATGCTTATACACAACTATTTTTTTGAAAAGAAGCATCACATGCCTTTGTCAAAGACACAAATATTATTGTAAGTTAACCTAGGAATAATTCAGAAGAATTATTAAAAAAAATACTGAATAAATTATAGAAAAAGTGTTGTACGGAACATATATCTCAATTGAACACAGAAATCTTTATGTACAAGGTAAGCATGTCTTTAATAACAGTGAATATTAGACCCATGTCCATTCAATACATAAACAAGATGTGTTGATATCCACAATACTAGACATCGGGACACATGCTTCCTATAAAAATATAATAAAATAACTAAAATTTGTCTTAATGCTCATCACAGCACCTCAGAAACTGGAAGAATGTCTTCTAGCGATTGAAAATGTCCTAAGACATAGGAAAACTCAACTGCCTATTTG
Organism: Panax quinquefolius; assembly: GCA_020205615.1. Taxonomy (NCBI): domain Eukaryota; kingdom Viridiplantae; phylum Streptophyta; class Magnoliopsida; order Apiales; family Araliaceae; genus Panax; species Panax quinquefolius. Next base: position 83,350,821 of record CM035162.1, read on the forward strand.
AATGGCAGTGAACTCTTCATGAACTAAGTAAGATTTAATAAGTAAGCCTTGTGAGAAACATCCTAAGAAGTGTGATTATGCAATCTAACATGCCACTCCATATATTACGTCTCACCAAAATAAGTTGCAATCCAACATATATATATATATATAAGCGAATGATTCATAGCACGATTCGTCGAGATTAGAATTACCTTTGGGAGATTAGAATTACCTTGGGCATAACAGGTATATCTTTCAGCCCCCATTTGGGCTGGAAGCGAATTCCTAAGAATCCAATTCCCATCTCCTCTGCCACAGCTTTGACCTGTTAAAAGTAGCATGTGAAGGCAATTGACCAATTTGATAAAACTTGTTAGAATTAGAATATTAAGTATCTCTACTTTTTGTAAAAAAACTAGTTTAAGAAGACTTGTTCAAGCAAATGACCTTGTCGATACATTTACTCATCTTCAAGTTTGGGACAAACCGAAAAGGTGTGAATTTACCTCAAGACGAGTTTGATAAAGAGTTTCAAGAGGTGCGCCACTAAGCTCAAATTGACCACCGTGTTCTAAAGTTATGCTTTGCTTCCCCCCCACCAAGAAATAAAGATTCTCTACATAAATACATCATACACAAAATGAAAAGGAAATTTGAATAACAACACTATCAAAATAAAATTGAGATGAATCGGCTATTGGATTTCAGACTAACTTGTCAAGCATGAACAAACCTAAGGGAACAATATGCAAATACGGCAATATATCTAGATGGCGCTCATGAGACAAAATAAGAATTAGAAGCAACAGTTTACTGTTTGAGTCCAATAATGTTGTCACCTTCCATAATTTTATCCTCAAATCTCTCGAAATACCAAAGAGCAACTGTACTCTCTCTTCAACCGTGTACAACCCTCTCTATCTGTATTTCTTTTCTACTTACACTATCTCTCTCTCTCTCATTATTACTCTATGTCTCTCTTCTATCAGTATACTATGACTCTCTCTCACTACCGCCAAATTTCAACAATAATCGGACCCCATCATCGCCTTCAACACATCTCTTGAAACCCAAGTTAATTTGGCATGTTATGAAGTTTAAATATGACAACATGTTTATGAAGTGAGTCACATTACATCCTTCCTTTATAAATCCGAACTCAAATCTATAAATCATGAAAAACAGACAATTCATTACAACTGCACCTAAACATTTAGTAGGAATGAGCAAACGCAGCCTAACTAAAATAAAAATGGATTAACCATGCACCAAGCTAAACTTGAGTAAATATGAGCTCATTATGTGCAAGTAACCATGGGAAAAATTAAGTAATATGAATGTAGTTAGAACATCAATCTTATTACACATAAATATAAGTATCACAATCAAATTTCAGCACAATATGAACAATCACGGGAATAAAACCAGTACAAGAGTTAACATGATTAAATTTTAAGGTTATTACCACTTGTTTAACATGATCTACGCAAATCAATGTTGCATAAAACATCCGACTAAACCAAAGGAAATAAAAGAATGCTACTAATTAAACTCAAACTAATAAGAAGTATAAGAAAGCCTTTTTAAGCAACAATAAATTCAACATTTAAGATAATTACTACGGTTATTTTTTACCATAATAACAGTAATATGACCACCATGAAAACAATTATGTATCGCTATAAGCATACCTCAAAGACCTCCCTAAGGCGACCTTCGTCTTTGTACAAAATACCACAATGTGTGAGGGCACATGCATTTTGTGGGTCCAAATCGATAGCTTCGGTAAAACTCTCAAAAGCGAGCCTTCCCATATTCTGCGTATCTGCAAGCAAATCCCTTGCCAATGTGAGCTTCAACATTTTCACCGTCTTTCTCCACCACACTCTCATAGATGGCAAGTGCATCAACAAATTTGTTCCTAGAAGCGAAGAATGTTGGCATAAGAGAGACCATCCTTCCCTCAAAACATTTCTTTACTGAGGACTAATGCAATCTGGGGTTCCTCTGGCAAATGAGGATGGTACGCATCGCTCACCATTTACTTAACTTAAAGGAAGATCATTATGCAAATGAAATATGAAATGAAAAATATTTTAAAATTACACGCAGACACACAGACGCGTTTTGATTTGCAAACAAACTCTTAAGAAAATTAAAGCAACCTCATATTTACAAAGTAAAAAAGCGATGTTAAGCAACTATGCGATCATGTCTTTCTGGAACCTTGGGCTGCAATAAATAATCGACTTGAATTAGAAGGGAAAGAAGAAAATAACATTTGGGAGATAGTCACCATAATACGATAACATTTATGTGCATACCAAGTCCATTAGAATCAGGGGTCTTCATAATTCTAAGCCTTTCGCGGTTTTGAGAAACATCCTTGGAACAAAATACAAAAAAGGGTCCACATTTAAGCATGAGAGGATAAGCTGTATAAATCAGAGGATCCATCCAAAAGTTTTGAGGGTTGTACTGTTTGAGAATATGTAAAATATGTAAAATGAGTAGGAGAATGTAACAGTATATCTTTTGTGCATCAAAATTAAGCCTCAAAAAGGTAGGACAACACATTGAGCTACACATTTCAACATTTTGTGGTCTTTATCTTAATTATTAAGTAGAAACAATTCATATTCTCTAAATTACAAGAAATCACACCTAAAGAATTAAGGTTATTGAATCAAAACACTATTTCAAAGGAACAAATAATGTGAATATAACAAGAATACTGAGGTGAAAATGAAATTGGATAAAATTATATGAAAATATAAGAAACAAAGATATTGGGTTTAAGGGAGAGATTTATCTTGATGAGAGCGAGGATTATAATGGTCGCTCTTTGTCTTAGCATTAGCGAAGGCTTCAAGGAGAGCCCTTTTCCTCCCATTCTCATCTTGTTCTTCTTCATCGCCTTCTCGATTGATTGATTCGGTAGTTCATTTTCTTCCGCTTTTCATTAGGGCTATTTTCGGACCTATTCTTCATTGCAGCGATTTCTCCGTTATTATAACCACCACCGAAGACCACCATGAGGACCCCCACGAAAAGACCCACGAGGCCCACCATAACCACCGCGACGACCACCATGATTTGGGTTAGAGAGGAGAGCGAGCGATGAGGAAAATGAGTACCGAGAGAGCTGTTAGAGAGGAGGAAGATGATTTGGGGAAAACCAAAATGATTTGGGGAAAATGGGATGGTTTTTCTTTAAAACACATCTATACCAACATAAATATACGATGACCGTCGCTATATATACCCTATAGCAAGGGTTCGTATTGACCGTCGCTATATATTGAATTTTTAGTAGTGAAAGATTTTACTATGCAAACACTATACGAGCACTATGCAAAACACTATGCATAATAAAATATAATATATTCTAATTATTGTCTAATAAAATGTATAACTTTATAAAAGTATTCGCTTTTATATAAAAAGGTTTTACTATTAGCCTAATAAAACGAATAACTTTATAAAAGTATTATGTTTTATATAAAAAGCTTTTCTGCTTTTATTACATTAATAATACCAATAAAACAAAATCGAGTGACTTATCACATAAGCATCAATAATCAATATCGTATTACACGCTTTAACTACGCCAGACATCGCATATTCTTTTACTTTTAACACCGGGTGTTTCAACAGATTAACGGTGAAACTTCCGCCGTTATTTTCATAAAAAAGTATTTTTGTCGTTTTCTCAATCCGACAATAATTCCGTTAATGGGGTCCACCAATGATTGTCTTGCATGCGAATATTCCTTGTTAAAACGAATATTCCTCGACCAATCGAAAATTATATAACAACTTGCATGACTTTGCAAAATTTATAAATATTACCCACAACTATAACATTATATCAAATTCATTCCATAATATTTAAAATGATATTTATAGAAAATTCATCTTTATTCATAAAAGGTTGGGTCTTTCAACCTCCCCTTCTTATGAAATTTCGCCCTCGAAATTAGGGTGCATGCACTGGTATGTCGAAGAGGTAAGGATACCTTGATTTCATTTCAGATTCTAACTCTCTAGTCATTTCCTCAACATCGTGGTTTCTCCACAAAACTTTGACTTGAGGTATAACCTTGGGCGTAGAATATATTCCTTCTTATCCAAGATTTGAATAGAAACCTCTTCATACGTCAAATCTTCCGCTATTTCGTTCGGTTCTAACTCAATAATGTGGTTCGTGTCTTCCACATATTTACGTAACATGGATATGTGAAAACGTTATGAACACGAGACATACTTGGCGGTAAAGCGAGTCTATAGGCCACGCTTCCTACTCGACCAAGGATTAAAAATGGGCCGATGAATCGAGGATTGAGCTTTCCTCTCTTTTCAAATCTCGTAACTCCTTTCCATGGAGCAACACGTAACAACACATGATCTCCTATATCGAATTCCACATCCTTTCGATGAAGATCAACATAACTCTTTTAATCGATCTTGTGAGGTTTTTATACGTTGCGGATCATTTGAATCTTTTCCGTAGTCATACGCATTACAACTCAGGTCCCAACAACGTTGCTTCACCCACCTCATCCCAAAGATCTTTGGAGAACGACACTTTCTTCCATACAATGCTTGAATGGAGCCATGCCAATACTTGCTTGATAACTGTTGTTGTAGGAAAACTCCACCAATGGTAAGAACTTGTCCCAACTTCCCTTGAAATCAAGGACACGAGTCTTAATAGATCTTCAAGAGTTTGAATAGTCCTCTCTGACAAATCATCCGGCTCAACGAATGATATGCCGAAGCTAAATCAGAAATCAGTGCCCATAGCTTTCTCGCAAACTAACCCAAAATCGTGAAGTGAATCTCGGGTCTCAATCGAAACTATGGATCTTTGGCATACCATGCGATCTTACAATCTCGTTTATGTACATACTGAGCAAGACGTTCAAGTGTATAAGTTTTTCGTATCGGTAAGAAATGAGCGGACTTGGTCAATCTATCAACAATGACCCAAATTGCATCTATACCTTGAGAAACCTTAGGAAGACCCCAGAACGAAATCCATGGTAATGTGCTCCCACTTTCATTCTAGAATTTCAAGTGGTTGCAATGGACCTTTTGGTACTTGATGCTCCGCTTTAACTCGTTGACAAGTTAGACACCTTGAGATAAACAAATATTATCTCTCTCTTCATATTGCTCCACCAAAATGTATGACCGAATATCATGATACATTTTGGTACTCCTGTGATGGATTATAAATTGTGTGTTATGCGCCTCCATCATGATTTTATACTTTAAATCGTGGTCGTTAGGAACACAAAGTCCGGAGTTGACTCAAGTATTCCTTCTTCATCGATTCTTGCTTCCCGGCATAGCACCTTCTTGTACTTTCTTCCTCATACGCGCATCATTTCTAGGTCCGTAGCTTGAGCGACTTTAACTTTATCAATTAAAGTCGGTTCTACTCAGATATTCGCCATCATCACATGGGTCCCCTGGAGTCTTTAACTCTATCTCCATCCTTTGTAAGTCACACAAAATTGGTCTTTGTGTTGACAATATATCGCACTTCGTGCTTGCATATGATCTTCTACTCAATGCGTCAGCTACCACGTTCACTTTTCGAGGATGGTATTGGATGGTATGATCATAATCTTTCAACAGTTCAAGCCAACGTCGTTATTGTATGTTGAGTTCCTTTTGAGTGAAGACATATTTGAGGCTTTTATGATCCGTAAAGATCTCCACCTTCTCCCCATACAAGTAATGCCTCCAAATTTTAAGTGCAAAGATAACAGCTGCTAACTCTAGGTCATGAGTAGGATAATTTATATCATATTCTTTGAGTTGTCTTGAGGCATAGGCTATGACTTTCCCATGTTGCATTAGAACACATCCCAACCCTTTACCCGAAGCATCATTGTAAACGACAAATCCCTTCGAGCCAGATGGTATTGTCAGAACAGGTGCTGAAATGAGTCTCCTCTTGAGTTCTTGAAAACTCTTCTCACATTCTTCGCTCCAACCGAACTTTGTATCTTTCCGAGTCAGTTGAGTTAATGGAGTAGCTATTCGAGAAAATCCTTCCATGAATCTCCGATAATAACCAAATTAAAGCCGAGAAAGCTACGTGCTTTCGGTCCTAAATCTAGGTTGCTCCAAATTTGAATTGCTTCAATCTTTGTCGGGTCAACTGATATTCCATGACTTGATACTACGTGCCCAAGGAATGCTACTTCCTCAAGCCAGAACTCACATTTCTTCAACTTGGCATAAAGCTTGTATTCACGAAGCTTTTGGAGTGTCGACCTCAAGTGTTGCTTTCATGATCTTCACGCTTTTGGAATAAATAAGGATGTCATCAATAAAGACGACCACAAAGTGATCTAAATATTCCTTGAATACTCGATTCATCATATCCATGAAGGCAGCGGAGCATTAGTCAATCCAAAGGACATGACTAGGAATTCATAATGCCCGTGCCGAGTTTTGAAAGCCGTCTTTGGAATGTCATCGGTTCTAATCTTCAATTGGTGATATCCGGAATGAAGATCAATCTTTGAAAAGAATTTGACTCCTTGCAACTGGTCAAACAGGTCATCAATACGTGGCAATGGGTACCTATTTTTGATGGTGGCATGATTCAACTCCCGATAATCAATACAAAGTCGCATACTCCCATCTTTCTTTTTCACGAATAGAACAAGAGCACCCCAAGGAGAAGTACTAGGACGAATAAAGCCAATGTCTAACAATTCCTGCAGTTGGGTCTTTAACTCCTGAAGTTCAATAGGAGCCATTCAATATGGGACTTTGGAAATGGGTTTTGTTCTGAGTTCAAGGTCGATACAAAATTCAATTTCACGCTTTGGGGGTAGGCCAGGAAGTTCTTCAGGGAATACGTCGGGAAATTTATTAACAATAGAAATATCATTCAAAACTGACGTATTTTTGTTTAGATCTGTGACGTGGGCTAAGAAAGCTTGACATCCATTTTTCAATAAACGAATAGCTTTATGGCTTGAGATAACCGTGATTGATTTTAATGGTTTGGTCGCTTGAATTCGCATAATAGGTTGATTAGGAATATGAAAGCTAACAACCTTACGAAAATAATCAATTTTAGCATGATGAGTAGTTAACCAATCAATCCTAGAATCACGTCAAATGTAAGTATTTTCAAATGAAATAAGATCGCCAGGTAATGTGAGGGTGCCGATTTGAACCAAATAAGACTTATAAAACAAAGGGATGTAATGAAGGTTTCTCCCAACGGAGTTTCCACAGATAAGTCAAAGTCTAATTTCTCCTGAGTCAAATTTAATCGTTGGGCATGTAGTAGGAGAAATAAAAGAATGGGTAGAACCGGTATCAAATAAAGTATAGACTTATTTATAGTTTATGATAAGCTTACCCGTGATGACCTCATTCGGGTTCCTTGCTTTACGGGAGGTCACAACAAACGCTTCGCCTTGCACTACTGGCTTTGACTTTTTCGGGGACGACCTTTGGTGCCTCCATCCTAGTTGAACTTGTCTTTGGTGAACAACAAAATCGGGCTAAGTCACCTTCTCTTCCACAATTATAACATGCTTTGACTGGCATCGCTGCGGTTTGGGCCGATGTGTCCCTCCCCTTCGCATTTGAAGCATATGATAGGTGGTCGTTTTCCTTCCTTAACAACGGGTGCTGGTGCTGACGTCTTTCCATCATTATTGAATCTCTTCTTCTAGAAATGTCCATTCTTATTGCTTTATACGATTACCACCAAAGTGGTTACCATTTCGGCCATTGATTCCTCCACGCTTGTTGTCATCGCTTCATGACCGCTTTCTCATCGGTATTATCATTTTGCTTGTACCGCTCTCTTTTGGTTGCGTTGACTCATTATCGCGCTCCACTAATCGAGCCCTATTTACAACATCTCGAATACAAACACGCTTTATGAGAAATAAGATGTTGACGTATCTCCGACTTTCAAACCTCTTAAAAACATACGCTTCATTCTCTCCTCATTATCCACCAAGTGGGACGTGGCCGGGACAACTCGGTAAACTTATCTTCATCTTGACGACATGGTCATATTATTACTGCTCCAACTTGATGAACTCCACCTCTTTCATATGACAAATCCTTTCGGGAAAGTACTTGTCGTTGAATAGTTCTTGAAACTTCTCCTAAGACATTTTCAGTGCGATAGGTTGAGTACGCTATACTGATTCCCACCAGTAATCTGCCTCTCCTCGCAACATACAGGCGGTAAAGGGAACCTTTTGCTCCTCGGAGCATCCCAAGACATCAAATATCTTGGTGATCTGCTTTATTCATGCTTCCGCCTTAAGTGGTTTTGGCTCTCCAATAAACTCCGGTGGTCCCAGCTCCTTGAACTGTTTAGCGGTGACCGTCCGAGAGTTTCCAGTGTTTCCACCTATATTTTGGATAGGAGCCGCTCTCGCCTGCTGTTGCATGAATTGCATAATGCCTCTGAACATTCCATCATTCATCATTTGGTCAGTGTTGTTGTTTGCATGAGGATTGTCGCCTTCCTGATGCACATTATCCTGATTATTGATATGTGGTGAATCAACGGTCGCCTGTGCTCCATTGCTATTCTCAACATTCTCGGATGTCATTTTCAGATACTGCCACAAAAAAAATGTTAATTGACATGTAACATATTATCCCTATATTCTGACCGACCAATTAAATGAAAGTAGTATGCACACAAGCCAATCATGTTTGATGATAAAGCATATACTTTGTAACAATCTTATTCATTTATTAATAAAAAGTATTAATTTATTAAAGGCTTTTAATTATCTACATGATCTTTGTTTTATAATATGTGATAAACCCATAGTTTTAAGCAATGCTTTTAGAATAATGATGATGATCATTCTAATGAGATCTAAATTCTTAGAAAGCTTAAAACTAAAATAGTTCCCAATCATTAGATTACTAAATTGGGGATTAGTGAATCCGGATAGATTGGTACATCGTTGCTTGTTCATTGGATGAGGATGATTGATCTCACGATCATTTGTGTGGAGACACTAAAGCAAGTATGTAGGTGCTTATTAGAGAATAAGTTCATTTTGAGCGTGGCTCGCTAAGGAATACCTAATGGAGTTTTACTTGCTGTCAATAGGAATTCTCAGTAGTGATAGTAGTACAAGTGATCCTTGGACTTGAGATCATCATAGTATCTTGTGTATGATGAGTTATACTTTGACTTATTCCTTAAGACCCTTAGGGTATATCAAAGGGTATGCTTGGGTATAATAAGTTGTACGTGGAGATAATGTATGATCAATAAAGAATCTACCACTTCTAATAAAGAAGAGAAATGTCCTATGTGATTCGATAAATGACAACCCAAAGTAGTCCTTGGCAAGCGAGAATGAAATTAGAAAGGAGTTTCTAATTTGCATTATTTGGTGTTGTGCATTTAAGGATCGAAATACATATAATTAAATAAAATAAGACTTGACATGAATTCTATGCTTTATATTTAATTGGGACATTGTATGGTGGAAGGATTGAATTGTACGGTAACTATTTACTCAAAGGTTCTTTTATGATTAATGTTGAAATCTATATTATCCGGAAAGTCGTTGATCATTAGGAGGCTTATCCCTATTGTAGAATAAATATTATTTATTTAAATAAATTAATTGTTTAATTTATTTATTTAAATAAGATTAGAATTGTTCTAATTGATTTATTCACAACCTAGGTTTAATATGGAGAACCTAAAGGGTCACACCATAAAAGGAAGAATAATTATTTAAGAAGTTAATGGCATAATCGTAATAATATGTTAAGTATATTTAATTTAATCTATGGTGATAGAATAAATTAAATAGCTTAATATTTATTATTTAATATTTTAGAAATATTAAATATAATTTAATAAGAGGAGTCTTATTAATATTATTACAATTATTATTATTTTAATTTCTAAAAGAGTTTAGAAATTAATTTAATATACGTATTCTCATTTATTCCTAATTGGATTAGGAAGAAAAATTAGTTAAAGGAGTTTAATTAATTATCCCTAATAAGATTAGGGAGCTTAATTAATTAAAAGAATTTAATTAATTAAATAAAACCCAATTCCTTAATTGTTAAGGTGGGTTGCCCACATCTATAAATAAGAGGAGTCTTATTATGGGTGATGATGGTTGACTTTTACAACATACGTAATTCCAATAGTTGGGAGAGTACGTTCTTTTCTATAGAGATAGAAAACTAGGGTTTAGCCAACCACCCATCTTCTTGAATTTTTATTCTTCCTTGGTGGATCACCTCTGAGGACAAACACTTGGGTGGCTAACGTTGATCCAAAGGAAGGAACCAAACCCGGTGGATTCAAGTTGAACGCGAAAGGATTTGGAGGTGAACTTGTACCTGAGGAAGCTCGATCTTCAAGGGTATGATTTTATTCTTTATCTTTTCGTTTAATTAATAATTATGCATAAAGGGTGATTCGGGTATATGGTTTGTAACTTTTTTAAACTCTGATTTTTACACGTTTCCGCACTTTTTGCAATTTGATTGAATTCTTGAATATTTCAAACCTTACAGTGGCATCAGAGCCAAACCTCTATGCAAATTATTAATTGTTTTAATTTGATATGTATATTGATATGTGTTTAGAATAATTTAATTGGGCATAATTTTATTGTATAAAATTTAAATAAAAAAAAAACCTGCTAATGGATTCGGCAGGAGCATGAATAATGGTAGCCCACGTGACTCCTGAATCATGTCATGAGATTTAAAAAAAAAAAAAGGGTTCAAGAGCTGATTCACGGATTAGCATTTTTGGTGTTCGGTTGATATAACTATATATATATATTTATCCGGTCAATCTTGTTTTCTTTTTTTTTTTGAAATCTTATTCACGGCTTGTCTTTTTTTTTTTGGAATCATACAAGGGACAAGGTACACGTGCTAAATTTTTTCAAAAAGGGGAGTAACATACGTGCATGATTTCCTGAGGCATGGTTACTTATCCTAGGCAACTTGGATTATATACTATTATATATATATATATATATATAAGTTTTAAGATTAATATATATATATATATATATATATATATATATTATATATATATTAATAATTTTATAATTAAAATAAAATTTTATTTTAATTTTAAAATAAAAGGTTTATTTTAATCTTAAAATAAAAATGTTTATTTTAATTTTAAAATTAAATTTCATACTAACTAATTAGAGTTAGAATTGAATTCCATGATAACTAATTAGAGTTGAAATTGGATTCCATCTTTCCTTAAATAAAGGAGTTTATTTAGATATGAAATAAGATTTCATATTATTCAAAATAAAGGAGTTTATTTGAGAATAGGAAAGAGAATCCGTATTTCCTTAAATAAAAGAGTTTATTTAGATATGAAATAAGATTTCATATTATTCAAAATAAAGGAGTTTATTTGAGAATAGGAAAGAGAATCCTAATTTCCTTAAATAAAGGAGTTTATTTAAATATGAAATAAGATTTCATATTATTCAAAATAAAGGAGTTTATTTGTGAATAGGAAAAGATTCGTGTTTCCTTTAATAAATTTTTTTACTTGGAATTAGATTCCATAATTAATTAAAATAAAGGAGTTTATTTTGATTAAAGATTTTGATTAAAATAAAATAGTTTATTTTATTCAAAATTAGATAAATTAAAATAAAATAGTTTTATTTTGATTTAAATTTGGATTTAAATAAAGGAGTTTATTTTATTCAAAAATAGATTTTATACTAACTAAATTTGCCCATTAAATGATATCAATATATATATTAAATGTTTATTATTCATAAGATGAATGTTATTTATTGATGCATATGGTGATGTGTATGATAATAAATAGGATTGATTATGGACTATCAACCAATATGATTGGATTTTATTTTAGTTGGATGTATGAATGTATGAGTTTTATTAAATGGGGTCTGCATGTACTCGCCTTCTCTAATTTTTTCTTAATGTAAATTCTATCTCCTCCTATGTACTTCTCTCGATCACGATCAAGGTTTCTATTTATTTTAAATAGTTTTGTAATAGGAATAGTTAGAATTATTTTGAAAAATTGGAGATCAAGGAGCAAGGAGCGCTTGAAGACCCGTTTGTAATGGAGCCCGGGTTTAAATGTAATAGTTATATTTAAATATCATTTCTTGCACCCCTAGGGTTTGACCTTTTGGTTCACTTGGTGGCTCTAGTGAACCAAACTAGAATAAAAGTCCATAATCAATCCGGGTAGAATATAGTATTCTATATGTGCATGCTTATACTATATATATTATATATTATGCAAACATGCTTCGCATGTTCATTAATATGACGCGTATTTTATATATATATGTGTCATGCTACTAAACAAGATGAGACAAATTAATAACAAACCCCTCAATTTTTTATATTAAGTCCTAAGCGTTCAAAGATATTTAGAATATCGAACGTCGCCTTCTAGCATGATAAAATTAATAGAGTATTAAATATTTAATATGAGTTTGTTGTGTCACCACAAGGCATGTATTAAGTATTTAAGATGTTAATTTATCACATTTGATGCTTATAAAGAAAATTGAACAATATTATTTTGTTGTGTCACCACAAGGATGATATTTTTCTTTTTGAATATATGGAGTGCTAGGTCGGACTTAACTTGGATAATTTTGATTCGGATGTGCCACCACTGATCAAAATAATCTAAGAGGCAAAAGAAAAGGAGTTGCATAGTTGATGTAATTGACAAAAGTTGTCTACCTATTTATTTATATATAGTTTGTTGTGTCACCACAAGGCTATATACATTTGAAATGGGATCCTTATTTTCACTAGCAAATCTTTAATTAGATTTTGCTTAACTATATAAGTGAGGTAATATAGTTTGAAGAAAATAGTGAGAGATACCAATTTAAAACAAGACCTAAATTATTTTGGTAATTAATAAAAGAATGTATGTTAAAATGTTGTTAAATACAAATTCATTTACAAAATTTTACAATGTCTTAATTACTATCACTGCGAAACATATTAGATGTTATTTAACTAGACCGTATTAAATGGATTGGTTAAGGAATATGAGAATAGTTCTCATGGCTGAAAAGCTATCTTATGTCCTTAATACGTCTATCCCTGCAATGGTTGCAGACAATGCCTCTGAGGAAGAGATTGCTATTTTTAGAAAGTGGCAAAATGATGCACAGTTGGCTCAATACATCATGCTCGCATCTATGAGTAACGAGCTTCAGCGTCAGCGTGAAACTATGGATGCTCCTACTATATTCCTGCACATCAAGTAGTTGATGATGAGGAAAGTAGGACTGATAGATATCTTATATCTAAGGAGCTCTTCCGATCTAGAATGGCCGATGGCACTATAGTACAGATAAAAGTTCTTAACATAATCAATTTGATTGATCAATTAGGACAACGGGTTTTGTCATGGATGGAGAGTTGAGCCAAGATTTGATCTTGCACTCACTCCCAGACTCCTTTTATAATTGTTGTGAATTTTTCATATGAACAAGCTAGATATCAGCCTCGCTGATTTGCTCAACATGTTGAAAAATGATGAGAGTCACTTTCCAACCAAGAAAGACCATGTCTTACTGGTAGGGGCTAAAGGATCTTCTGAAAAGAATAACGATTCAAAGAAGGTATATAGAAAGGCAAAAACAAAGGATAATATGAACAAAACTGATACGGATAGCAAAGGAGTTTGCTTCCACTGCAATAAAGCCTGGACACTGGAAAGAAACTGCGAGAAGCATCTTGCAGAGGCTAACCAAAGAAGCTTAGTGAAGTTTCAGTTACAATACAGTTTTTGTTCATGATTGAAATAATTTTTTCTTTAAGTCAAGGTTCTACTTTGGTATTGGATACCGACTTTGGTTATCATAAATATAGATTTATGAAGGGACCAAGCAGAAGTAGAAAGTTAAACAAAGATAAGTAATCCTATGTGTGGAAAATGAAGCAAAGGTTGCTGCATTAGCTATAGAAACTTATAGTTTAGCAATGCCTACGGGCAAATCTATTAAGTCGATAAGTTGTTATTGTATTCCAGCTTCTTGTTAAAATATTATTTCCATTTTATTGTTGACAATGAAATGTGGTATTATAATTAAGAACAATTGTTGTTCTATTTATAATAATAATGTTTTGTATAGAATCGAATATTACTTAATAAATTTTGTATACTTGACTTACATGAAAATAATTTTGCATATTGAACAAACTAGTATAAGAAAAGGAGATGATCATTCAAAGAGTTAAATATGTGTATTTGCTGAAATACAAGTGTGAATTATTTGAAAGGTTCAAAGAATTCAAAAGTGAAATAAATTGGCAAAGTATTAGGATTCTTTGATCGGATCAAGGAAGGAATACTTGTGCAATAAGTTTCTAGATCATCTCAAATGGTTTTCTCATAATGGACGCCTCTAGATACATAATAATTGATTGATGTATCTGAATGAAAAACCATACCTTGTTGGACATGGTGCGGTCCATAATGATTTTACCGACATTCCAGTATCCTTCTAGGGTCATGTCCTAGAAATGGCTGCATATCTACGAAAAGATAACCTCAAAATCCAGCCCCAAGACTCCATAAAAGTTATGGACATGGAGGATTCCTAATCTTAAGTATGTTAAGATAAGTGGTTGTCCAACTTATGTGAAAAGGTTTCAAAGGATAAGCTTGGGACAAGATTTGACAACTGTCGATTTGTGGGACATCCTAAAGTAAGTTTAGGGTATATGTTCTATAATCCTACTTAGCAAAAGGTGTTTGTTACGAAACACGCTGCCTTCTAAGATAAAGGTGTTTATCATTGAAAGGGCTAGTGGGAGGATAATAGATCTTGAAGAGTTCAAGAACCACAAAATACTATAAGTCAAATAAGAGGAACCTATAGATGAACTATTGTACCACACAATAAATCGTAAATGAATAATAGTCTCAAAGATACCTAGGAGGTATGGATTCATCATAAATGATGATGATGAGGTACACATCATAGAAAGATGATGATCCGATTATATACGATGAAGTAAGAGTTCTAGTGTGTACAAAAGGGACGATTAGGAGCGTCGTGACATTCCTAATATTATATGTTGATATACTACGGATAAGGAATGACATACCAATGCTACAATCAAGAAAGATAAAGTTGTCTAAACATTCCTCCATGAATGATTTGGGAAGAGTATCTAAATTAGGGATAAAATCTATATAGATAGATTCAAGAGGATGCTCGACTTAACCCAAGGAATGTATATTCATTTGATGCTAAAGTCGTTTAGCATGGCAAACTCCAAAAAATGTCTCATGTCGATGAGCTATGGAGTGCATCTCTCTTAATAGTCCCCACAGACTCCTGAAAAGAGAGGTCGCATGAGTGACAATCATGTATGTAATGAAATGTACGAGATCTGATGTTGATCAGTCATATTATGGAGAAGTTCACTATGAGTCGGTGAAAAACATCTTAAAGTGCTTAACCTAAGACTAAGGATGTGATCATATTCATGGTGGGTCTTAATTAAAACCGGAGGGCTTAACGGACTCAAGTTTTTCGACGCACTCAAGACGACGAAAAAATCCACTTTAAGGTAAAGGGTTACCTTGAATAAAGGGTGCGATGAATTGGAAAGGTTCCAAACAAAGAAAGAGTTCTTTGGTTTAGTGATAAAGACAAAGTATATAGCTATAAATGAAGGCGCAAGTTGATTGTTTGGATTAAAAGTTCATTCTGAGACTAGGAATAGTTCCCAAGTCTCATCTTGGATCTAAACATGTGTTGTGGCACTTTCATTTGATTATTAGAATCATTGAAGATGGGAAATCACTATAGAGATTGTGGACTCTCAAGAACAACATTACATATCCATTAACTAAAGCTTATCCAACAAAGCAGGATAATCGCCACTTAGAGAAGAAGAGTATGAGATACCATGACGATTGGCTTTAGTGCAAGTGGGAGATTGAAAGTAGTATGCACACAAAGCAATCATTTTGATGATAAAGCATATACTTTATAACAATCTTGTTCATTTATTAATAAAAGTATTAATTTATTAAAGGCTTTTAATTATCTACATGATGCTATTTTATAATATGTGATAAACCCATAGTTTTAAGCAATGCTTTTAGAATAATGATGATGATCATTCTAATGAGATCTAAATTCTTAGAAAGCTTAAAACTAAAATAGTTCCCAATCATTGGATTACTAAATTGGGGATTAGTGAATCCGGATAGATTGGTACATACGTTGCTTTGCTTTCATTGGATGAGGATGATTGATCTCATGATCATTTGGTGGAGACACTAAAACAAGTATGTAGGTGCTTATTAGAGAATAAGTTCATCGAACGTGGCTCACTAAGGAATACCTAATGGAGTTTTACTTGCTTTCGTCAATAGGAATTCTGTAGTGATAGTAGTCTGACAAGTTATCCTTGGACTTGAGATCATCATAGTATCTTGTGTATGATGAGTTATACTTTGACTTATTCCTTAAGACCCTTAGGGTATATCAAAGGGTATGCTTGGGTATAATAAGTTGTACATGGAGATAATGTATGATCAATAAAGAATCTACCACTTCTAATAAAAGAAGAGAAATGTCCTATGTGATTCGATAAATGACAACCCAAAGAGTCCTTGGCGAAGATGTAATGAAATTAGAAAGGAGTTTCTAATTTGCATTATTTGGTGTTGTGCATTTAAGGATCGAAATACATATAATTAAATAAAATAAGACTTGACAATGAATTCTATGTCTTATATTTAATTGGGACATTGTATGGTGGAAGGATTGAATTGTCACAAGTAACTATTTACTCAAAGGTTCTTTTATGATTAATGTTGAAATCTATATTATCCGGAAAGTCGTTGATCGCTAGGGAGGCTTATCCCTATTGTAGAATAAATATTATTTATTTAAATAAATTAATTGTTTAATTTATTTATTTAAATAAGATTAGAATTGTTCTAATTGATTTATTCACAACCTGGTTTAATGGAGAACCTAAAGGGTCACACCATAAAAGGAAGAATAATTATTTAAGAAGTTAATGGCATAATTGTAATAATATGTTAAGTATATTTAATTTAATCTATGGTGATAGAATAAATTAAATAGCTTAATATTTATTATTTAATATTTTAGAAATATTAAATATAATTTAATAAGAGGAGTCTTATTAATATTATTACAATTATTATTATTTTAATTTCTAAAAGAGTTTAGAAATTAATTTAATATACGTACTCTCATTTATTCCTAATTGGATTAGGAAGAAAAATTAGTTAAAGGAGTTTAATTAATTATCCCTAATAAGATTAGGGAGCTTAATTAATTAAAAGAATTTAATTAATTAAATAAAATCCAATTCCTTAATTGTTAAGGTGGGTTGCCCACATCTATAAATAAGAGGAGTCTTATTATGGGTGATGGTGGTTGACTTTTACAACATACGTAATTCCAATAGTTGGGAGAGTACGTTCTTTTCTATAGAGATAGAAAACTAAGGTTTAGCCAACCACCCATCTTCTTGAATTTTTATTCTTCCTTGGTGGATCACCTCTAGAGGCCAAACACTTAGGTGGCTAACGTTGATCAAAGGAAGGAACCAAACCCGGTGGATTCAAGTTGAACGCGAAAGGATTTGGAGGTGAACTTGTACTTGAGGAAGCTCGATCTTCAAGGGTATGATTTTATTCTTTATCTTTTCGTTTAATTAATAATTATGCATAAAGGGTGATCCGGGTATATGGTTTGTAACTTTTTTAAACTCTGATTTTTACACGTTTCCGCACTTTTTGCAATTTGATTGCATTCTTGAATATTTCAAACCTTACATTAAATACCAAAAAAAAAAAACTTAGGTAGGTCATACTAGCGAAGGAATTTCCCGTCTCTCCCCTCCTAGTTCTAGTCTCACATCTTAGCCAGGGATCATATCCCTAAGCTTTGATACCAACTGTGACGCCCCCAAAATAGGTATACATCACCTATTCTGAGTCGCCAAATACATGGTACAAAATACAAATACAATCTTTAATATACAACAGAGAGAGTGAGTTTTAATATAAATATCATCTTCTAGACAATATCCACTCTCGTAATAAGTCCTCATTACATTTATTGTCACACTATTTAACAAAATAGTGAGGACTACTAATACTATCATCCGTCCATCACTCCGCTTCCCAGACTCGTCCCCAAATTATATTCTCATTTTCTCAAGAGAACGGTGAAAGAAAGGGTGAGCTCAAATAGCCCAAGAAGAAATATTATGACTAAGATAATGCGAATAAATTATCATTAGCCTTCAACAAGTTAAAACCGATAAAATATAACAAACATCAAGTTTAACTGCAGTGAACAAGCAATCCATTAGAAGAGTCAGTAGAGAATAAAATCTACTATCTTCTATGATTTAAAAGGTTTTTCATGACTTTTATCACGAGACTCAAACAATAAATAATCCACATCATCGAATTACCCATGCATTCTACGACCAAGGATATTCTTTAGTATCACGACCACAATTATCCATACACTACGGGCCAAGAATATTTGTGTATTCATTAATGGTCATGATCATGCCAATCAACTTGTCCATCAATGTACTACGGGCCAATGAGGACTTTTACCACATTATTTGTAACATTACTTACCATGATTACAATCAATAATCCTGTCATAATCATACTAAGTCCATCTACGCACTACAGCCACGAGATGATTTTCAAAAAATATAAAAACATGAGGATGATGACAATGATCTAAAAATTCAATAAAACAAGTTCAAGAATTAATTTATTCGGAACTAATAACGCTCAAATTGTCAACATGATACTTCTTTGTAGAGTAAAATTCAAGAATGCTCGGAAGAATATTTCCATGAAAAGATATCTTTGGATGAAGCGCAAATATCGAGGATATTCCACTAATTTCATGGAGTATAGAAGTCAAAGTTTTAACCAACCGAGTATAATAAAGAATGGAATAACAAAAGAAATCACCGGGCATCGCGATAGATCGCATACGCAAAGTTATTCCAACGAATGATAAATAATCGGAACCAAGTCCCACAGTAAAACGCATGCAGATGATGGATATTCCAATGTAATAATAAAGAATGGAACCAGTCCGTCGGCCAAACGCATGCATGTGATATTCAAATGGAATAATAAAAGACCGGAACCAGTCCCACGTAAAACACACGCAGCAGGGATATTCCAATGAATAATAAAGAATGGAACCAGTCCGACGAAAACGCATATATACGATGTTCCAACGTAATAATAAATAATGGAATAACATAAGAATTTCACCAAGTATAGAATTATCCCGCGTATACAAAGTTATTATGTAATGAATAATAAATAATGGAATAACAAAAGAATTTTACCAATAAGAAAGAAGAAATACCCTAACGAGTACAAGAAATAATATCCCTTACTGTAAAAGAAATGAATATAAGAGTAGAGAAGGGCGTAATACTTTTCTATAGCTTCTCTATAATTTCTCTCTGAGTTTCAAGAATTCGTAAGAAATATCAAGGAATGAGCTTCTATTTATAGAAAAATGGACCGCATAAGAATTAACTCATGAATCAGGTCCCGATTGATTTACTTTAATCGATGGTCCATATTTAAAGCAAAATCTTTTAAATAAAATATAATATATTCTATTTATAATCTAATAAACCTAATAACTTTATAAAAGATTTTACTTACGCAAACACTATCGCAGCACTATGCAAACACTAAGCATAATAAAATATAATATATTCTAATTATTATCTAATAAAATGATAACTTTATAAAAGTATTACATTTTTATATAAAAAGGTTTTACTATTAGCCAATAAAATGAATAACTTTATAAAAGTATTCTGCTTTATATAAAAAAAGCTTTTCTGCTTTTAATACATTAATAATACCAATAAAACAAAACCGGTGACTTATCACATAAGCATCAATAATCAATACCGCGTGCTTCTTTAAGCTTACTACACGACATCGTATTTTTAACACCGGTGTTTTAACGCTTAACGGTAAAACTTTCGTAGTTATTTTCATAAAAAAATATTTTTGTCGCTTTTCTCAATCCGGCAATAATTCCGCTAATGGGGTCCACCAATGATTGTGCATTGTCTTAATATTCCCGTTAAAACGAATATTCCCCACCAATCGAATATTATATAACAACTTACAGATTTTTACAAAATTTATAAATATTATCCACAACTATAACATTATATCAAATTCATTCCATAATATTCAAAAATGATATTTATAGAAAATTCATCTTTATTCATAAAAGTTGGAGTCTTACATCTACCGGAAAAGATGTTGATTAGGGCTTTTTGCACCTTTTGGACTTTTGCCCTTTTGAAAAAGGAACAGATGTTTTGTTTGAGTTTGAAAAAGGTTTTGTTCTGATTTTGATTGAAGCCTCGTCAACAAAATAAGGTCACGTCTGAAAGAACGTTAATACACGCAAGAATCTGCTCGTGCCAGCTAAAGTGCAGGCATGATGGACCCAAGAAATGTAACGTTAAAAGCATTTTTGGAAGAAAAAAAATATAGGGTGCTATAAAAGTTAAGGATATTTTTAAACCTTCTCCTTATATGAAATTCTATAATATAAGTCGAATTCTGCTTTAATCGTGTTGCTTCAAACTTGTATAATATAATTAGGACTCCTGGGCCCCGTGTTGCTCCAAACTTGTTTTGCTCCATGACGTCCGCTAGAATAACTAGCGGACGTTTTAAAAAACATGTTTTTTACTTCGTTTTTTTGGACTAAAAAGAGCATATTTTTCCATTGTTTTTTTATTCCATATGCTAGAAGGAGAAGCTGATAAGCTGATGACGCGTCCAAAATTTTAATCCAAGTCGTTCATCATTGTAATAAAAAGAGATATTATTTGTCTATGTTTTATTCTTAATTACCCTCCCTCCCTCCCTAAAGGGTTTTTCGATGTTTTGGGTTTTCAGCCGATGAAAGAAGAAAAGCAGAAAAGAAAAAGCAAGAATGGCGTCGTCATCTAGGGTTTTCGGCCGCACATGCAGAGATCTGATGGCCGCCGCGAAGAGCCCGACCGGCACTCCCACAGCCACCGCCGCCGCCGCTACACCCACAGCCGCCGCCGCCGCTACACCCACAGCCGCCGCCGCCGCTACACCCACAGCCGCCGCCGCCGCTACACCCACAGCCGCCGCCGCCGTCAAACCTATAAAACCTATAAAACCTATAAAACCTGTAGGAATATTGAAGCCCCAACCGATCTCCTCTGCTCTCGGAGAATTTCTGGGCACCTCTGAATCCTCTCGCACCGATGCCGTCAAGAAAGTCTGGGAACACATCAAGCTCAACAATCTCCAGGTCTCTTTATTTTAAATACAAATTTTAAATTTTTTAAGGTTTTATGATTTATCACATATTCATAGGGGAGTGTTTTTGTTAGTCTATGTATTAATAGATTTAATTCTTTTACACCGTGTTTGGAACTCTTCAAAGTAAAGTACAGGAGGAACAATAATCCGTATTATATAATTCTCTTTTGACATATTTAATGACCTTAAATAACTGAATAATCCATGGGATTAAATAACTGATAGACTCCACAGCACGCTTGCGTGAGGTGGTCGTCGTCCTGATCGTTTCTAGCAAAGTTGTAGGATGGATTGTTTGCAACACCTTAACCCCTCGCCTATATGTAGATGGTAAACTTGGTACAATTGCTCGCGTTCGGAATTCTGCGTTGAATGGACACCAACGACACCTTGACGATCGACGATCGACGATTGATGCGGTAGAAGACGCCACACACAACTATGAATTGTTGTATGATAAGTCAAATTGAATCTCAAAGAAATAACTAAGAATTACTAGTTCTTAGGAATTCTTCAAAGAACCAAAAGTAGAGAATAAACTCACAAATATATTGAATAATAATAATAAATAATGTGTTTGATTACATAACTTGAACCTCTATTTATACTACTCAAAACAATCCAAATCCTAATAGGAATTTATAAGCTATAACCCTAATTGCTCTAAGGAAATAGAAGTCAATTTAGAAAAGAAATCCTAATTAAAAAAAAATTCTAATTACAATATAATTATAAAAAATCTAAAAATCTGCCATTGCCGTGTAAAAATCTTTGCCGCGTGACTAAGCTGGTAAATTGCCGCGTAAAGGCTGCTGAACCGTGTGATTTGATTTGCATGAAAGTCATTTAATGTAATTATTAATCCATGTAGTCACTTTGCATGCCAGAACCCCTTATATGTATCGCTGTTGAATTTGTCCACGTGTGAATTGAAAACTTGCTATATAATGAACTTGTTGATTGCTAATTTGTGGCCCCCACGTCAAAGTAATAACTAGAAATGAATATTAATCCATGCTTCCATGCTTGCAGTACATTTAGAAGGCAAGGGGCCCACAATTAAATAACCTCCTATGCAGGTAAAATATGATGACCTGCTACCCATTTTAGAGTACAAAAATCGTGGTCCATGGCTGAATTGGCTATCATAACATCCGTGACCCACATTAATATTAAATAGCAAATTGGGTCAGCCCATTTAGATTTTAATTTGACAGTATGTTGCTTGAATTGATTTGAACTTGCAAAAAATGTTAAATCTAGAAGACCCAAATCATGTAGTTTATCCTTCCATCGCAGTTCGCTTGAATTGAGCTCCATTTCAAACATCCTTGAATAAAATTCAACCCAATTATTTGAAATCATTTGACGAACCCCTGGAACTTGAAATGAGTTATTGTTGTTTGACGTGAGTCTGATCAGGATTGTATCATTCCCCTCATCTTCAAAAGGATTTGTCCTCAAATCTGATTCTACATAAAAACAAATCAAGTTAGTAACACCAAACAAAATATAACCACAAGTCTCATCTGGTAATGTAAATGAATAAGCAATATCAGCAACGCAATCAAGAAATTGAAAATTTTCAACTCCTCCTGGATCAAATATCATTATGTAGATTTCTTCGTCTAATAGATTCTCCCAATGACGAATCCCCGGATCAAAAGTTAACCTAATGATCTCGATCCTTCGCAGAAACACATTTGTCAATGCTCCTGGGTCAAATATCAGTACTTGAAATTCTTCATGCTTCTCACGCAAATTCTCTTGAATTCCTTGTAAACTCTCAATGCATTGATCGAATTGAATTGCACGATCCATGTTTCCCTCGATGAATATGATCCCATCACGAATCAGCAAAACACAACCACACTTTCTCCTTCCATTGACATTAATACAGTCAAAATCACATAATAGCACCAACGGAATAAAAATGTCACAATCATAAGTTGAAAATTCAATAGCATATCGACGATGATCACAAACAAACTCAACGCATGCTAAAGAATTTCCCAAAGTGTTGACAAAAATCGAAATATCATCAAAATAGAGAATAACAAATTTTCCCATGAAAGAATGCAAAATATAATTCAACAATTCCATGGAAGTATGCAATGCCTTAGCTAATCTAAGTGAACTAACTAAATATGCAAATAACTCATCTCTCAAACCATCTTGATGATAAACACTTCTTGAATCAAAACCATATGATAGCAAATCATGGAATGAAGATTGCTCTAACGAAACAACATGATTACTACCATTGTCAACTAATGCCAACTCATGTAAAGATTGACTAGTATGAAGACCTAAGTCAACATATGGATAAGAAAACCTAGAATGAATTTCATGCAAGTAATCACATCGAAAATGAAAATATATATCATGATCATAAACTAACTCAACAAATATCAAGTATCCATCATAGTTTATGATATAGATGATTCTACCCTCAAAATAGCTAACAATAAATCCAATGGAAGCATGCAAAACATGTTTTAATTAACTCATGAAAATGCTAGATGCATCAGTTAATCTAACAGAAATAATTATCCATCTAAACAACTCACATGTTAAAACAATTTTCCATTTATCACAATCTCTCATGTTAAATTGATTAGGCATTGTCATCACATGATCATTATCACATGTAGATAAAACATAAGAACTATGCAATTTATCAAACATATTATCTAAATATTGAAAAGAATAACGATACTTGTTTACCAATTCAAAATCGATGCACAAATTCGTTGTCTCATCCTCTTTAGGTATTACGATCTCATAATTAGCACACGAACCCTTGTCTTCTCTCATGATACCCACTTTTACCAACTCTCCAACTCGCCTTGGTAACTTTGTCGTCTCCTCGAGAATACTATCAGCTGATCAGTACGGAATGATAGCATGGGGTATTTCATCAACATCCTGCACAATAGACAAAACAAAACTAGACAAAGAAGAATCGTTAGTGTCAGTATTCAAAAGCGCCGTCTTGTACGAATGTACAATCATTGGCTTTTCAAAATTGAACTCACTTTTCAACTCACTCTTTTTTTCATGGTCACATATTTCTTCTCTCCTTTATGCTCACCCTCTCGTTTGTTTTTCTCTCGTTTATTTTCATTCTCTTTTCTTTTCTCTCTCATTCTTTTCAAACTTTTCTTTTACATTATCAATCTTTTGAACAATTTCTTTTTGTCGATCTTTTCCACATGTATTTCTTTTTACAAACTCATCTTCTTGATTACTTTCTTTCGGATGTTCACCATCTTGCTTTTGATCATGGATTTCATCTTGAACACTCGAACCCAATAACTCTCCTTGGACTGCATATTTTATAATTTCTTCCACCTCCCCCGGCTTATCTTGTTTCTTTTGCACCTTAGGAGTATATTGTAGCTGCATCCAATAATCTTCCTTGTTTACTTGTGTTCGAACACTCCTGTTATTATCTACTGTAGATCGCCCTGAAGGTTGCTCTACATGTCTTTGAGATGTATATTCCTCCTTCCTGTCACGCTCTACTGGAGCAAACCGCTTTCTCATTGCTGTTTTTAATCCTGCCCATGTCTCGAACGGATGCTCCCCATGTTTTTGTTTGCTAAGCTGCCACCATATAATTGTATGATCGGAGAACTCTTGAACTGCCCATCTGACCTTCCTCCGCTCAGAGTAATCATGACAGTCAAATTCTTGCTCCATTTTTCTCTCCCATCTCAGATATGCCTCTATATCAATATTGCCTTGGAAAGTATTCCTTCGAGACCTATAAGAACTTTCATAATTGTAGCCATACATGTTTGCTGCAAAACAAAGGTTAGTAGATAAAAATTTTCCTCACACTCCCTTACGTGTTTCGCTCGAATCAATGGTTCACTCGTGTATACTCTCAATAAATTGGCTTTTACCCTCGATTAATCTCACCACTAAGCCTTTTACCTCAAAATATTCTCTCTAATACGTTCTTTTTGAATTCCCCTAGCAAAATTCTTGTTTTTGCTAATCAATTCAACAATTACTCGTCACGAAACAAAAATATAGATGGTGTAACTATCAGAATATCACAAATTAAATCACCGATCGATTGCCTTGTACTTCTCTTGTAAGCTTCAGATTTGTAAATTGTAGCTCTGTTTCAGAATTGATGATGATGGAACGGTATGAAATCTTCGTTGGAATTTGATGATTTGACGGTGTGCTACAAGTTTGGTTAGCACAATGAAAATAGAATATGAATTTTTTTTTCTTTTTTTTTCTCTTTTTTTTTTCTTTTTTTTTTTTGCATTATATATTTTGACAAAAAATTAAAGATAAGTAACTTGCTAGAAAGGCTTAGCTTTGATACCAAATGATAGACTCCATGGCACGCTTGCGTGAGGTGGTCGTCGTCCGGATCGATTCTAGCAAAGTTGTAGGATGGATTGCTTGCAACACCTTAACCCTTCGCCTATATGTAGACGGTAATTTTGGTACAATTGCTCGTGTTCGGAATTCTGGGTTGAATGGACACCAACGACACCTTGACCCCTCGCTTATATTGAAGCGGTAATCTCGGTACAATCGACGATTGATGCGGTAGAAGACGCCACACACAACTATGAATTGTTGTATGATAAGTCAAATTGAATCTCAAAGAAATAACTAAGAATTACTTGTTCTTAGGAATTCTTCAAAAAACCAAAAGTAGAGAATAAACTCATAAATATATTGAATAATAATAATAAATAATGTGTTTGATTACATAACTTGAACCTCTATTTATACTACTCAAAACAATCCAAATCCTAATAGGAATTTATAAGCTATAACCCTAATTGCTATAAGGAAATAGAAGTCAATTTGGAAAAGAAATCCTAATTAAAAAAAAATTCTAATTACAATATAATTATAAAAAATCTAAAAATCTGTCATTGCCGTGTAAAAATCTTTGCCGCGTGACTAAGCTGGTAAATTGCCGCGTAAAGGCTGCTGAACCGTGTGATTTGATTTGCATGAAAGTCATTTAATGTAATTATTAATCCATGTAGTCACTTTGCATGCCAGAACCCCTTATATATATCTCTGTTGAATTTGTCCACATGTGAATTGAAAACCTGCTATATAATGAACTTGTTGATTGCTAATTTGTGGCCCCCACGTCAAAGTAATAACTAGAAATGAATATTAATCCATGCTTCCATGCTTGCAGTACATTTAGAAGGCAAGTGGCCCACGATTAAATAACCTCCTATGCAGGTAAAATATGATGACCTGCTGCCCATTTTAGAGTACAAAAATCGTGGTCCATGGCTGAATTGGCTATCATAACATCCGTGACCCACATTAATATTAAATAGCAAATTGGGTCAGCCCATTTAGATTTTAATTTGACAGTATGTTGCTTGAATTGATTTGAACTTGCGAAATATGTTAAATCTAGAAGACCCAAGTCATGTAGTTTATCCTTCCATCGCAGTTCGCTTGAATTGAGCTCCATTTCAAACATCCTTGAATAAAATTCAACCCAATTATTTGAAATCATTTAACGAACCCCTGGAACTTGAAATGAGTTATTGTTGTTTGATGTGAGCCTGATCAGGATTGTATCAATAACTGAATAATCATGAGATAAAATAGTCCTTAATGGTGTTAAATTAGGACAAATAGTTTTATACTGTTATACCATCCATCGTTTTTTTGCAGACAAACATAGCCCGCAAACAAACATAGCCCAAAAGTAAATTATGATGAGACCCGCAAACAAACATAGCCCAAAAGTAAATTATGATGAGACGCTCTTCTTGATTCTTCCAATTAGATATATAATTATCAGAAAAAATGAATAATTATCTATATGTTGAGACTCTATCTCTGTCACTCCCCATAATGTGTTGTCTGGAGTTGAGTTTTATCCCTGAGGAGTTTATTTGACTGGCTGTTATTCTGAGTGTGTTTAAACATTTTTGATTGCAGTTAATTTTAATTTCATGTAAGAATGTTCTTAGAAATTTCTTTTTGCATGGGATTAATTAGGGGATGATCGATGGCATTATGTACCATTTTTGGCCAACCCATCTTTTTCCTTTTTCATTAATTTTTTTGGCCAAACCATCTCTCTCCGTCCATGATCTAACGGAATGTTTAAATACCAATTGTTGGATCTCCTGATTGACAGAGGGAGTTGGTTGGTACTAATACTCTAATATTGTGTCCATAGAAATGACTTCTATGGATCATCCTTTTGTCAATATTAGTTGTTCTTGCACCTTTTTGTATTTATGGTGCTTAAGTAAATTTTTGGAGGATATAGCTAAAGGAAAGGTATTGTGATGGTGAACTTAAGTTAGATGGTTATGGAAGATTTTTGGAAAGTGGATATCATTCAGCACATGCCTAGTCTTAGTTTGACTTCTTGTATGGGAGGGTGTTGGTATGCCTTGTCAAAAATAAATAAAAGTTGTTCTTTGATTTCGTAGGTGGGATTATTCTTTAGTGTACCCCTAGTGAAAATTTACCCTAATTGGTGTTCTTTTGCACTACTCAATTGCTGAAGATGTGAGCCTATAGCAGTATCAACTTGATTTGGCATCTGTAGTGTTATTATGAAAGAATTTAACTTTGTGGTGTTACTATGAAAAAAGTACACCTTAAATGTCAGGATGTGATGATTTTGATATCTGAGGATATAGTTTACTGGTAAAAGGCTTGTTCAGAAATTGCATTGGTGTACAACTAGTTTTTCGATTAAATTGTGGAATTGTTGGTCCATAACAAAATTGATAATTCCATTGGTGTTTTATTGCGGGCGGTACAATTGTGTTACTCTCCTCTTCTTCTTTCTTTTTCTTTTATCTTCATTATTTTATGTTTTATTTTTCCAGATACAATGTCACTAAAGATGAACTAGTTCACTGTTCAAACATCAGCTTAAATTCATTATATTTTTAGAAAATTAGTCTGTAATAAAATTAGTCTCGCTTTTCTAACTTCTGTTTGTGCTGCTGACGTTCATAGGTTCTGTTTTCTGTCTTTTTTCTCTCGGGGGGAAAGGTGGGCTTGATTTGTTAGGGAGTGTTATTGTAGGTGATGTCTACCAATTCTAGAGTTTCAATTGGTTCTTAATCTACATATTTTAATTATTTCACCTTCTAATATTTTCATTAGTGTTATATTGTGAAATGACACTGTAGTGTTTGTGCAGAACCCGGCAAACAAGAAAGAGATATTTTGCGATGCAAAATTGAAGACCATATTTGATGGGAAGGACCAGGTTGGATTTCTTGAGATTGCTAGGTTGTTGTCTCAGCACTTTGTGAAGACTTAGTTAATATTACTATCTCTATCTGGTTTAGACCTTATGATCCCATATGGGTAGTACTCTCAAGTCTTACGTAGTTTTTGGCTTGTGCAACCTCAAAAATTGCAACTTATCGGGAAGGGGAAAAAATGGGTAATGCAATAGCTCATTATGTTAAATGCTATTATGTGTGACTTGGACCATTGCAGCTTATTTTTGATCATTGCAGACATCATTCAGTTAAATCAATTTGACTCCTTTTTCTGTTATATTCCAATGAATGTTTTAGCTCACTGGGTAAGATTTATTGTAGTCTGTATGCAGTTGACATGTGTTATTGTGGACTTTTGGTATTCCTAAGAAGGGGAGGCAACTTGTTACTGAATTTGAAAAACTTTTATGATAAATCTTTTTTCATTATTCTTTGGAATCCTGTTTTACTTGAGCTGATGCAACGGTTTTTTGACATTTTTTATTTTATTTTTTCTGTTGAGATTGCCAGAGCATAATTGATATTGTCAGAGCAATAGTAGTGTTGTTAAATGTATACTCATGTTCCAAAATTAGAAAAATTAGAAATACAAGTTGATGTTTGAGATAAAATGACGGTATATTAAAATTTAAATTGATTTGAATTTATTTAATTTGGGTTGATATAATTATTATATTTGTATATTATATAATAAAAATTATTAATTATATAATTTATTTCATTTAAGAGTTTGAAACATTTTTATCTTTTCTTTTAAAAACATGCTTTACAAAAGGTTGGGAACTTATTAAATTCTACATTAATGATTAGTTCTATTATCTTTTCTTTTAAAAACATACTTTCCAAAAGGTTGGGAATTTATTAAATTCTACATTAATGATTAATATAGAACGAAAGTATGATACTTGTGAACCAACGATAAAAATAAAACGTTATTTAGCTCATCAAGCGAAGTAGCTATTAATAACTTTCAGGCCATGGTAAATTGTCAAGGATTGTACTATAGCACCTTGGTTTCTTTGTACTATAGCACCTTGTTTCAGCCATGGTAAATTGTCAAAGATTGTATTAAAGTGTAGCGCCTTGGTTCGGCTTTCTCACTGTCTTAAATAAGTTCGCATTAATTTAAAATTTTAATATGATGTTAGTCTTTAAAAGTTAAATTGTATATTTAATTTTAAAACTGAGTATTTGTTTTGATACATCATTTTTGTTTCAGCAATATTTACCCTTCGTTTTAGGTTATATGCATTCCACGTCACTAGTTGCCCTACACTGTAAAATCTTTTAATATTACAGTGGAGTGTAACTAATGTAAGACCTGAAAAATGGAGTTTAATGTATCACCTCTTCTACTTTATGTGGTAAATAAATATGAAATTGTATTAATTGTGTAAATATTTTATGAGTATACTATTGTTGTAATTTTTTCAAAAATGTAATAGAATATGTAATTCATCCTTTTTTCTGAGTTCTTTTCTTTGAAAAAAAAAAATTAAAAACAAAAAGTAATAAATGATTAAAAATATATATTTTTAACATAAAAATAAATTATTATTTTGCACAAGTTATTTATATTGAATTCTAATTATTAAAAAAATAAAATGAAAATGCAAATTAGTAAATGGAAGAACAATATAGGCATCACTACATGAAATTTAAATACGGCCAAATGAATAATTAAATATATCTTGAAATAAATTATGAAAGACAAGCACCATTGTACTAACCGTGGATTTACAAACGAAGAGTATAAGGAACAACAATTTTAATATAAATGTAATATTCTTAAAGCAGTTACAATTCTTTTACAATGGTTCCCCCTTCAAAGGATGTTAAACTTTTTAGGTGGTATAACAAAACAAGAAAACCCCAGCTGAATTGGTAACTAGTGTGGTATTCCGGTGAAGCCACAAAAGAGATATCAATGACTTGAAAACTTTAAAATGGCAAGACTATAAAAAGGCAACAATAAAAACATTGGTATCATTACCCTTTAAAGTTAAGTGACTATTCCATAGTTTCACATACTACTAGCATTAAGCAGAAGACTAAAATATTAAAATGAGATGAAAATTAAACATCCATTTCCCTGCATGCAGAACCACCATCAAACCCGATGTAAATTTGCATCAGCAGAACTTCAGACAAGCTTCCAACTCCTTCTCATCAGAACAATTATATCCCAATAGATAAGCTCGTGCTGCAAATGTACAGAGACAAACATCAATCAGCACGGGAAAAATAAGAATTTAAGAAAGGTAAGATATTGAAGCTACAGAAGGATATGGCAGTACCAAAACGGCCAGATCCCATAAAAGGCTCTGCTTCATCAAAAACACCACCTTGTTGCTGTTCCTAAATTTTCAATCAAAAATGACTATCAGTTATTAATCCAGATAAATGAGCAACATGTCAACAGACGATGGATTGGAACAAGTACAGAAACAACATCCTCCTAATCTGTCCTGCTAGGCACTTGTGTTCTTGTTTGATTATGTCAAATCACAAAGCATAAACCACAAGTAAATAAGAATCATGGTTACCATACAGGACTATATTGACATATAAAGAGTATTTTGTCAACCAAGTCCGAATTCTGATTGGGAACTGAACTGTTACTTCCTCCATCCTGCAAATATCATACTTTCAAGCTCTATTTTTGTCTTTAATTGAGTGGAAAACTGAGGATTATGTCCATATTTGCAGGACATAATCATTTTTCATGACAAAAGTACACTCACATTTAGTCAGTTTTGCAATTGTTTTGAGGGAAACCACCCCCCCACCCCACACACACACACACACAAAAGTTGTGATTTTTGCAGAACTGGGAGAGTAGCATATACTTGTCAGTTATTTGCACATCACCAAAAAAAAAAAAGACAGTGCAAATGCTTCCATAATGTCAAAGGAAAATATAATCCACACATAAGTGATCATAGGAGACGAGACATAGCAATCTGTCCCACTTGAAAGGAATCGTTAAACTGGGCCACTTATTTAGCATATCAAATGAGAATTATGAATATAAATGCTTGCAGATGGGAATAGAAGATATTCTTTTGAAGTTAAGGTTTATGTAGATGGGAAATTCAAATTTTGGTAGGTACAGTAATGAACATGGTAACTATGTGACAACTGACAAGTACTGCCATAATGAACATGGTGACGATGTAAGAAGTAACCTCCTCATCAGACATGACAACGTTAACTAAAGAACATCATCTAGCATGTCAGAGATGCCATAAAACACTGATAGTTGCCCTTGAACTAACAGACTAGCTAGAACTGATATTTAATCTGTTGAGGATCACAAAACAAAAGAAAAAATAAATTGTTCCCGTGTTAAATAACTATTTAAAAAAGAGTACACTCAGAGCCGACCCTGGACAAGGGCTAACAGGGCCAGGGCCCACAGTTGAGGGGGGCCCAAATTTTTTTATAAGCTTATGTATTTGTGTATAAAAAAAATAAAATAATAAAAAGATTAGCGATATTATGCATTGAAAATGATATGTTAGAAAACATTAAATATGATAGTACAATTGATGATTTTGCATCTAAAAGTGCAACAAGAAGACATTTTAAATGATGTTTTGTCGTTCAAATCTCATTGCTATTTTTATTTTGTAGGTACACGTGATGATTCTGTGCTTCGATGACATTTTAAAGTGTTCTTCCTTATCTTTTGTAAATTCTTATAATTTCAATAAAATTAATTAGTTGATAATTTATTTATTTTTTTTGTTTAAAGGGACACACTTGAGAAAATTTGCCCTGGGCCTTAGAAAAACCAGGACCGGCTCTGAGTACACTGGTCATAGTATTTTCCCATCATCATACTCTGGAAAACTCAATATCACAATTGAAGTTATTAAAATGTATAACGAATATTAAAATTGATATCTGAACTCTAGCAAGGCAAAACAGTAGAATTTAACGTGTCGGTGTTGTGTCGGTGTTCAACTAAAATTGATCAGACAAATATGTATTTTGCAAGTACATTCATTTCTACCCATTTGTTTTCAATGTTACACTAATTACCACCTCTACATCCTAATTTGGTTGTCCCCTTAATTTTCCCTCATTTTAGAGATTGGTGAAATGGTTGTGTAAAGTTCTAAAATTACCCGTTATTGAACTCCATGTCAAATTTCACTTTCTTCGAAACATGAGTATAAAAAGTTTAAAAACTACGGTGACATAGGTGGGGACATCTAGCAAAAGAAAGGAGGACAACCAAGAAGACAAGAAGGGAGTATTATACTTAGTATATTGAAAATTACTACTAATCAAAAACATTTAAGTTTCTCACAATTTCGATCAATATCAATTTTGGCCATCTACTTTTCTACCATTACTATCAACAGTTTACATTAGACCTTTCTCACAGACACTTTCTAGGTGTCCGATCTCTTTCCAGTTTTGCCTGATACTATAGCTGTGCTATTGGCATGTGATGAATGAATTTTATATCAAAGAGCAAACATGGCAAATCCAGTAAAAGAAGTATTGGCTAAGCTAACTCAATTCAAAAAGATATTCGAACAACAAAAAGTAGCATAACAGAAAAAGTGTTGTTCTGACAAAACATATGAAGATGGGAATGTAAAAGAGATATAAGATGGACTACTACGGAACTACCCTCACTTGGTCCTCTTTTTTTTTTAATTTCTTTCTGTGTTTTAATAAATAAGAACCTCTGTTGGTCCTTCTGCCTCCCAATAAAAGTAAACTACAAAGACATAAATTATCCCAACCCTACCAACAAATTGCCCATTGAATAAGCAACATGGAGCTAATCGTTGTGTTAAAGATCCTCTTAAGTATTAGATGTGTTTATATGTAGCATCACGTAGTCTAACGCTTTCTTCATATATTTAATATATATATATATATATATATATATATATATATATATATATATATTATCCAGGAATGGTAATATTGACATTCCATACCATCTGCAGCTACTCAATGGAAGCATGAAAGAATATGGACAACACCCTTTATAGCATATTAAGACTAGAACTGTTCTTGATCATTTTCCTAAGTAAACGAAAAGATTGGTATTGATAGAAAGTTTACTTGGGGAGGTAACTGCAGATAAAACAATTACTGGGAGGCAGAAATATTTTCCACCTTAATCCAAAATCCAAACTAGCAAATGAAAGCAAGAGGATATTTTTCTTACAGTGTCTTGATCCATTTCATCATCAGGTGACAGCAATCGATCGAAACAATGACCTGAAATTGTACAAACCAGGAGCTCATTTGTGGGATCTAGAATAACTTCTTTGCAAGTATCATCACACACTGCACAAGACAAAGAGGAGGAAAATGAGTAGCTTCAGAATAAATGTGAAAGTATCCATGCAATTGCTAGTTTTAATGATGATAATGTTTTAATAACGATGAGATCATACCATGAACATTTCCAGTCTTCTCACAAACAAAAACATCCCCTATTTGATAGTAAGAACAAGTTTCTCCAGAACAAGAATGATCAGTCACCACCTTATCAGCTAAACCTTTGCTGCGCTTCCATATGGACACTTGATCAGCAACAGTCTTATCCAGAATCATCCAGTCATCATTCACCTTCACACGCACAAGTGCAAAAGGGATGAGCAATAACAAGGAACATCAAATCTTCTTTCTAGGATTCACAATAAAATTCATACAACCATTACTGATATTCTATGGGAACATCCTAAGAAATGAGAACAACTAAAAAACCTGGGTACTTTCTGACACTTAAATGACATAAAATCAAACATTTGAACAGATGTAAAATGAATACATAATATGCATCTAAACTGCTTAGGTGCAAACACCCACCCTAACCTATATGCAGGAAAAAAAAAGGGTGCATACAAGGTAACAATGACATACATTATTAAGGTGAAGTGGCAAAAACAAATAAATTTTTAGGTTAACAGTATAAATTAAATTTAACCCAAAAAATCTACAATCCATATTTTGACAAAATGGATGGTAATAGAGAAATTCTAAACTTTCTTCAGTAAACAGACAGATTATTTATCAATAACTGCCATATTTATAAAACAAAATAACAAGTGAGAGATGACGGATTTAATAATATTTGAGGAGAAAGGGGAGGGCAACAAGAAGGAAACGTATTAGGATGTTATGTAGATAAATTCATGAAGCCAATAAAAGCATCAAGGAAAAGAAAAATGAAAGGGAAAGAAAGTTTGGAAATTGGCTCAATTTGAAAAATGGAGCCTACTAGGGATCATTCAAGGTCAAGTTATAAGTTTAGGGGGTCTTTCCCTACGTTGGTTTTCAGTAAATTTGTTGCTGAGCAGAATATAACTTATCTTATGTTTTAAATTCTTGGGATATTCTAGGAATTTCCTATTTTCCTGGACCTGGACATGGATCTTAGTTTATTAGTTAATAGGTTACCAAATCTTTAAACGTGGTTTAGTAGTTTTATAGGGTTTTAACTTTTAAGTCATGTTAATTAATTTCCAACTAGGTATAAGATTCCAAGAAAATCTACATACAGCCTTCTAATGATTTCTATTTTCTTCTCAATGAAGATTAACGTATAATAGTTTGAGTTTTACTTAGATTGTGTGGCACATCTAACCCTAGGCAAGGGAGCCTAGTTGTGATGCCTAAGGGATGCTAGACATGATGTTTAGTTTCTTATTCTTTTTTTTCCACTCTGTTAGCAATTAACCTTCTGATCAGATCTGCGAATCAACCATATGCCCCTAGTAACTCATCTGGACGAAAATTTGAACATTCACAAAACCGCTAACCAGCTACAACATTAATAAACTTGAAGTTACTGTTTCACAGCACCAGAACAGCTCTAAGCTTCCTTTCTTAGTGTTTTATCAAGCATTAAACCCTAGCCCATTCATAGATGTAAAGTTGCAAACCCAAATATTTTCATCCACCTTTTAGCCATAAAAATCCGTCAAACCAAGCCTAAAACCTACTTGAATCTGTGCTACATTACATCTAGTTCAAGAAAAAGAATTGGTCAAACACCAAAAAAACATAGAAATTCTAAATTAAACCCAAAGTCTATAGATTTATAACAAAGCAGAACAGAAAGAAGGTTATCAAAGAAAAAGAAAAAACAAAACGTTTGGGGAAAAAGTAATTCCAATCACCTGAGAAGGAAGAGGTGCTTGGCTTCTCTTTGCTGTCTGCATTTGAATGTAATACTCTTTGAACTCAGAGGGGCAATTTCTAACAAACTCAACCATGTCTTCTTCATCTCGCTGTAGGAAGAACATAATGATTATAACTAATTTTAAATCATAACTTAGGTTCAAAGATAGGTATCAAATGAGTCAACTGGGGAAAACAAGATCAACTAAAATATCAAAGAAAAAAGAAATGGAACATGTAGTTCCACTTCCACCATACTCAGAGTAGTTGGCCTTTCCGGACTTGGAATCTCAACATTGAAACTTTGTCTAATAACATTTTGGGCATTAAAACTTAATTACTGCAATTTGCTAAATTGACACAACCACAGTAAAGTTCAATCTAGGACTACCTGAATGTAAAGCTTTTTCCAAGCACAATTCCGCAACTTATTTGTAGGTTGTAGCAGACCCCACCGCATGCAATACCTAGACAATTTTTTAAAAGATTTCACAAACAAGTACTATTATGTGTTTTGTAGATCAAGAAAAAAAAATCAAGAGAAAAAGGAAATGCTGCAGGTAAGACTCATCATCTATAGCTGTCACTCAACATTCCATAGACTAATAGCATAACATTATGTACTCGATTAAAGTGTTACTGTTATTTTTTTAAAGTATCAACATTTAAGTGTTATAACCAATGATATAAAATACAAATTTCTTAATTTTAGTCCTTGAAACAAAGTTGGCAAATATATATTCAAACTTCAAACCTCACAAGCAATTCAAATGACCAGTTTTCGACTCTTTACACATCATTGATTCAAGGATCATTACAAGAACTTCATTTTATTTTCCTTTCTTGTCGTACTCTTTTTTTTTTCGGGGCGAGTGGGTGGACCGGACAGGAAGTACCAGGAAAGAACTCAAGGTATAACAAGTACAAATTATTAAGGCAATCATATAAGGCTTTAGTTCCCGGTTTCCACATAAACATCAGCACACACGACAAAAGTGAAATAGATCCCTGCATCCCATTTATAGTGACCCTCTTTGCACATGTCAATGCATTAATGGTTCAAGTTGATGATGTTACACACTTATGTATGAAAAGCGTAAAATGAGACTTTGAAACTTTGTGAAACCCATTCCATATATCAATCTACTCTAGCAAAATAAAGTCTTGCCAAGTACTCCTTTTTCTTAAAATATATGCCAAGTGAAGAGGATTACTTAAAATCGGACAGAGGGACTAATACAAATGTGTCTATAGTCCAATTTTATATTGCAACCTAAGGAAAAAGCTGCAAGTAGTTGTTGAGGTGATAAAACAACCATAACAAAACACATGTAACTCACAATCGACGCCACAGGGCTTCATCAGAAGCAGCAAAACTGAGAAATCTGCAGACCAGTGAGCAAGCAACAAGGTCCTGCAATTTTTAGGCACCATAGATACATTAACCCCTATTTACGATTAAGAATCTCATAGAAAACATGCACATATATGTACTAATGGAGAGGTCAAATGGATAAAAGAGAGAATTAGTACCTCGGAGGACAGAAATTTGAGGATGTGATGGTAGAGCTCAGGAGGAACTTTGCTGAAAATCCCGGTATCTATCCTCCTAGGATTCTCTCTATTGTTGTTGATACCACCGCCGTCACAACTACTACTAGTACTAATAACTCTTATCTTCCTTGAAGGTGAAGGATCTTGAACTTGAATTGAGGAAGCAGATCTAGTTGAATTCCCTTCCTCACTCACATAAACTTCATCCTCCACGCGTGGCCTCTTATGTTGTGGCCCCTCCTCCTCCTCCACCTCATCCTCATTTTCTGTCTTCACCACTTCCTGCAACATATAAATATAGCAATATACACTTTATCATATAGAAATAAAGATTTCAAACAGCTCGGAAGATAAAAATCTTCAATCTTTGAATTAAATGAAATCCATGTGATACATATATATTACATATGACAAAAAATCTGAGTTTCAAACATATAAAACACTAGAAAATCATTGTTTTACAAATATATATCCTAACAATTTGATACTCCCTCCGTCCCATAGTTATATGCTGATTTTTCATTTTGAGATGTCCCAATATATAGGCTACTTACTATTTATAAAATTTAGTTGGTTCATTGTTTTATTTTTATGCCCTTATAATAAATATTCAACCATTACTCTTTTTTTGAAGAAACAACATTCAATATCATTATTTTTATCACCACATTTAATGTTGTTCTATTTTCTTTGGTTAAAGTTTATGAATTTTAATGGTCAGTACACGTCAATCAATGAAGTTGAATTCCAGTGTGATAAGTAAGGAGTAATTAACTTATTCGTTAATTCCATATTAAGGGGTATATGTGAAAAATTTATGTTAAAAATTGCCACTTAACTGATTTTCTTAAACTATGTATTAAAAAAAAATCAAATTTATAATTCATGGAGACGGAGGAGTATATCATAAAATCAACTAGAATAAACCAGAACCTTGTAAAATAACAAATTCATGATTTTTATAAAATTACATACATACACACATCTCCCTATATTATATAGAGGTTCCAGAAATGGTTAACATAAAGCATCTCAATCTCTAAACTAAATGAAAGGAAAAATATTTATAAATTATCATCATAAAGAATTAGAATTTTGAACACAATTTTTTTTTATTTAAAAAAAACAGATTTTCTTAATAATAATAATAAAGAATTAGAATAATAATAATAAAAATAAAAATAAAAATAATAAAAATAAAAATAAAATAAAGAAATAAAAGAAAGAATTCAAAGGCCTGAAAAACCGATTCCAAAAAAAAACTCCAAAAGCTGATAGAAATGAATCCATACAGAAACATATCGTCAACCAAGAAATTTAAACTACCAGACCCCTTAATTTAAATTTTTACAACAAATTGAACTTGAACTACTAATTATGCATTCGAAAATCGCAATAACCTCTTCAGATGTCTCGGATAGAACCTCCGATTCGAGAAATTGAGCCAGCCGTTCATCTTCATCTTCCGAAACTGACATCGTGAGATACGAACAAACCCTAATTCATATATAAAAATTACCACCGGTCACCGGTGCTATACGTCGGCCGATCTCAGCCTTGCACATTACGATCGATCAAAGCGAGGGTGTGAAGATATTTTAGAGGATGAAGAAAGATGCGGTTTGGTGGATCGCGTGAAGTGCTTTCCGGGTCGGGTAAATCCGAAATACTTGGGGCTCCGTTAAGGTACTATTCTTGTCAAATGCATGCACATAATGCTAGTAGCTGTGGTCCCGGGTCTCAACCACATTGATCAGGTCAGGTTCTGGTCAGGTCAGTGTAAGGAATAAGAGTTAATAGGGGCATAATTATAATAGTAGTATTTTAAGCTAGTTTTATAAAACTGTAAGGAATAAATGTTTGATAAAACTGAGTGTTAAGACCACGAAACAGCTTTAGGCGTCAGATAATATAAAACATCCGAATGTAATTGTGTGCGAATGAAAAATCTTTGTTTGATAATTAATTTTTCCAAAATGTCTCAATAATAACGATTTTTTACCATTTTAACCTTTCCTAAATAGTTTAAACAAAACCTGTTTGATAATCGGAAAATCTCAATAATATTTTAAATACATATTTATAATATTTTGACCACAATATGATAAAATAAAAATGAAAACGTATAAATTAAATTAACTTCGGATATATATTATCATACCCAAAAATATCAACATATCATAATAATAATTCAACTGAAAAATTTACGTAAATCCTTAGACATTTCATCGGACATATTTTAATATCAATTCCACTTTGTATCAAACCTTCAATCGAACAATTTCAGAAATTTCATTAAACGAAATGGCACATGTTTGAAATTAGTGTTCATGATCTATACTTTAAATAACAAGAGTCAACAAATTATTTCACAAGTAAAACATCCTAATAAAAAAATTAACAAGAGAAGTTGCTTTCATGAGGATTATTACAATGACAAAGGCAATCATAAAAATCAAAATCCTCGGTCCTTGCATCTCTTAAATTTGTAGCCATGAAGTAAAATAATGGCAAAGACCGGAAAAAAGCATATACATTTATTTAAAATGAGTTCGAATGCAAACAAGCGATGCTTTCGGTGGTGGCGATGGCGATGTTCTCAAGCAATATCCTCACCACATTATAGTAAGCACAATGTAAGTGCTAACACAAAATAAATAATCAATACCAAAATATAAATAAGACTTGGAGCAAATAAACATAACGTTGGTACTCTTGATAAGATCCTTAATACTTATGTAGTATAACACATTTCCACGTGTTTTGATCACCGTGGTTATTTTCCTCAGTAAACATCCTAATTCAATCTCAAGAAAATGTTAGTGCCTCAATTTCAACGTGGTGTGTTGGAAGACTATCCTCTGCGAAGTTTCATCATCCGGCAATGACCAAATCATAGCATTCCATGTAACTAAGCTGATTGTCTCCATTCCATCAAACAACTTCTTCACATCATTAATCCATCCACATTTCAGGTACAGATACATAATAGAATTTATTACAAGTAAATTAGTTTCATACCCAAGTTTGATGCTCAATGAGTGAACCTGTACTATGCAGGAGGTTGTTCTGTACCATAAGAAGATGATACAAGTAGGTAGAAGTAATTCCACAAACCTTCCTATAAGAAACTGAATTATGGATGATAATACAGAAAAAGAAGAATTACACATAGAAGAATGCACAACATTAAAAAGTCAAATTGCTAAAAGCCTAAAACTACGTAAATAACAAATCTAAGATATCATTTGAAACAATCACGATGATCGGAAGAAAATAACATCACAACATGGTGGCCTGACTCATGTATTCTCACCGAGACACTACTTTGATATATTTAAGTATTCCCAGCACCAAGCATACAATAGAAGTTGACAAAGAGAAATTCCAAGCAAAAAATGAAATATCATTTCCCATAATAGATTTTTTATTTATTTTTGACAAGTCCCATGATAGATTTTCTACCAAAGAACGAAACAATAAGGAAACATCATAATATATATATAAAGGTTAGCTAATTTCAAACTTTGTTTAATTCTCACTTTTTAAGCATTAAACCTCTTTGAGATATTTTATCAAACATCATACATGTACGAGGCTTAATTTCCGAATTTCATGTACAATAAGGTATGTGTTTAACCAAAAATTTCATCCTTTATTACTCCTAATAACCTCAGATAACACTTCATCTATACCAATCCACAACCAATTATAACAATTATATTAACATTTACATATATTTTCACTTAATTTCGCATAATGGAAATATATGGGTTACCTTTGATCGATGTAATAACCTGAATCCTTATTTCAATTTTGTAATTGATACTCCTCTTTAAAATCGCACCTTGTTCCACTCTTCTCAAATTTTCAAATGATGGCTTCAATTTTAGAGGAATTTGGTAGTTCAGTAGAATTTGGGAGTTTGGTAATTGAGAGAGAAAAGAAGAAATGGAACGAAAATGAAGAGGAAGGCCGAGGATGGTTCTTGATTACAAGCTCTCTAACTCTGTCTCTCATCCTGACTTTAGAATCCAAAACTTAGATATAAACCAACTTATGTTGATTGCTCATTACCCAAAAAACGAACAATAGATGAAAACGGAGAGAAGATTTACCTACGAAAGAAGAAGATCGAAAAGAATAAAGGAGAAGATCAAGAATAAAGGAGAAGAACAACAACGCAAGAAGAGCAACAACTTGTAATATTGAAGAAAGGTTATTTTTGTCCCAAAAAATTATTTTCTCGCTCACACATGCCTCTAGATGTTATTGATTTATTTTTATGTCTAACCAATTAAGAGCCATTAAGAGGCAAAAAAAATTTGTCAAATAAGATTTGCCTCCATTTAGAGCCATTAAGTTGTAATTGTGTTTCTAAAAAAATGATAATGAAAAGTTTATCTCTCTACATTTTTCTCTCCTAATTTCTACTATCTGGTTTCTTCTTTCCCAAAATTCTCAATTAATTCTTCTCAAATCTTTGTTGTACTTCACTGTTCCTTACCATTGGTATCAAAGCTATTCCGATCCCAGACATAATTACAGCCGAAAATCAAAATTCTGCAACCTAGAAAACAATTTTGAGAAAATTCGAGAATTAATGAAAGGATTGCAGAGTTCTATGGGTGAAGAGTTCAAGCAGGTTCTGAATAAATTTGATGACTTAAAAGCTTCCAATGGAAGAGGTGTGGAGGTGATATCTGAAATGAAGATAAGCTCAGATAGTGAAGAAATCAAAGGTGCAACAAATGTGAATCAAGGAAATGGTGTCGCTCACAAGGTGTTTGATAAAAGGTCTACAAGAGGTATATCAAATAGGAACGTCTTAATTTCTGGTTATAATCAAGATAAAGATTATTTATGTTGAGACCTTTGAATATGTACAAAAGAAATTATTAATTTTTGGTTTTAATCAAATTGAAGATTGCTTATGTGTTGAGAATGTGGCAGAGCAGACTTTTCTTGAGCTTCCAAAAGAGGATAAGAAAAATATGGTTAATGGGGTTGTTGTGCAGAATAAAATAATCAAGGAAGGGAATGTATCCTTTGGAGTTGCATATAGAGTTTTCGATGAATTGTTTAAGGAAGTTTGTATAGCCTATCTATTTGTGGTTATTGAGTGTGCAATAACTAATATTCAACATGCTTATATGGGTTCCAAAATTAGTAGTGGCATGTCTAAAGAAGAGTTGGAGTTTGGTAGAAAGAAGTTGCTTGTTTTCGATCCTGGTGGTATCATTTCTACTCTCTCATCTTTTAGACTACATCACAACTCAATGTTCAAGATATTTTAATTCTTATGTTAATGGAAACTGTGACACTCCCAAATTCGTGTACTTCATTCCCACAAGATTTGGTG
Source organism: Panax quinquefolius (assembly GCA_020205615.1). Classification (NCBI taxonomy): domain Eukaryota; kingdom Viridiplantae; phylum Streptophyta; class Magnoliopsida; order Apiales; family Araliaceae; genus Panax; species Panax quinquefolius. Next base: position 83,393,578 of record CM035162.1, read on the forward strand.
TTCACTTGATAAAAACATTCATTTCTAACTACCCAAATGTAATAAAATGTAACAATAAACCTTCCATTAAAGGATTACATTAATAAGTTCAATAAAATCTCCAAGGTTATCTAACCTTTAAATACAAATATCAAGTGCGGAAAATTAATAATTACATCACAATATTTAAGATACTCACAATATAGAAGTCAACAGTTTACAAGTCTTCAATACTTGTTCATCTTTCCTTTCCCTTTACTGGTGGTAGGTTCATCGACCTTCTCAACTTTAGCTGTAATATTTACATAAGCAAGAGTGAGCAAACAAATGCTCACTTGAAGTGACAATAAATAATAATATTATAGCAACTGCCAAATAAATAATCTCAATAGGATTGAATAATATTCTTTATCAATGATAATCAAGAACAGAAATTGAAGTATATATCTGAGGGTCATAAGACCACGAACTATGTCCAAAGTTATAAGTATTCTTTCAACCTAAACCTAAACAGTCATAAGACTGCAGATACTTCTCGTACTTAGGGGGATCAGCCCTTCGTACAATATATTGTGCACAAACATCTAAACGCTTTGTATAAATTATCCCCTGTAATAGGGTTGTTCATCTCAGTATTTAGAATACAAGTTCGCACCGAAGTAAGTTTGGTTTGGATAAGTTTCAAGGTAATTTAGAGTTTAACGAACATCAACAAAGGATTAGTTGAATAAAAATATAATAACAATATACTATGGAATAAGTCATAAATGAATCAACATTTCTATGTTAAGGTCATGCTTTAGAAACGAATTAAAAGCATAAGCATTGAATAACATAACATACTTTGCTTGAACAATATTAAGCTAAGGCTAGAATTTTGTTTAGTAAAGGAATTGAGTTATTGACCATGCATAATAATTAAGTTGTATAAATTGGATTAGGAATTTCTTGCTCAATATAAAGGTAAATAGAACAAACTCAAATAGAGATTATAGTTCAGAAACTTGCTCAATGGTAAACAAGATAGGGTAAAGAAAACTTGCATTGCGTGTAGGCTAAACCGTAAACTTGATTCTCAATATCCTATACACATGTCATCATAACATAATTAGTTACTACATGTACTTCGTACACAATTAAGTACCTATTTCATGTATGGTTTGGTTTTACTCATATAGTCAAGTCACACTATTAATGTAATAACGTAACTCATTAATTGTTAATATTATTCTCACTCTTGGTACTATAACACCACAATCGAAAATCACTTTTTAACAGTCATAAAATTGCACCTTATCAACAATTACATATTTTGTATCATTAAAATACACTTTTTGGCCAATATCGATGATCGCACAACATGGCATACCCATTTTCAGACCGAGAATGGTCTTTGCGGTAATGGCCTTACTGAGACGACGACGTTGGCCTACAATGACTGCGCTACAAGTCAAGTACAATTCTCGTGACTAACCGTGAAGAATACAAACAAAGCCAATTTGGCCTACAAGTTACTTTCTAACAACCAAACTAACACGTAATATCAACATAGACCTCACATAAACATAACTTAAGGTCTCATAGCATGATTTTACCCATATAAACATCGAATTTAAAACCTCTAATTTCACTGTTATTGCTAAAACTTCACTTTTTGACATTCTTGGTGAAAATCATCACTGTGACTTTGTTTTTCAACCAAAACAGTTAATTTAAAATGTTTTGTTTTCGTTTCTTCATGTACTTTCACAATCAATAAACAATTTACACTTATTATATGAATTGAGTACCAATTTAAATTCTAATTTTAGCCATATTCAACATATGTCAATGTAAACTTACTGTAATATGATTTCTTCCATAATAAAATATATTACATAAATCAATTTACTATAAATCATCTATAAACCCATAAAAACAATTTTATATCAACCAACTATCATATACAAAACTATATAACAAACAATTAAATCCTAACACAAATTTTTACAGAGAACTTTTGAATAGAATAAAACTAAAACTTTGAAAAGTAAAAAGGTATGGTTATACCTTTAGTAGAAGATGATTACAACAACTTCTTTTTCTAAATTCTCAATTCTCAATTCATAGAGAATTTTCTCTTCTCCCTTCTCTCTTTTCTTTCTTTCTTTTTTCTTCTTTTTCTTATTCTCTGTTCTTTCTCCCTTCTCTAACTTACGTACTTAGAAAAATATAACGTATAATATAATAGGTATTAATTATATAATATAAATATATATGTAACTGATATCAGTTATATCTTTTTGAAAATCAAAAGCTATAAGGCTTGTTTGACTAAACCACTTTAAAACTTAATAACTTAAAATCCTTATGCCTTGTTTGGTAAAACCTATTTAAATTAAAGACTTAACATTTATTAAGTCTTGTTTGGCAAAACTGAATTAAACTCCTTTAATTTATTTTAATAACTCATTTATAGTATAGTTTATGGTCACACTTTATTTCATTAAATTTTAATATTAAATTTAATTAATTCTAATAACAATTTATTAAATCAATTTACCACATAAATCAATACAAAAAAAAATTATAATTTTCCTTATAATTATAATTTTATTTAATAAATTAACACATCATTTTAATTACAAAATTAAATTAGAATATCATTATAATAATTCATTTAATCATCATAAACTCTCTAATTTAATTATTAATTTAAATTAGAATATTATCTCATAATAATTATTTTCCTTAACTCATAAATTATTTATTTAACAAATAAATAATCAAATCAAATCACATTAAACAAATATTTATTCAACAATAAACACATCAATTAAAATATTTATATAATTCAATAAATATTTGGAATTACAATTTAAAAATTTAGATTGTTACATCCTTCCCTCGTTACAAGGATTCTGTCCCCAGAATCACAACTCAAACAAATCATTCGTCACATTCTTTCCTTCTTAGAAGGATTTTGTCCCCAGAATCGAAGACACCGATCAAACAAATAACTTAGGGTAGTTCTTCATCATTTTATCTTCGAGTTCCCACGTAACTTCTTCAGCGTTGTGGTTCCTCCATATCACATTCACAGAAGGTGTTACTTTATTCCTGAGCACTTGTTCTTTCCTGTTAACTATCTGGACAGGAATTTCCTTATAAGACAAGTCCTTATCGAATTGCAATGGTTCGTACTCGATCACGTGCTTGTAATCGGGTTTATACGATCGTAACATCGAAACAGGAAAAACATTGTGAACGTGTTCCAACTCTGGAGGTAGAGCTATCTCATAAGCCACCTCTCCTACTCTTCGCAGTACCTCGAAGGGTCCAATAAACCTCGGGCTTAGCTTTTCCTTCTTACCAAAACGAATTTTCCTCTTCCAAGAAAAAACTTTTAAGAACGCGAAATTTCCTACATCGAACTCACGATCTTGTCTGTGTTGATCAGCATAGTTCTTCTGTCTGTCTTGAGTATATGCCAATCTTGTCCTGATGTGTTTGATAACCTCAGCAGTTTGCTGTACCAGTTCCGGTCCTAATAGTTGACATTCACCGACTTCATCCCAACATAGTGGAGTTCTGCACTTTCTGTCGTACAATGCTTCGTAAGGCGGCATACCGATGCTTGCGTGGTAACTATTGTTGTAGGCAAATTTTGCCAATGGTAAATGTTCATCCCAGTTCCCTTTGAAATCCATGATGCATGCTCTGAGCATATCTTCCTACGTCTGGATTGTTTGTTTGCTTTGGCCATCTGTTTGCGGATGGTATGCCGTACTCATTCTCAATTGTGTTCCCATGCATTCTTGTAGTCTCTTCCAAAAGTTTGACGTGAATCGCGGATCTCTATCTAACACTGGAATTCCATGTCTCAAAATGATATCTTTAACGTATAACTTTGCCAACTGATCAAGATTGAACCTAATCTTTATTGGCAAAAAGTGTGTTGATTTCGTCAGTCTATCCACTATCACCCAAATCGCATCGTATTCTCTCTGAGTAGTTGGAAGACCCACCACAAAATCCATTGTGATGTGTTCCCACTTCTATTATGGTATTTCAAACGGTTGAAGTAATCCGCTTGGTCTCTGATGCTCGGCCTTGACTCTTTGACATGTCAAGCATTTCTCGACACATTCTTTAACATCTCTTTTCATGTTTGGCCACCAAAAATGCCGTCGTAAATCTTGATACATCTTCGTACTTCCCGGATGAATTGAGTATATTGAGTTGAGAACTTCGGTCAAGATTTCTTCTTTAATATCTGGTACTGCTGGAACCCAAATTCTTCCCTCGAATCTTAGTAGTCCTTCGGTATCAATATTGTATTTCACTTAACTACCCTCAACCAATTTTTCTTTGACTCTCCCACATTCTTCATCTTGTAGTTGAGCATTCTTTACCTTGTCCACCAACGTTGGACTAACTTCCATCTGGAATAGTCGTTCATCGGATTCTTTTGGAAATTTTATTTCCAACTCTAGCTTTGTCATTGCTGAAATAAGCTCCTCTTGAGTGGTTAACATCATCAACCTTTCCCAACCTTTCCTACTCAAAGCATCTGCAACCACATTTTGTTTGTCTGGATGATAAAAGATCTCACAATCATAATCTTTTATTAATTCCATCCATCTCCTTTGATGCATGTTCAGGTTCTTCTGTGTGAAAATATACTTCAGACTCTTATAATCTGTATATATCTCATATTTCTCTCCACAGAGATAGTGTCTCCATATCTTCAGAGCAAATACCACCGCAACCAATTCTAAATCATGAGTCAGGTATCATTTCTCATAGTCCTTCAATTGCCTTGATGCATACGTAATGACTTTGCCGTTCTGCATAAGGACACACCCTAATCCTTTATGTGATGCATCACTATACACCATGGTAATGACAACACAGGTGTCACACTTAACTTCTTTTTCAAGTCTTGAAAACTCTCTTCACACTTCTCCGTCCAAGTAAATTTTACTGCTTTCCTTGTCAAATTTGTTAACGGAGTGACAATCTTGGAAAAGTCCTGAATAAACCATCTATAATAGCCGGCCAGTCCCAAGAAACTCCTCACCTTCGATGGTGTGCTTGGTGGTTCCCAATTGATTACGGCTTCGACTTTTGATGGATCCACTGAAATCTCGTCTTTGTCAATCATATGTCTAAGAAATTGTACATGTTCTAGCCAGAATTCACACTTAGAGAATTTTGCGTACAACTTTTCATTTCTTAGCGTCTCCAACGTCAAACGTAAATGTTCCACGTGTTCTTCTTAAGATTTGGAGTACACCAAGATATCATCGATGAATACCACCACAAACTTATCTAAGAATGGTTTAAACACCCTGTTCATCAAATCCATGAATGCTGCAGGGGCATTTGTCAAACCAAAAGACATCACCAGAAACTCGTAATTTCCATACCGAGTTCTGAATGCTGTTTTAGGTACATTCTCCTTTCTTACCTTTAATTGATGATACCCACTTCTCAAATCTATTTTCGAGAAGTATCTAGCACCCTTCAATTGGTCAAACAGGTCATTTATTCTTGGCAACAAATATTTATTCTTAATTGTGACTTTGTTTAATTCCATATAATCAATGCAAAGACGCATTGACCCATCCTTATTCTTCACGAATAACACCGGTACTCCCCACGGTGATATACTCGGCTGAATGTATTTCTTGTCCAACAGCTCTTGCAACTGTACCATCAGTTCCTTCATTTCTACCGGCGCCATCCTGTACGAGCCTTCGATATCGGAGCATTTCCTGTGACGCCCCCAAATTCTGACCGCCACTTGGTCACTCAAATTCGGTTCGTCACGTTCTCATGGTAACACCATAATAACTAAAATCACACATTCACAACGAAAGATCTAATTTAGAATAATATACAATGTTTTATTATAATTATTCCCCTAAGTCTCCCAACCTACAGTGCTTAATAGATTACATAATAATATCGAATAAAGACTTATTACATAACTCTACTTAAGCTTAAACATAGTCTGAAAATAGTCTTAATACAACATAATATATTTAAACATAAAGGGACAAACTAGTCGGTAGCCTTTCCCTTGCCTTTGCCCTTGCCCTTGCCCTTGCCCTTCCCAGAGACACTTCCCTGCTCCGCCTTGACTGAAAGGTTTTAAACAGCAAGGATGAGCACAAATTGCCCAGCAAGTAATATACAACAAGGGTAAAGAGTTTTATAACACAAGTTTGAAATATCGAGATATCGTCTCTAAGATAGTTCAGAGTTTTAGAATAATATCATGGATAATGAATATCAATGATTCTTGGAATAAAAATGATAATCCAATATAAATCAACAGATATTTATGAACTTAACGACTATCAATGTATCAAACTGGATAAACAATTTATACTGAGCAGTCACTAAGGACTATTGAACATCTACTAGAATTACCAATATTAAACTGATAACCCAAAAGAATCAAGTACTATAGATGATCAATCTACAATACTCTAAGTTATGCATAACACCACAGTAATAATCTACTCATGTGTTGGGGTTTCCAACAACATACATTCCCCTTACCATAAGGGTTGTCCAACTCAGTTTTCAAGATTTTCGCACCAATTAATTAGTTTGGACAATTTTATAAACATGCGTATAATCTAGCCGAATCAAATGGCATAGACATTTTTACAATATTCAAGAACAATACTAAGTTCACATGAATAATAGTTTTCTCAAGACTTTTGTAAGACCCCAACTTATTATAAATAAAAATCTAATTTCTTCTATTTATTATTGTGAATAATAAGGTGATAATTTGATATAATGCTTTGGTTATGGGTGAAATGTGCAAATTTTACAAAATAAGCAAGTGGTTATAAAATATTCATTGTGTTGGGGAATATTAAATGCAATGACGTAGTAGCCATTTGTGGGCCCCATAACGGATAACCGCTTTATGAAGAAAAGCGACAAAGTTTGAGTTTTTACAAATAACTGCGTAATTGTTACCGAATTAACACTTTGTTGTAATACGGTTGTTAAAATACGAATACGCGTGGTTGCACAAGAAGCACACCAGATTACCGCAAAGATTGTTGAATTATTGATTCTTACGTAAGAAGGCACTACTCAATAATTGTTACAGTACTGTTCAATATTTTATTTTATTGGTTCAATAATTGCTGCGTTGATATTTTATACTATTGTTGTTTCAATAATTGTCACTGCACAGTATTCTCCATTATCAGATCAATAATTCATATTATTTGAATAATATTATTAGGTAGCATTATTGGCAATGTCTAGAAAGTTCTGTCAAGGAGAGGTTTGGTCACCTAATTGCAAGGCCACCAAGAAGGAGAAATCCTTATCGAAAGCCCTTTCTTGAACCGCCTCGTCATTATATAATTGTGATTCTGTAATATTATTTGTGAATAATTAATTATTGATTTATATGATAAGGAAATATTTATTTTATGTGGATATAAATGTTGGATATATTTATTGTGGTTAAAAATGAAGGAGTTAATGTTGAGGTGTTTTATCAAGATTTTTGTTTGAAATGGAGGTATTAAAAATTAAACCAAAGGTTTTTTGAGATATATTATGTGAGTTATAATTTTTAATCCCACCATTGATCGTTAGGATTTTTGGATATGTTATACATATATAAGTTGAGTATATGTCCACAAATTTTGAACCGTTAAAAATGAACGTATGATTTGTTATGAATTTTAAGAGGTGACTGATTCGAAAATTAGGTTATAAATGATTTTGATAGAAAATTCTAGAATTGAGTGGGCCCCACTTGTGGTTGGTGAAGAAATGTGCTGAATTTTATTTCAAATGTGGTGGGTGGCAATAGTAGAAGGTAAAGCCATCAGGTTGTAGGTCAAGTCTGTTTCGGCGTGCTAACACTTTCCTATAAATAGAGGGCTAAGTTAGAATTAAAAATCACACCAAAAACAAGTTTTCTCTCTTTCTCTCTCTAGATTATTGAGTGTATTTTGTGAGTATTTAGATACTTTGTGAGTTTCTATTCATCAGTGCAAGTTTCCTTCAGCCTTATACCGATATTCCGATCAGAAGTACTGATATTTTGAGGTAAGGGGTGTTATATTCTTCTTAAAATGACATTTTCTTCACCATTATACCGAAATATTGGTATGAACTTTTTATCAAATTTGGAACTTTTTGTGTCGGAGTTACTATTCACGTATACGACACTATTCACGAATACGGCACTATTCACCGAAAAATAAAATTTTCTTCTTTTTGTCCAAGATGTCTATTATGGTTACTATCTTTGATTGTATCCATGTTTTGATCTTTATTCTTGAATTTTGCTTCAAAATTGGTTATTATGGAGTATTATTGATCTTGGATAAACTGTTATACGAATCCCTACTATTTGTCCTTCTGTCTCACTGGATTCTTTTTCTTTAAGATATTTTTCATCATCCTCAGTCCTAAATGATGTTATTACTGAATATCTTTGGCCTGTAATGCAAAGATGAATGATTAACTGATGAATATCTTTGGCCTGTAGTGAAAAGATGAATGATTACCTAATGAATATCTTTGGCCCGTAGTGCAAAAATGAACAGGTGTTGAGATGAACATGACCAACTAGTGATACAAATGAATATCTTTGGCCTGTAGTGCAAAGATGAATATTTGATTCAAGATGTATATTGATTGATGTTACAGGGATAAAACATTGATGATGGACTTTTAAATCTTAGAAGATAGTAGAATTCTTTCTCTACTTGACTCTTCTAATGAATTGTTGTTTTCGCTGCAGTTGTTGATCTAAAACTTGTTGTCTATTATATTTTATCAGATTTTTCCTTGTTGAAAACTAATGATAATTTGTTGTATATTATCTTAGTCATAATATTCTTTACTGGGCTAGTTGAGCTCACCCTTTTCCTTTTTGTTCCATTTTTCTTCTCAGGAGGTGAGAACATAGCAGGATCTAGTCGGGGTATGGAGTGATGGTTCTAGGAAGATGTTTTAGCAGTCCTCACTATTTATGTAAAATAGTGTTTGAATAATTGTAATGAGGACTTATTTGAGTGTGGATATTATCTAGAAGACAATATTTGTATTTAAACTCACAGTATGTGTTGTCGTATTTTGCACGATAATTGTATTATTGAAGTTGTAGTTTGCTTTCTGTACCATGTATTTGGCGACTCAGAATGGGTGTTGTATACCTATTTTTGGGGGCGTCACAACTTTAACCTACTAGCTCAATTGAATGAATAAGTAGGATAACTTGCATTCAATGAGATAAGCTTACGATATTCGTTGAATAAAGTAATGTAAGAGTTAGAATACTTGCACAATATAAAGTAGGGTTCAGATACTTGCTCAATATAGATTTGAGTAAGGTTAGAGAACTTGCCTCAAGCGTAGTTTATCCTCGTTAAGAAATCAATACCTTCGAATCCTATTTATAGTGTATTATAAGTATAGGATGCCCATTAGTTAAATGTGCTCATGCTTGATATGTAAGTTTAAATGCATACTTAAACATTTAACTTAGTTGTATACTCTTCACATACTTCATTCCACACCTTGTATACTTATAACACAAAATCAATTTATAAGTCACCATGAAATCAAATAACATAGTCTTTAATCGTTGATTTATAGTTTGCAAATATATTTTGGACTTATCACTTGAAAGTCTATAATCACATCATTAAACATTCACTCCTATCATCTAGCATGCTTCTTAACAAATTGGACATGTACTAGTCATATAATACATGCTAGAGTAATAATACATGTAAGACCCCAACTTATTATTAATAAAATTTAATTTTCTCTATTTATTATTTTGAAATAGTAAGGGTTGATTTGATTAATGTGGGTAGTTAGGGGTAAAATACGCAAATATTTCAAAATAAGCAAGTGGTTATAAAATATTCATTGTTGTCGGGGAATATTCGTTTGGTCGTGAAATATTCAATCTTTGTTTGGGAATATTCGTGCGATGGCGCTGCGACCGTGTGTGGGCCCCATAACTGAAAGCGATTGGATGAAGAAAACGACAAATATAAGTTGTTTAAAAATAACAACAGTAGTTATTCACAGAATTATCTTGTTAAAATACTTGGTTGGTTAAAACACAAGAAGCTACCACGGTATTGCACCAATTATTGATTCTTACGTAGAAGGCACTACTCAATAATGGTTACAGTAATTATTGTTCGGTATTTTATTTTATTGATTCAATAATTGCTGCATTGATATTTTATATTACTTGTTGTTTTAATAAATTGTCATTACACGATATTTTTTCCATTATCGAAAGCAATAATTCATACTATCTCGAATAATATTATTGATAACATTATTGGCAATGTCTAGAAAGTTTTGTCTAAGGAGAGCTTTGGTCACCTAATTGCTTGCCAAGAAGGAGAAATCTTTATTGAAAGCCCCTCTTTCCGAACCGCACCTTGTCAATATTGTGATTCTCAGAATATTATTTGTGAATAATTAATTATTGATTCATATGATAAGAAAAATATTAATTTTATGTGGATATAGATGGAGAAATTTTTAATGTGACAATTGTTGAAAATTGAAATTTTATCTTTTTCTCGATAAAATAATTCATTTAAATATATTATTATATTTTAATAATATAATAATGGTGATATTTTTACAACGAATGTGGGATATATGAGTATCGAGGAGGAAGAGTATTTTTGTTGCAATAAATGTTTAAAACATGTTAAACATGCTCTGTGGACCCCATTTATCGACCGAAATTTGATTATAAAACGTAAAATTGCCTGCTTATGGATTTTGGTCAATTTTTGTTTGGAATTTGGAAAAACTTTCTTCCGCAAAGTTGTAGAGAATTGAATTTCCTATAAGAAAACGCGAGATTCAATTTTTTGGCAAAAGGGCTATTTATTATGAATTATTGAAGTTCAAGTTCCAAAATAATTGATTTCTAGAAGTTTAAAATATTTAAAATTAGAAAACATTTTTGTTGTTGTTAGTCTTGTGTAGTAAATTTGGTTGGTGGTGATGTTGGGCAAATTAAGTGTGCGTTGGAAATATATTATATATATATTATTATTAATTTATTAAATTTTTCGCTTTTGGTGTTCTAAGCAATTTCCTATAAATAGGGTGCTTAGGTTAGAATTGAAAATCACACCGTAAACCAAGTTTTCTCTCTATATTATCGAGCGTATTCTTGTGAGTATTTTGAGTATACTTTGAGTATTGCTATACTATTGCAAGTTCAAGTCATAGCCTTTATACCCTATCCCAGTTTCAACTAAATCTTGTCTTTGTGAGGTAAGGGATATTATTTTTTTTCGTAATGATATTATTTCTTCAATATCATTATGTTGAAATATTAATTTGAAGTTTTTATCAAATTTAGAACTTTTGGTGTCGGAGTTACTATTCACGATATCTGACTATTCACGATATTCACTATCACTACACTATTTACGAATACGGCACTATTCATAGAAAAATGAAAATTTTTCCTTTTCATCTAAAATATCTATTGTGGATACTAGCTTTGATTGTATCCATGTTTTGATCATTCTTAAATTTTACACCACTATAATTATTTTTGAGGTATTCTTGGACATGGATAAAACAAAGTACGAATCCTTAATCCTTAATCCTTGTCATTTTGTTTCACTTTGGATTCGCTTTTTTAAAAATATTTTTCATCATCCTCGGTCTTAAATGATGATATTATTGAATATCTTTGGCACAGTAGTGCAAAGATGAATGATTTCTGAAGAATATCTTTGGCCCGTGAGTGCAAAGATGAGCAGTGTTTAGATGAACACTGACCAATCGATGAATATCTTTGGCTCAGAGTGCAAAGATGAATATTTGATTCCGAGATATATATTGGTTGATGTTACAGGGATAAAAGATAGACGATGAACTTTTAATTCATACATAGAAGATAGTAGTTTGCATTCTCTACTTAACTCTTCTAATGAATTATTATTTCTGCTGCGAATATTGATTTAAAATTTGTTATCTATTGTATTCTATTAGATTTTTTCCTGTTGAAGACTAACGATAATTTGTTGTATATTATCTTAGTCATAATATTCTTTAGTGGGCTAGTTGAGCTCACCCTTTTCCTTTTTGTTCCATTTTTCTTCTCGTGAGGCGAGAATATAAGCAGTACGCAGCCTGGGGTATGGAATGAAAGTTCTAGAGAGAGTTATTTAGTAGTCCTCACCATTTTTGTAAAATAAAGTGTCAATAAATGTGATGAGAATTTATCTGAGTATAGATATTGTCTAGAAGATAATATTTGTATTCAAACTCACAGTTTTATTGTTGTAATAATAAAGTTGTAGTTGTTTACATACCATGTATTGACAACTCGTAATGGGTGATGTATACCTATTTTGGGGGGCGCCAATTTGGTATCGAGCTTAGGATATGATCTCCTGGCGGAGATCGGGAATAGAACTAGGAGGGAGAGACGAGTAAATCCTTATAGTGTGTCCTACCTAAGCTTATTTGTTAGTTGGTTAAGATATAGGATATTATGTGATATATTGATTTCCTTAATTAACCCTTGTTTTATGACGATGATTTTGAGAATGTCGAATGAGAATATTAACAATGGAGTAAATGAGACCGTGGAGATGCCTGTTTTACCAACGAGGAGAACGTGCAACAGTCGGCAATGTACCTCCCGTGAACAACACCATCGAAAGCAGAGATGATGAACGAGGGATGTTTAGAAGCTTTTTAGCTTCATGCAAAATCGATTTGAGGGAGACTCGTGTTCAAAATACTGAGGAAATGATAGCAATTCACGGGTTGTCACAAATGACGCGATTCAAAGAGTTGGGACCACCGAATTTAAGGGAAAGCCGATCCGATCATGGCGGAAACATGGGTCAAGCAAATTACCAAGATATTCGATGTCTTGGGATGCACGGAGAAACAGAAGGTTCCATTCGCCACCTTTATGTTCCAGTGGCGAGGCGTACTACTGGTGGGAGTCTGCATGAAGCGTACTCCATCCACCACACTCAAAGATGTCTTGGGAGATATTTCAGAATTATTTAATGACAAATACTTTCCCGAAAGTGTTCATCATATGAAGGAAGTAGAGTTCATCGATTAGAACAAAACAACAACATGATGGTGTCTCAAGACGAGGCAAAGTTTACGAGTTATCCGTGTTTGCACCTCATTTGGTGGAGAATGAGGAACGTATGACGCGGATGTTTCGAGAGGTTTGAAACCCGGCGTACGACAATATCTCATTTCTCATAAATTTTCTCTCTTCAGGATGTTGTTAATGTGGCTCAATTGTTAGAGCGAGATAACGAGTATATTCAACCGAGGGACCATAACCGAGGATCGTACGTAGATAGCGATCAATGTAATAATGATAACCAAATGGAGAAAAGAAACAGACGGACAAAAATGGTAACCACTCGGTGGTAATCATGGCAATGAAAATAGAAGAAGCGAGTCGAGAGGAGATTTTAAAAGAGGAGATTTAACAATGACCATGTGAAGACGACAAATCTGCGGCAAAGAATCGGTTCTAAGGGAGGAGAACGACCACCCGGTCATATGCTACAAATGCGGAAAAGAGGGACATATCGGTCAAACCGCCCACAGCAGCTCAAGGTATGCTATAATTGTGGAAAGGAAGGACATATCGCCGAGATTGTACGGTAGCGAAACCTAGTTCAATGGGGACGGTGACTCAAAAAGATCCCGTCCCGTAAAAGTCAAAGTCAACGATTCCGGAAGAGCGTTTGTTGTGACTAGTCAAAATGCGAGGAACCCAAACGAGGTGATCATGGGTAAGCTATTTATAAATTCTTGCGAAGTTTATACCTTACTTGATACCGGTGCTACCCATTCATTTATCTCTCCTGCATGTGCTCAACGTTTAAACTTGACTCCGGAGAAATTAGACTTTGACCTATCTCGTGGAAACTCCATTAGAGAAACTTTCATCACATCCACTCGCTTATAAATCTTGTTTGATTCAAGTTGGCACCATCACCTTACCTGTTGACCTTATCTCTTTAAAAATACTTGCTTTTGATGTGATTTTAGGGATTGATTGGTTAACTACTCATCATGCCAAAATTGATTATTTTCGTAAGGTTGTTAGTTTTCATATTCCTAACCAACCTTTTATGCGAATTCAAGCAACTAAACCATTAAAATCAATCACCGCTATATCTAATCATAAAGCTATTCGCTTATTGAAAAGCGGATGTCAAGCTTTCTTAGCCCATGTTATGGATTTGAATAAAGACACGCCAAATTTGAATAATATTCCTGTTTATTGACTTTCCGACGATTTCTGAAGAACTTTCCGGCCTACCCAAAGAACGTGAAGTTGAATTCTTTATTGATCTTAAACCCGTACAAAGCCCATTTCTAAAACCCCATATCGAATGGCTCCTATTGAACTTCGTGGAGTTAAAGGTCCAACTACGAGAATTGTTGGACATCGGTTTCATCTCGTCCCTAGTACATCTCCTCGGGATGCTCCTGCTTTATTCGTAAGAAGAAAGACGCGAGTATGCGACTTTGTATTGACTATCGAATTGAACCATGTCACCATCAAGAATAGGTATCCTCTACCTCGTATTGATGACTTGTTTGACCAATTGCAAGGGCACAATTCTTTCAAAAATTGATCTTCGCTCGGATATCATCACCAAGATTAGAATCGAGGATATTCCAAAGTCCGCCTTAAATCCGGTATGGGCATTATGAATTCTTAGTCATGTCTTCTGGACTAACTAATGCTCCTGCGGCTTTCATGGATATGATGAACCGAGTATTCAAGGAATATTTGGATCAGTTTGTTGTTGTCTTTATTGATGACATCCTCATATATTCCAAAAGTCGTGAAGATCATGAGCACCATTTGAAGCTGGTACTCCAAAGGCTTCGTGAAAACAAACTATATGCCAAATTGAAGAAATGCGAGTTATAGCTTGAGGAAGTAGCATTTCTTGGGCACGCGGTGTCAAAACATGGAGTATCCGTGGACCCGGCGAAGATTGAAGCAATACAAAGTTGGGAGCAACCGAAGTCGGTGACCGAAGTACGTAGCTTTCTGGGTCTAGCTGGTTATTATCGAAGATTCGTGGAAGAGTTTTCTCGAATCGCTACTCCATTAACTCAGCTAACTCGGAAGGATACACAATTTGTTTGGAGCGAAGAATGCGAGAAGAGTTTCCAAGAGCTTAAGAGGAGACTTATTTCGGCACCTGTTCTAACAATACCATCTGGTTTGGATGGATTTGTTATCTACAGCGATGCTTCAGGCAAAGGGTTAGGATGTGTTCTCATGCAACATGGGAAAGTCATAGCCTATGCCTCGCGACAACTTAAAGAGTATGAGAGGAATTATCCTACTCATGATCTAGAGTTAGCGGCCAATTGTTTCGCTTAAAGATATGGAGGCACTATCTATATGGGGAGAAAGTGGAGATATATTCGCACCATAAAAGCCTTAAATATTTCTTCACTCAAAAGAACTCAACATGCGGCAGAACGACGTTGGCTCGAGCTATTGAAAGACTACGACCACACTATTCAATACCATCCTCGAAAAGCGAACGTTGAAATGGCGTTGCGTTGAGTAGAAGATCATATGCGGGAATGAGTGCGATGATGTCAAGTATACGACAGAGCCAACTTTAATAGAAAAAGTTAAGGTTGCTCAAGCCACCGAATCTTGAGCCGATGCGTATAAAGAAGAAAGTACAAGAAGGAGCTATTCCTAAGCGAGAATTGATGAAGAAGGAATACTTGAGTCCACTCTAGACTTTGTGTCCCTAACGACTGATTTGAAGTACAAGATTATGATGGAGGCACACAATACACCATTTGCAATCCATCCTGGAAGTACCAAAATGTATCGTGATCTTCGACATTCATTTTGGTGGAACAATATGAAGAGAGAGATTGCAAAGTTTATCTTGATGTGTTTAACTTGTCAACGTGTAAAGGCGGAGCATCTAGTACCTAAGGGTCCGTTGCAACCACTTGAGATTCCGAAATGGAAGTGGGAACATATTACTATGGATTTCGTTACGGGTCTTCCTACGGTTTCTCAAGGCATCAATGCTATTTGGGTTATTGTTGATAGATTAACCAAGTCTGCTCATTTCTTGCCGATACGGGAGACTTATTTCCTTGAACGTCTTGCTAGTATGTACGTGAATGAGATTGTGAGGTTGCATGGCATGCCACAGTATCCATAGTTTGGATCGTGACCCAAGATTCACTTTAAGATTTTGGGTTAGCTTGCAAAAAGCTATGGGCACGGATTAACGATTGATTCAAAGATACCATCCTCAAACGGATGGAAAATCGAAGGACTATTAAAACTCTTGAAGATTTATTAAGACTCGTGTCCCTGACTTCAAGGGCGGTTGGGATAAGTATTTACCATTGGTGGAATTCTCCTACAATAACATTATCGTGAAAGTATAGGTGTGGCTCCATTTGAAGCATTATATGGACGAAAGTGTCGCTCTCCAAAGATATTGGGACGAGGTGGGTGAAGCAACATTGTTGGGACCCGAGTTGGTACGATATGACTACGGAAAAGATCCAAATGATTCGACAACGTATACAAACGGCACAAGATCGACAAAAGAGTTATGCACGGATCTTCATCGAAAGGGACGTGGAATTTAGTATAGGGATCATGTATTGTTGATGAAGCTCCATGGAAGGGAGTTACAAGATTTGGGAAGAGAGGAAAGCTCAATCCACGATTTATTGGTCCATTTCAAATTCTTGACCGAGTAGGAAATGTAGCCTATAGACTCGCGTTACCTCTCCGAGTATGTCTCGTGTTCATAATGTGTTTTACATATCTCATATCAGTAAATATGTGAAAGACCAAACCACGTTATAGAGTTAGAACCGAACGAGATAGCCAAGACTTAACGTGAGAGGAGGTACTGTCAAGATCTTGGATAGAAAGGAGCATGTCCTACGCCAAGAAAGGTCATACCACAAGTTAAAGTTACGTGGAGGAATCATGCTATAGAGGAAATGACCGGGAATTGGAAATGGAAATGAAAACGAGGTATCCTCACCTTTTCAAACACAGTGCGTCACGTCAATTTCGAGGACGAAATTTCATAAGGAGGGAGGTTGTAAGACCTGACTTATTATTAATGAAATTTAATTTTCTCTTTATTATTTTGAAATAGTAAGGGTTTATTTGATTAATGTGGATAGTTAGGGGTAAAATACGCAAATATTTCAAAATAAGCAAGTGGTTATAAAATATTCATCATGTTGTCGGGAATATTCGATGACGGCAGTAAGACCTTTTGTGTGGGCCCCATAACTGAAAGCGATTGGATGAAGAAAACGACAAATATAAGTTGTTTAAAAATAACAACAGAGTTGTTACCATTAATCTTCGTAAAAATACTCTGCGGTGGTTAAAACACGAAGTATACTTTGGTATTGCACCAATTATTGATTCTTACGTAAGAAGGCACTACTCAATAATGGTTACAGTAATTATCGCTCAAGATTTTATTTTATTGATTCAATAATTCTTTGCATTGATATTTTATATTACTCGTTGTTTCAATAAATTGTCATTACACAATGAGTTTCCATTATCTGAACAATAATTCATACTATCCTAATAATATTATTGGATAACATTATTGGCAATGTCTAGAAAGTTCTCATCTAAGGAGAGGTTTGGTCACCTAATTGCATACGCCAAAGAAGAGAAATCTTTATCGAAAGCCCTCTTTCCTGAACCGCCGGTCATCAATATTGTGATTACATGAATATTATTTGTGAATAATTAATTATTGATTCATATGATAAGAAAAATATTGATTTTATGTGGATATAGATGGAGAAATTTTTAATGTGACAATTGTTGAAAATTGAAATTTTATCTTTTTCGATAAAATAATTCATTTAAATATATTATTATATTTTAATAATATAATAATGGTGATATTTTTACAACGAATGTGGGATATATGAGTATACGAGGAGGAAGAGTATTTTTGTTGCAATAAATGTTTAAAACATGTTAAACATGCTCGGTGGACCCCATTTATCGATCGAAATTTGATTATAGCACAGAAAATCGTCTGCTTATGGATTTCATTTAATTGTATTTGGAATTTGGAAAAACTTTCTTCGCAAAGTTGTAGAGAATTGAATTTCCTATAAGAAGTCGCGAGATTCGAATTTTCTGGTAAAAGGGCTATTTATTATGAATTATTGAAGCTCCGAAGCTCAGAAATAATTGATTTACGAAGTTTAAAATATTTAAAATTAGAAAACGTTTTTTTGTTGTTAATCTTGTGTAGTGGGCTAGTTGGTGGCTGATGTTGGGCAAATTAAGTGTGCGTTGGAAAAATATATATATAATATTAATTTATTAAATTTTCTGCTTTGGTGTTCTAAACAATTTCCTATAAATAGGGTGCTTAGGTTAGAATTGAAAATCACATCGAAATCAAGTTTTCTCTCTATATTATCGAGCGTATTCTTGTGAGTATTTTGAGTATACTTTGAGTATTGCTATACTGGTGCAAGTTCAAGTCATAGCCTTATCCTAAGTGTTTCAACTAGAAGTCTTCGTCTTTGTGAGGTAAGGGATATTATTTTTTTCGTAATGATATTATTTCTTCAATATCATTATGTTGAAATATTAATTTGAAGTTTTTATCAAATTTAGAACTTTTGGTGTCTGGAGTTACTATATTCACGATACTGACCTTTTATTCACGTATCTTACGACACTATTACTTAATACTAAGACTATTCATAGAAAAATGAAAATTTTCCTTTTCATCTAAAATATCTATTGTGGATACTAGCTTTGATTGTATCCATGTTTTGATCATTCTTGAATTTTACACCACTATAATTATTTTTGAGGTATTCTTGGACATGGATAAAACAAAAGTACGAATCCTTAATCCTTAATCCTTGTCATTTTGTTTCACCGATTCATTTCTTTAAAATATTTTTCATCATCCTCGCCTTAAATGATGATATTATTGAATATCTTTGGCCCAGTAGTGCAAAAGATGAATGATTTCTGAAGAATATCTTTGGCCCAGTAGTGCAAAGATGAACAGTGTTTAGATGAACATGACCAATCGATGAATATCTTTGGCTCAGTAGTGCAAAGATGAATATTTGATTCCGGATATATATTGGTTGATGTTACGGGGATAAAAGATAGATTTATGAACTTTTAATTCATACATAGAAGATAGTAGTTTGCATTCTCTACTTAACTCTTCTAATGAATTATTATTTCACCTGCGAATATTGATTTAAAATTTGTTGTCTATTGTATTCTATTAGATTTTTCCTGTTGAAGACTAACGATAATTTGTTGTATATTATCTTAGTCATATATTCTTTTCTTCGGGCTAGTTGAGCTCACCATTTTCCTTTTTGTTCCATTTTTCTTCTCGTGAGGCGAGAATATAAATGCGAGTGCAGTGGGTATGGAATGAAAGTTCTAGAGAGAGTTATTTAGTAGTCCTCACCATTTTTGTAAAATAAAGTGTCAATAAATGTGATGAGAATTTATCTGAGTATAGATATTGTCTAGAAGATAATATTTGTATTCAAACTCAAGTTTTATTGTTGTAATAATAAAGTTGTAGTTGTTTCTGTACCATGTATTGACAACTCAGAATGGGTGATGTATACCTATTTTGGGGGCGTCACAATACAAGTATGCAACTCCTACAAATTAATAGCAGAAAACTGATCTTACTGCAGACTGGCGCGGCCGCGCCTGATTTGTACTAAGGAGACGCGCGACTCTTAGTTCAAACCAGAGTTGGCTGCTCCTGTAGAAGGCCAATGCATACTCGGCTTATACCTACATAAATAATCATGCAATACACACATGTTAGTAGGTGGATAACCAAGTTTGACCCCATATCATAACATTATCATAGGTCACCATCTATTCTCATTTAATAACGACATTAAAGGCTCAATTCATAGTTTTCTTACGTTTAATCGTTGAACACATACTATATGATTCATATGTCCCAACAACTCATGTTTGCATTAGATTAGTCATGTATTACAAGTTATGACGTCCTTGTTCATTCATACTTGTTCTAAGCCATATTCAACTAGTTTTACTATGCATAAGACTCACTAGGCATTCATATTAATCATATCTACATGCATAACATGATAGGTTTTGTGAAAATCAAAGTAGCAATCAAATTGAAAAATAAGCGGAAGCGAAATAAAATCAGATTTTAAAATTTTTCACAAACCAATTACCCGGATCATCCTTTATGCATATTATTAATTAAACGAAGAATAAGAAATTATGAAATCATACCCTTGTAGAAACGAGCTTCCTCAGTGCAGAAGTTCACCTCCTACTTCTCCGCGATCTCCTTGAATCTCCTGTAGATTCCTTCCTTTGATCAATGTAAGCCACCCAAGTGTATGGCCTCTATAGGTGATCCACCAAAGAAGAGAAATTTTTCAAGAAGAAGGATATCGGCTCAAACCCTAGATTTTCCTATCTCAGATAAGAAAAGGGAGGCGTACTCTCCAACTCTAGGAATTACGTATCTTAGATATCTGATATAAGACTCCTCTTATAAAGATATCATGTAACCCTATTTTAATTAAAAATAAGGTATTATTTATTTAATTAAACTCTTTTAATTAAATGGGCTCCCTAATCCTATTAGGGGTAATTAATTAAACTCCTTTAACTAATTTTCTTTCCTAATCCAATTAGAATAAATGAGAGTACTTATATTAAATTAATTCCTAAACCTTTTAGAAATTAAAATAATAATAATTGTAATAATATTAATAAGACTCCTCTTATTAATTTATATTTAATATTTCTAAAATATTAAATAATAAATATTAAGCTATTTAGTTTATTCTATCACCATAGATTAAATTAAATATGCTTAACATATTATTACAATTATGCCATTAACTTCTTAAATAATTATTCTTCCTTTTATGGTGTGACCCTTTAGGTTCTCCATATTAAACCTATTGTGAATAAATCAATTAGAAATTTATTCTAATCTTATTTAAATAAATAAATTAAACAAATAATTTATTTAAATAAATAATATTTATTCTACAATAGGGATAAGCCTCCCCAAGCGATCAACGACTTTCCGATATAATATAGATTTCAACATCAATCATAAAAGAACCTTTGAGTAAATAGTTACCGTGATAATTCAATCCTTCCACCATACAATGTCCCAATTAAATATAAGACATGGAATTACTCACAAGTCTTATTTTATTTAATTATATGTATTTCGATTCCTAAATGAATAACTCCTAATGAATGCAAATTAGAAACTACTTTCTAATTTCATTCCACCTCGCCAAGGATTCTGGGTTGTCATTTATCGAATCACATAGGACATTTCTCCTTTTACTAGAAGTGGTAGATTCTTTATTGATCATTCATTATCTTCATATATAACTTATTACACCCAAGCATACCCTTTGATATACTCTAAGAGTCTTAAGGAATAAGTCAAAGTGTAATTCATTATATATAAGATACTATGATGTTCTCAAGTCTAAGGATCATTTGTACTACTATTACTATAGGAATTCCTATCGACAGTAAGTAAAACTCCATTAGGTATTCCTTAGCGAGTCAGCTTCAAAGGAACTTATTCTCTAATAAGCACCTACATACTTGCTTTTAGTGTCTCCACACAAATGATCATGAGATCAATCATCCTCATCCAATGAGCAAACAACGTATGTACCAATCTATCGAGATTCACTAATCCCCAATTTAGTAATCCAATGATTGGGAACTATTTTAGTTTTAAGCTTTCTAAGAATTTAGATCTCATTAGAATGATCATCATCATTATTCTAAAAGCGTTGCTTAAAACTATGGGTTTATCACATATTATTAAAAAAAGTATACCATGTAGATAATAAATGCCTTTAATAAATAATTCTTTTATTAATAAATAAATAAGATTGATTACACAAGATATGCTTTATCATCATACATGATCGGCTTTGTATGCATAATACTTTCAATCTCCCACTTGCACTAAAGCCAATCGCCGTGGTATCTCATACCCATCTTCTCTAAGTGACGATCAAACCGCTTTGTTGTGTTAATGCTTTAGTAAATGGATCCGCGCAATATTGTCTTGAGAGTCCACACGCCCAGGTGACATCTCCTCTTCAATGATCTCTCCGATCAAATGAAATCGCCGCAACACGTGTTTGATTTCGATGACACTGGTTCCTTAGCTTGCATGCAATGACTCCAAAGTGTTGTCACGTATCATAAAAGGCACCGGTCCTTTAATGCTAGAAACCACACCAAGTTCGCTAATGAACTTCTTCATCCAAATGCCTTCCTTTGCAGCCTTCACTTGCGACTATGTGCACTCATCATCACACATCAATCAAAGAATCGTTTTTGCTTGGAACTTTTCCAACTCATCGCGCCCACCGCTTAAGGTAAACATATACCCCAAACGGATTTATCATCATCTTGGTCTGCTTGAAAACTTGAGTCATGTGAAGCCCTCTAGTTTTAATTCGCACTCACCGTAGACAAAGAAATACATCCTTAGTTCTTCTTAAGTACTTTAGGATATTTTTCACCGCCTTCGGTGTTCTTCTCCGGATTCGACCGATATCTCGCTTGTTACACTAAGTGCATGAGCGACATCCGGTCTAGTACATATCATACTGCATGATAGATCCTATTCATTGAAGCATAAGGAATCTTACTCATACCTGCTTTCTCCTCAGTGTCTTTGGGGCTTGTTTCTTGGAGAGATGTATTCCATGGCTCATCGGCATGAGACCTCTTTTGGAATCTTACATGCTAAACCTTTTTAGCATCAAGTCAATGTCACGCCCTTGGGATAAGCCAAGAATCCTATTAGATCTATCTCTATAGATCTTCATCCCCAAAATATTGGATGCTTCTCCCAAGTCCTTCATGGAGAAGTGTTTAGATAACAAGATTTTAATTGTTTGCGAAGATAGAATATCATTCCCTATCGCAATATATCATCATCAACATATAATACAAGGAATGAAATAGCGCTCCCACTAACCTTCTTGTACACACACATGGTTCATCCTCATTTTGATAAAATCAAACTTTTGATTATCTCATCAAAACGGATGTTCCACCCACGAGAAGCTCGCTTTAATCCATAAATGGATCGTCAGAAGCTTATGTGACTTGATTTGTTCCAACCTTTGAAACAAATCCTCTCTGGTTGTGTCATATACACATCCTCCTCAAGTTTCCCATTGAGGAAGGCCGTTTTCACGTCCATCCGCCAGATTTCGTAGTCATGGTAAGTCGCAATCGCAAGCAAAATCCGAATGGACTTGAGCATTACTCTCGGTGAGAAGGTTTCATCATAGTCAACTCCTTGTCTTTGTTTGAAACCTTTTTGCAACCAAATGGGCCTTATAGGTCTCTACCTTGCCGCCCCTGCTCCAGTCTTTCTTTTAAAGACCCATTTACACCCAATAGGCTTAATGCCTTGGTGGTGAGACCAAAGTCCATACTTGGTTCTCATACATGGAGTCCATCTCGATTTCATGGCTTCTTGCCACTTCTCCGAGTCATTACTACTCATAGCCTTTGCTCAGTAATTCAATGGATCATCATCATCTATGATGCGTACCTCATTGTCATCTTCTATGACAAGTCCATACCTTCTCGGCATCTTTGGTACTCTTCCGTATTTACTGAATAGGGTGTGGTATGTATGAATCTCTACTTGGTTAGGTACCTCACTTTGATCTCAGAGTATTTTGTGGTTCTTGAACCTCTTCAAGATATATCTTACTCCCAATCGACCCCTTCAAGGATAAACTCCTTTTCCAAGAAGGCGGCGTTTCGCAACAAACACCTTTTGATCACTGGATGATAGAAATAATACCCGATGTTTCTTTAGGGTATCCCACAAATCTACATTTGTCGATCTAGTCTGCAGCTTATCGTTTTCAAACTTTTTGACATAAGCTGGACAACCCCAAGTCTTAACATGCTTAAGATTTGGTTTCCTCCCTGTCCATAACTCATATGGGGTATTGGGGACGGATTTTGTAGGTACTTTGTTAAGTAGGTATGCAGCCGATTCTAGGGCATATCCCCAGAAGGAAACTGGAAGGTCGGTAAAACTCATCATAGATCGAACCATGTCCAACAATGTTCGATTTCTCCTTTCGATACACCATTCATCCGTATGCGTCCTGGTGGAGTCCATTGTGAGATTATACCATTTTCTTTGAGACAATTGAGAAACTCACCACTTAAGTATTCTCCTCCTCGATCGATCAAGAATCTTAATACTCTTACCAGCTTGCTTCTCAACTTCACTTCCGAACTCTTTGAACTTTTCAAATGATTCAGATTTGTATTTCATTAAATACACATATCCAAATCTTGAGTAGTCGTCGCTGAATGTAATAAAATAAGAATACCCTCCTCGTGCGCTTCGTTGTCATAGGTCCACATACATCTCAGGTGTACCAACGCTAACAACTCTGAATCTCTTTCTCCTTTTCCACTAAAAGGAGATTTAGTCATTTTACCCATGAGACAAGATTCACAGTGTGGATATGATTCATAATCGATAGCTCTAGGAGCCCATCTTTATCGCAACTTGGATAATCTTGTTTCATTAATATGACCGAGTCTACAAAGGCCACATGAAGGTATAATTAACATCATCTCTTTTCCTTTTCTTAGTTTGTTCAATTTGAAATATATTTTCATGCAAGTCAAGTATATAAAGTCCATTTCAAATTACCAACACCATATAAAACATTATCATTATAAATAGAACAACCGTTGTTCTTTATTATAATATTAAAACCATCCATATCCAATACGAGAGATAGAAATAATGTTTCTAATGATATTTGGAACAAAATAACAATTATTTAAATTAATGAACTTGCCGTAGCGTATTAAAACAATAAGTCCCTTTACAATTAATGCAAAGAACCTTTGCTCCATTTCCCACTCGTAGGATGACCTCATTCTTGCTCGACTTTCTACTTGACCGGTCCTTGCATATTATTACATATGTGAGAACCACATCCTGTATCCAATACCCAAGTAGAAGATCGACTTTCGTAAAAATTAATTTCAATCATAAACAAACCTTGATTAGGATTCAAGCTTCTCCAAGCTTCTTCTCGCTTTTGTTCTATGAGATAATCCTTGCAGCCTCTTCCAAAGGACCTTACTTATCAGCAATGGAAGCAAATTCCTTTACTAGTTTGGATCAAGTTTCTTTTGATCCTTCACTTTCGCCTTTCCCTTAGCCTTCTTGGATTTCTTCTTTTCGTAAGATACCTTGGGCCTCTTCCTTTTCTTGGAAGAATCATCCACCAAGAAGACATGGTTCTTCTTGGATGGGAAGTGACCTTCAAAGCTTTTCAACATGTTAAGTAATTCGTGCAAGTCGACATCCAACTTATTCATGTGAAAATTCACAACAAATTGTGAGAAGGTGTCTGGGAGTGATCGCAAGACTAAATCTTGACTCAACTCCCCATCCACGATTTAACCCAAGTCGTCCAAGACGCTCAATCGATTGATCATCTTTAGGACATGAGTCTCAATTCAGAAGTGCCCTCGGTCATCCGAGATCTAAGAGCTCCTTAGATATTTCATATCTAGCAATCCTACTTTGCTCACCATACAACTCTCAAGGTGCAGAAGATAGTAGGAGCATCCATGTTTTCATGTCGACGTCAAGCTCATTACTCATGGATGCGAGCATGATGCATCGAGCCACGATGCATCATCTTGCCACTGCTTAAAAGTAGCAATCTCTTCCTCGAGGTCGCCTGCGCAACTTTTTGTGCATGCAGGCGAATTTAGGACATAAGAAATCTTTTTAGCGAAAGAGAACAATTCTCGATTCCTTAACCAAATTCAGGTGTAGTTCTATCCGGCCACATTATTAAGATCAAGTATGCTACGCAAGGAAATTAGTGAATGTGATATTTTCAAAATTCGCATGTAAAAAGATAATATTTTAGCAAACATTCATTTATTAATTACCAAAATAAATTAGGTCTTATTTTATATTGGCATCTCCCACTATTTTCTTCAAACTATATTACCCTCATTTATATAGTTCGGTAAAATCTAATTAAAGTTTTTGCTAGTGAGAATAAGGATCCCATTTCAAATATATATAGCCTTGTGGTGACACAACAAACTATATATAAATAAATAGGTAGACAACTCCTTGTCAATTACATCAACATGTAACTCCTTATGTTTTGCCTCTTAGATTATTTTGATCAAGTGGTGGCACATTCGAATCAAAATTATCTAAGTTAAGTCCAACCTAGCACTTCCATATATTCAAAAAAGAAAATATCGCCTTGTGTGGTGACACAACAAAACAATATTGTTCAATTTTCTTTATAAGCATCAAATGTGATAAATTAACATCTTAAATACTTAATACTTGCCTTGTGGTGACACAACAAACTCATATTAAATATTTAATATTCTATTAATTTTATCATGCTAGAAGGCGACGTTCGATATTCTAAATATCTTTGAACGCTTAAGACATAATATAAAAACTTTGAGGGATTTGTTATTATTTGTTTCATCTTGTTTAGCGCGCATGCAAATATATATATAAAATACGCGTCATATTATTAAACATGCGAAGCATGTTTACATAATATATAATATATATAATACTAGCATGCACATATAGAATACTATATTCTACCCGGATTGATTATGGACTTTTATTCTAGTTTAGTTCACTAGAGCCACCAAGTGAACCAAAAGGTCAAACCCTAGGGTGCAAAGAATAAACATTTAAATATAACTATTACATTTAAACCTGGGCTCCATTACAAACGGGTCTTTTAGCGCTCCTTGCTCCTTGATCTTCGGTTCTTCGAAAAATTCTAACTAGTCCTATTACATAAACTATTTAATTTAAATAGAAACCTTGATCGCCAGCCGAGGGGGAAGTACATAGAGAGAGAGATAATTTACATCAAGAAGAAAACTAGAAAAGACGAGGCACGCAGACCCCATTTAATAAAACCCATTCATTCAAACATCCAACTAAAATAAATCCAATCACATTGGTCAATTGTCTATAATCAATCCCATTTATTATCATACATATCACCATATGTATCAATAAATAAAATCATTCCATATATATATGAGTATCATTTAATGGGCAATTTTATGTTGCATGAAATTCAATTTCAAGATTAAAATAAACTCTTTTATTTTAATTATAAAATTATTAAGATATTATATAATATATATATATATATAATATAATATTAACTGTATAAAAAAAAAAAAAAAAAAATCAGATACGGTTTATATATATATATATATATATATATATCATGAAACAGATCTATATAACATATATATATATATATATATATATATATATACCTTAATAATATATATATTATTAAGTTAATCATATCTATAAGATACATAGTAATTGATTCACGTGACCCAAGATTTTTTTTTTTTTTTTAACTAAACTATCAAATTTTATATATATTTAAAATATATATAACATGCAATGATATATACTTTTGGAGAAATAAAATGTAACCGCACCATGCATAAAACCAAAAGAATCAATAATACTGAAGTAGGTCTTGTAGACATAAGTTAAAGATTTAAAAAAAAAAAAATTCAAGACGTGAATCAAAAAAGCTTTTTAAAAAAAACATTTACGTAATTATTTTTTTTTCTTCATAAAATAATAATTTTATACAATATATTATGCCCAATAAATTATTCTAAATACATACCCATACATATATGTAATCAAAATAATTAATAATTCGCATAAAGTTTGGCTCATGATACCACTGATAGGTTTTGTGAAAATCAAAGTAGCAATCAAATTGAAAAATAAGCGGAAGCGAAATAAAATCAGATTTTAAAATTTTTCACAAACCAATTACCCGGATCATCCTTTGCATATTATTAATTAAACGAAGAATAAGAAATTATGAAATCATACCTCAGTAGAAACGAGCTTCCTCGTGCAGTGCGAGTTCACCTCCTACTTCTCATGATCTCTTTGAATCTCCTGGTAGATTCCTTCCTTTGATCAATGTAAGCCACCCAAGTGTATGGCCTCTATAGGTGATCCACCAAAGAAGAGGAATTTTTAAGAAGAAGGGATATTGGCTCAAACCCTAGATTTTCCTATCTCAGATAAGAAAAGGAGGCGTACTCTCAACTCTAGAATTACGTATCTTAGATATCCGATATAAGACTCTCTTATAAAGATATCATGTAACCCTATTTTAATTAAAATAAGGTATTATTTATTTAATTAAACTCTTTTAATTAAATGGGCTCCTAATCCTATTAGGGGTAATTAATTAAACTCCTTTAACTAATTTTCTTTCCTAATCCAATTAGGAATAAATGAGAGTACTTATATTAAATTAATTCCTAAACCTTTTAGAAATTAAAATAATAATAATTGTAATAATATTAATAAGACTCCTCTTATTAATTTATATTTAATATTTCTAAAATATTAAATAATAAATATTAAGCTATTTAGTTTATTCTATCACCATAGATTAAATTAAATATGCTTAACATATTATTACAATTATGCCATTAACTTCTTAAATAATTATTCTTCCTTTTATGGTGTGACCCTTTAGGTTCTCCATATTAAACCTGGCCAGTGAATAAATCAATTAGAATAATTCTAATCTTATTTAAATAAATAAATTAAACAAATAATTTATTTAAATAAATAATATTTATTCTACAATAGGGATAAGCCTCCCTAACGATCAACGACTTTCCGTATAATATAGATTTCAACATCAATCATAAAAGAACCTTTGAGTAAATAGTTACTGCATAATTCAATCCTTCCACCATACAATGTCCCAATTAAATATAAGACATGGAATTACCGTCAAGTCTTATTTTATTTAATTATATGTATTTCGATTCCTAAATGAATAAACTCCTAATGAATGCAAATTAGAAACTACTTTCTAATTTCATTCCACCTCGCCAAGGATTCCGGGTTGTCATTTATCGAATCACATAGACATTTCTCCTTTTACTAGAAGTGGTAGATTCTTTATCGATCATTCATTATCTTCATATATAACTTATTACACCCAAGCATACCCTTTGATATACTCTAAGAGTCTTAAGGAATAAGTCAAAGTGTAATTCATTATATATAAGATACTATGATGATCTCAAGTCTAAGGATCATTTGTACTACTATCACTATAGGAATTCCTATCGACGTAAGTAAAACTCCATTAGGTATTCCTTAGCGAGTCAATGCTCAAAGAACTTATTCTCTAATAAGCACCTACATACTTGCTTTTAGTGTCTCCACACAAATGATCATGAGATCAATCATCCCCATCCAATGAGCAAACAACGATGTACCAATCTATCGAGATTCACTAATCCCCAATTTAGTAATCCAATGATTGGGAACTATTTTAGTTTTAAGCTTTCTAAGAATTTAGATCTCATTAGAATGATCATCATCATTATTCTAAAAGCGTTGCTTAAAACTATGGGTTTATCACATATTATTAAAAACAAGTACCATGTAGATAATAAATGCCTTTAATAAATAATTCTTTTATTAATAAATAAATAAGATTGATTACACAGTATATGCTTTATCATCATACATGATTGGCTTGTATGCATAATACTTTCATAACACACCTAATCATGATATCTCATATGCCCAAATTAAACCACATAAGCATGCTCATAATCTTAACTCAATGTACATAATTTATCAAGTTTATATTTGAAATTATAAGTCTCTTTAGTAAACTTGTAGCGCCACCAAATCCGGGTATCTTCCAACCCGACAGATGGTGCTATACTATACAACATTCATACATTCATTCAATTAAAAGGTCTCAAAGAACGAACATAACTTCTATATATTCAAAGTAATATTTATATTTCCCAGGTTCTATACCCATTACAAAGGTTCTTTGTCATAATATCAGTTACATTACTACAATAGACCTATACTATTACAAGACAGCTCAGTAATCTGCCTTAGCTTTTCCTTTATCCTTTTTCGATCCTTCGGGACGTTCAGTCTTAGCTGCATTTATATGGTTCAAGCAAGAGTGAGCATAACTAGCTCAACAGGTATAACAATTTAATAACAACATGCTTGAAACATACAAATAGTATATCTTCAATAACTGAACAATAGTTATGAAGTACTATTGATAATTCAAAATAGCACTTCATCTTTTCTTTCAAAATGCTTTACGATAATAACAATATTTAGTAAAACATTAACTCCCATCAAAGACCTCGAGTATTCATTCTTTATTGGAAAAGGACAACCCGGAAGCAAGTCCTTAAGGTTATCTCAACCTTTATACAATATCCTTAAAGTTTAACAAAGTTTAAACAATGTTGCATTACATTCCTTAAGTTGTGTTTACTTTTAAATCAATTAGCTTTCCTTTCTTTGTACTTATAAACATTCATTACTATCCTTGTTCTGAGACTGGCCACTTTGCGTACTGTTTTTTTACACTCATCTCATGTTGCCATACGAGCTTATAATAACATTGTCCCGACTTGGCCATGCTGGCTAAGTCCTTACTTAATAATGTATTTGCCACTCTTCGAAGATTTTTAGATCAGATACATGGCGCATGTATGACACATATTATTATACTATGGTTCACATGCCATGCATAACTCTTCTTGATGTACTTGAACATCACATTACTGCTGGTATGGCGACTCATTTTGCCGTGGGTTGGCGCCGCGGTGCCAACTCTGTGCACCAGAAAACAATTTCAGTTTTTGAATTTTGTGAACTTCCCGGACGCATAACTTCTTCGTTATAAGTCCGAATTGGCTCGTTAAAAAGCCTATGGTTCAAAAATTATGTAATCTACATGTTCATGCAAGAATTTTATCTATTTGACTTCGTTTGCTAAAAATTAACCTATTGGTTCATTTTTAACGAAAACGATAACCGTTCGTGAACGTTCAACGCTCGTTTCTTCGTTCTAAGTCGGAATCCGGTCATTTTCGAGTTCGCAACTCTTAAATGCCAAATATGACTTGTCTCTATTGGAAAACCATGGTTCCGAGTTCAAACACCAAATTTGACTTCTATTCCGAGAATTTTACGAATTCGACGATTATCGTCTAATCGTGCAATTTCTGACAAATCTTCATTCTTATGATTTGTTCAACTTTAAAAATGACTTCCATTCATCATGTGAACATCTCAACCTACTTATTACCACAACTTATAATCATTGTTGGATTTTTTGACTTATTCTTCATGAGCTTATAACTTGTCAATTTATAAACTACTTAAGTTTTGACTATTCATGACTTATGACAATTAAAGTTTCTTAATCATCATACTTTACATGTTCTTCACATATAACTTTACTTATGTATACATGATATATATAATCATATAAGTTCTTAATTTACTTCTCTTACTAAACTCATTACAAGTTCATATTTTCATACTTAACATTCAAGGTTAGCTTATAATAAGTTTATAACTTTTATAAGTTCAAATGACTTATTGCCAACTTATGTGGCTTAAGTTCATGACTTATACATTCTTCCTTCTTCTTATTATTCATGTTCCTTAATCCAAACTTTTCTTATCCTCCTATCATGGTAGAGATAGAAGATAATGGAGAAGAAGTCTTACTTTTTGTAGTCTTGGTAAGGTAGCTTGCTTCTTCTTCTTACTTATGGAAATGACTTATTGTAGCTTATTCTCTCTAACACTTAAGCACTTTTGAAATGTTGGATTATTTGTACAACTAACAAATGGCTTGTAAGCCTTCTCTATTTATAGAATTTGCAAAGCTAGGGTAGATTAGTCATTAAATCACCCACCTTCTTAAGCCACCTCCTTACTATTCATTACTTGGCTAGCACAACTCTTATCCTATACTTGGTCATTACTCATTTAACTTGGTCATTACTCTTAATACTTGGTCACCACATATTAACCATATTGATATGGTTTTGCCCCTATGGGTCATACAACTCATGGATTCTAGTTTGGGCTTACATTAAATCAATCTTTGGGCTTTGCATTAATAAACACTAGTTTGTTCATTCATTAATGATTGGGCCTCTCCCTTTAATTCACTTGGACTTGTATATAATTGTTAACCAATCTTCCAAGTCCATTAACATTTCTTAATACACATACATATAGTTTATGTATTATTTTTGTATTCTAATTCATATAGAAAAATATATACGATATTTCATTCTTTATATACTAACTCATATAATACTTATTATACTCGCTTTTCATTTCACTTGTACAATACTTAAGTATCATACAATTATTACTTATTCATTACTACTTCGCCTTACTTAAAGTTTATAAATTAAGTCCACAAATGAATTATTACTTTTTCCATAACTAGATTTTTATTACATAATCCATCTTATCTTGTTATTCCATCATTACGCATTTCTCGGAAACTCAAAAATATATCCCGAGCAAATACCGATGAATAGTGTTTTTCAAAAAATTTCTCGAAAAACTTTTATTTTTGTCTTGGAAATTCAAACACTTCAATTCATCCACGTAGCTCAAATACTACGACATTCTAACATCCATAGGTTATACAATGACAACCATCTTGATAACACATAGAATATGATTTTATTATTATTTAATTTAATAAAATCATTTTACAATAAGATTCGAATTTCTCGATTGTTACATTCTTCCCCCCTTATAAAGATTCTGTCCCTTGAATCTCGTCTTACTTTAATCAAATAGATGAGGAAAATTTTTCTTTATCTTTTCTTCTAGTTCCCACGTTTCTTCTTCAGCATCGTGGTTCTTCCATAATACCTTTACTGATGGTATTACCTTATTCCTCAGAAACACATACGAGCCCACCTCAAACTCTTGACTTAGTCTATGTGAGTCCGCATACTTCTACTTCTTTTGTCATCCCCGAAATGTGTGACGAGACGCATCCGAATTAACTTTACCACATCCGGTTGTCTGCGCACCACCTCGTCTTAGCATCCGCGCTCTCCCACCTCATCCCAACACAATGGTGTTCTCGCACTTCCTTCCATACGTAGCTTTATATACGGTCAAGATGCCTATGCTTGCATGATAATCGTTTGTTATATGCAAACTCTACTAGTGGTAGGTGATCATCCCAACTACCCTTGAAATCCATGACGCAAGACCTTAACATGTCTTCTAACGTCTGAATTGTCCTCTCGCTCTGTCCATCGGTTTGTGGATGATAAGCTGTGCTTAACCTTAGCTGTGTTCCCAACTGTTCTTGCAAACTCCTCCAAAAATTTGATGTGAATCGTGGATCACGATCTGACACAATCGATACCGGTACTCCATGTCTGGAA
This sequence comes from Panax quinquefolius, assembly GCA_020205615.1. Taxonomy (NCBI): domain Eukaryota; kingdom Viridiplantae; phylum Streptophyta; class Magnoliopsida; order Apiales; family Araliaceae; genus Panax; species Panax quinquefolius. The sequence goes on from CM035162.1 coordinate 83,427,035, forward strand.
ATGATTTCCTTAACATAAAATTTAGCTAACTGGTCTAAGTTATACTTGACCCTAATTGGCAAAAAGTGAGCCGACTTCGTCAACCAGTCCACTATTACCCAAATTGAATCGTACCCTTTATGCGTCGTCGGAAGTCCCACCACAAAGTCCATCATGATATGCTCCCACTTCCATTCTGGAATCTCCAATGACTGTAATAAGCCACTGGGTCGTTGATGTTTGGCCTTAACTTTTTAACAAGTCAAGCACCTACTCACATACTCTGCTATTTCTCTCTTCATGTTTGGCCACCAAAAACTCTTTCGAAGGTCTTGATACATCTTAGTGCTACCGGGATGTATCAAGTACCTCGAACTATGAGCTTCTTGCAACACTTTCGCTCCTTTAATTACATCTCATTCGAACCCAAATTCTTCCTTCAAATCTTAATAATCCTCATTATCAAGACTATACTTAGTATTTTCCTTCTCGGATAACCGCTTCTTCATTTGGTTACACTCGTCGGTCTTGAGTTGTACCTCCTTGACTTTGTCTACGATGGTAGATTGCATCTCCGTCGCAAAGAGTAACTGCCCCGAATCACTTGGCATCTTTACTTCTATTTCCATCCTAGCCATCTTTGCTATTAACTCTTTTTGAGTCGTTAACATAGATAACTTTTCCCGACCCTTTCTACTTAAGGCGTCGGCAACTACATTGGCTTTTCCAGGGTGATACAGGATTTCATAATCGTAATCCTTTATCAACTTCAGCCATCTTCTCTGTCTCATATTCAACTCCTTCTGAGTGAAGATATACTTTAGACTCTTATGGCCCGTATATATCTCACATTTTTCCCTTTAAAGATAATGTCTCCATATCTTTAGGGCAAACACTACCGCAGCTAGTTCCAGATCACGAGTAGGATAAACTTTCTCATAATCCTTCAACTGTCGAGATGCATACACAATGACCTTGCCATGTTGCATAAGCACACAACCAAGTCCTCTATGCGAAGCATCGCTATACACTACAAAATTTCTCGTGTCATCTGGCAATGACAAAACAAGAGCTTCACTTAATCTTTTCTTCAGTTCTTGAAAATTGTCTTCACATTTATCCGTCCATACGTATTTCACCGTCTTCCTTGTTAAATTAGTCAACGATGTAGCTATCTTCGAAAAATCTTGGATAAATCTTCGATAGTAACCTGCTAACCCTAGGAAACTCCACACCTCAGTCGGTGTTTTTGGTTGTTCCTAATTCATTACTGCTTCCACCTTCGCTGGATCCACTGAAATCCCCTCTTGGCCAATAACATGACCTAAAAAACAGCATTCTTTTCCAACCAAAATTCACATTTGGTGAATGTCGATATAACTTCTCCTTCCTTAGTGTGTCTCCAACACTAATCTTAAGTGTTCAAAGATGATCTTCTGGCGCCTTAGAATAGACTAGAATATCATCGATAAACACCACTTACGAACTTGTCCAAATATAGTTTGAACACTCGCTCATCATATCCATAAATGCAAGAGGTGCATTCACAACCCAAATGACATCACCAAAAACTCGTAATGACAATAACGAGTCCTGAATGTAGTCTTTGGTACATCTTCCTTCCTAACCTTCAACCGATGATACCCGTCCAAGAAATCTATTTTAGAAAATACTTTGCCCTTTCAATTGATCAAAGAGATCATCGATCCCGGGCAATGGATATTTATTCTTTATCGTTAACTTGTTCAACTCCCCGATAGTCGATACAAAGCCTTAACGATCCGCTTTCTTCTCGACAAACAACAACTTATGCTGCCCCTACGTAGAAAAATACTTGGTTGAATTTACTTTCATCTAATAGTTCCTCAGTGAATCAACCATTAGTTCCTTCATTTCCACAGCGCCATATGGTGCGGTGCCCTTGATCTTGGTGCCGCTCTCGCACAATGTCTATCACAAATTCGATCTCCTATCGGTGCAGAAACCCAGAACTCACTTGGAAATACATCCAAGAACTCGTTTACTATAGGTATTTGTTCCATGGTTGCTCCCACTCTTTGGGTATCAACAACATGACATAGGTAACCTACACAACCCTTCCTAAAAAGTTTTCTAGTTTGTGTCATCGTAAGGCAACACAGACGTCCCGACAATTTACTACCGTAAAATACTACAGGAGGTTGCTTCAACGTCCTGATGCTCACACATTTCTTTTGGCAATCTATAATTTCTCCATGGTTAATCAACCAATCCATTCTGAGAATTACATCGAATTCTCCTAACCTTATCGGTATTAAATCTATCGATAACTTAGGACTACGTACATCTACGCAACAACTCCTATGAATATCTTCAACAGGAATTATCTCTTCGTTAGCTACCTTAATGTTCAAAGGTATAGCAAATTTTTAGAAATAATTCTAGTCGCTCAGCAAAATCACATGCTATAAACGAACAAGTAGCACCCGAATCAAATAGCACGTATGCATTTATATTGTTGATCAGAATAATACCTGCAACTACATCCCCTGATGCCACCGCATCTTGGACCGTTATATTTAAAGCGCGGGACATTGATTTCCCCGGCTGAGCTAGACCACTAATAGCTAATTTACCGCTATTAGTTCCCTTATTTCCTTCTGTCCTCTTCTTCGGGCAGTTCTTCACTATGTGGTCAGTTGATCCACATACAAAACATTCGTGATTTTTCTTCCGATTTGGATAGTTAGGCGAAATGTGCCCTTCCTGTCCACAATTATAACATACCGCCTTTCCTTTGAGATGACTCTAAGTGAGTCTTCTTCCCACAGTTTTACAGCCTCCATCCTCCTCTTAGAGTCCCTTGTTTTACTCCTGTATTCCCGAGTTAAAAGCCCTTCCTCTTCGGACCGTGCCACTTCTACCTGGCTCCCTGGGTCTTGGTTCCTCCATCAACCTTGCCTTGTTTTTCTTATCCTTGTGGTAATCTGGCCGAGAGCCTCATTCCCACCTTCGGCAATTATTGCCTTTTCTAGTATGGTTCCAAAGGAAGTACTTTGAACACAGAGATTCGGCTATAAAGCCAGGGTTTCAAGCCCTGCTCGAATCTTCTAGCCTTTCTTACTTCAAAGTCCACTTGATGTGGAGCTTAATCATGCCAGATTCATTAAACTTAGCAAAGATATCTTTGGGAACTGCACATATCCCTTGTGTCAATTCCAGAAACCTCATCTCCATCCTCCCTTGCATACTCGTGGGAAAATAGTTCTGGAAGAAAATCTCCTTGAACCTCTCCCACGTTAGGTTTCCTATATCTGCCCTAGCCTGGTTTGCCTCCCACCAGAAGTTGGCCTCTCCTTTCATCAAATAGGTTGCAAAGGCAACCTTTTGACCCTCCTCCACATTTTCTATTACAAATGCTTTCTCGATTTCTTTTACCCAAGTCTGGGCTTCTATAGGGTTCGTAGTTCCTTTGAACTCTGGCGGACCTACACTTTTAAAGTCCTTAAAAGTAGTAGCTCGTACTACTCCAGGAATCACGGGTACATTAGCCCCCGTTCTATTAAATGAAGCCGTTAAAAGATTAACGAACTCCTGCATTGGATTAACCGTACCACCCTCCGGTTGGTTAACATTAGCGCCCTGATTTCGTTGTCTTCTTCTTGGCGGCATTTTTCTATTAAGAAAAACAACATATCATTATTACTTTAGTCTTGTTGGTTTGTTATTATTTGTAATAAAACAATAACTCATACTCATTACTCAACATATTCCATAAAAAGACTTATATTGATTTATAACTTGTAGTTTAACACTACATTGTTTACATTACTCAGCCTTAGCTGATTACATTACCATCCTGCAATTACTTTCCAAAAATTGGGATTTACAAAAGACTACCCTTTGTTATACAAAAAGGGTTTTACGTCACTACTAGATACATAATATTTACATATCTACTCTACTCTAGCTATTGCTAGATTACATCTGACGTAGGGCATTCTCGAAATCTTTGCTGGCCAGACCGACAATAACATCTCTACTGATAGTGTGTGCGTGCATCCGCCTTTCTATTTGATACCAACTACCTACCACTGAAATCTACATGAGAACTCCTATGTATATAGGACATCCTCTCCAACTTCCGCTGTTTAGTCTTTAGCTCCTGCTTGAGCTCAAAGACTTCACATTTCACCTCTCGGACCTTGTCCTTAGCTAGAACTCTATCATCATGCTCCTCTTCCCACATTCCTTCCATGGTAGCCTTGTCCTCACGGACAGCTTGGAGTTCATCTTTCAACTCCTTAACCTCTTGGCAGTAATGGACATTCCTATCCAATACCGACATAAACAATGCTTTCATCGATTCCCCCGTAGACAACTCCTTTGTAGGTGAAACCTGGTCAAAGGACATCACGTCCACCTCCTCCTCTAGCATGCCATCAAATATAGACATGTAGTCTAAATCGTCTGAGTCTCTCGACTCGATTGTCACCAACTCTGGTTCTACTGCTTCAGGATTTGGTAGTATCTCTACCCGATTAACCGAATCCTCGCTCACTACATGTATATCTCTATATATATCATTTTCTCCCACATCTACAATAAAACAATATAGTTTGATTAGTACACGTCAAGAAAATAATAGAAATACATAACATAATATAATGCATTTTTATAAGGTTACTTTCCATCTTTTACTTCTTTATTCTTTCGTAAGGTTATGACTTAAGGTTCTACTTTCCCCCTTAAGTTTTATAACCTAGGCTCTGATACCAACTTGTAGCGCCACCAAATCCGGGTATCTTCCAACCCGATAGATGGTGCTATACTGTACAACATTCATACATTCATTCAATTGAAAGGTCTCAAAGAACGAACATAACTTCTATATATTCAAAGTAATATTTATATTTCCCAGGTTCTATACCCATTACAAAGGTTCTTTGTCATAATATCAGTTACATTACAAAAATAGACCTATACTATTATAAGACAACTCAGTAATCTGCCTTAGCTTTTCCCTTATCCTTTTTCGATCCTTCGGGACGTTCAGTCTTAGCTGCATTTATATGGTTCAAGAAAGAGTGAACATGACTAGCTCAGCAAGTATAACAATTTAATAACAACATGCTTGACACATACAGATAATATATCTTCAATAACTGAACAATAGTTATGAAGTACTATTGATAATTCAAAATAGCACTTCATCTTTTCTTTCAAAATGCTTTAGGATAATAACAATATTTAGTAAAACATTCACTCCGGTAAAAGACCTCGAGTATTCATTCTTTATTGGAAAAGAACAACCTGGAAGCAAGTCCGTAAGCCCGATATTACTTACGAGCACTTCTAGGTGATCAGCCTATTGTACTCTATGTTGATCAACACTACATCCATTAAACGTATGCACGCTTAATCATTTAGCAACCTCACGTGCTTGTCGCTTTCTGAAACAAAACATTTGTTTAACATTTCATCTTCTTTTGAAAACCATATCAAGTAGTTGACAAAAGATAGCAACATTTGATAATAAATGATTAGATTATCAATACATCAAGTCTAGCCAAAGGAATTGGCTTAAACTTCAAGATACCTCAATTCATGCAAAAGAATACATGAACCTCAAAAACTTGCTCAGATTGAACTGAGACAAGAGTTAGAATACTAGCCTTTTAGAATCTGCTACGGTATATTAACTTTATATTCAAGTCGTTCAAGTCTCTACAATACATGATCACATAATGCCTTACATTAGGTCATATATAATCAAGTATGTATATGACTATATCATACTTTCATCTCAATCTAACTGTGTATTAGATTCAGTTACTATTCATTCCGGTTTATCATTATCCTTGCATTTATATTCAACTAGGTTATCTCAACCTTTATACAATATCCTTAAAGTTTAACAAAGTTTAAACAATGTTGCATTACATTCCTTAAGTTGTGTTTACTTTTAAATCAATTAGCTTTCCTTTCTTTGTACTTATAAACATTCATTACTATCCTTGTTCTGAGACTGGCACTGCGGCGCTGTCTTTATACTTACATCTCGTGCTGCGACGCGAGCTTATAGTAGCATTGTCCCGGACTTGGCACTGCGGCGCGAGTCCTTACTTAATGGGCGTGACTGCGCCACTCTCTCGTAAGATTTTTAGATCTGTGCATACGTGGCTATGCTACCACATATTATACTATGGTTCGTGTTGCATGAAACTCTTCACATTGTACTCGAACAACGTTACGCTACGCTATGACATGACTCATTTTCCCTTGGGTTGGCGCAACGACGCCAACTCTATGCACCAGAAAATAATTTCAGTTTTTAAATTTTGTGAACTTCCCAGACGCATAACTTCTTCGTTATAAGTCCGAATTGGCGCGTTCAAAAGCCTACGGTTCACAAATTATGTAATCTACATGTTTATTAAAGAATTTTATCTATTTGACTTTGTTTGCTAAAAATTCACCTATTGGTTCATTTTTAACGAAAACGATAACCGTTCGTGAACGTTCAACGCTCGTTTCTTTGTTCTAAGTCGAAATCTGGTCATTTTCGAGTCTGCAACTCTTAAATGCCAAATATGACTTGTCTCTATTGGAAAACCATGGTTCCGAGTTCAAAAACCAAATTTAACTTCTATTCCGAGAATTTTACGAATTCGACGATTATCGTCCAATCGTGCAATTTCTGGCAAATCTTCATTCTTATGATTTATTCAACATTAAAAATGACTTCCATTCATCATGTGAACATCTCAACCTACTTATTACCACAACTTATAATCATTGTTGGATTTTTGACTTATTCTTCATGAGCTTATAACTTGTCAATTTATAAACTACTTAAGTTTTGACTATTCATGACTTATGACAATTAAAGTTTCTTAATCATCATACTTTACATGTTCTTCACATATAACTTTACTTATGTATACATGATACATATAATCATATAAGTTCTTAATTTACTTCTCTTACTAAACTCATTACAAGTTCATATTTTCATACTTAACATTCAAGGTTAGCTTATAATAAGTTTATAACTTTTATAAGTTCAAATGACTTATTGCCAACTTATGTGGCTTAAGTTCATGACTTATACATTCTTCCTTCTTCTTATTATTCATGTTCCTTAATCCAAACTTTTCTTATCCTCCTATCATGGTAGAGATAGAAGATAATGGAGAAGAAGTCTTACTTTTGTGTAGTCTTGGTAAGGTTTAGCTTGCTTCTTCTTCTTACTTATGGAAATGACTTATTGTAGCTTATTCTCTCTAACACTTGAGCACTTTTGAAATGTTGGATTATTTGTACAACTAACAAATGGCTTGTAAGCCTTCTCTATTTATAGAATTTGCAAAGCTAGGGTAGATTAGTCATTAAATCACCCACCTTCTTAAGCCACCTCCTTACTATTCATTACTTGGCTAGCACAACTCTTATCCTATACTTGGTCATTACTCATTTAACTTGGTCATTACTCTTAATACTTGGTCACCACATATTAACCATATTGATATGGTTTGCCCCATGGGTCATACAACTCATGGATTCTAGTTTGGGCTTACATTAAATCAATCTTTGGGCTTTGCATTAATAAACACTAGTTTGTTCATTCATTAATGATTGGGCCTCTCCCTTTAATTCACTTGGACTTGTATATAATTGTTAACCAATCTTCCAAGTCCATTAACATTTCTTAATACACATACATATAGTTTATGTATTATTTTTGTATTCTAATTCATATAGAAAATATATACGATATTTCATTCTTTCATACTAACTCGTATAATACTTCAGATTATACTGTTTTCATTTCACTTGTACAATACTTAAGTATCATACAATTATTACTTATTCATTACTACTTCGCCTTACTTAAAGTTTATAAATTAAGTCCACAAACGAATTATTACTTTTTCCATAACTAGATTTTTATTACATAATCCATCTTATCTTGTTATTCCATCATTACGTATTTCTCGGAAACTCAAAAATATATCCCGAGCAAATACCGATGAATAGTGTTTTTCGAAAAATTTCTCGGAAAACTTTTATTTTTGTCTTGGAAATTCAAACACTTCAATTCATCCACGTAGCTCAAATACTACGACATTCTAACATCAATAGGTTATACAATGACAACCATCTTGATAACACATAAAGTATGATTTTATTATTATTTAATTTAATAAAATAATTTTACAATAAGATCTGAATTTCTCGGTCGTTACAAAACTTATTTAAGTATGCAAGATAATCACACATGGTATAAATCCTACTTTCGTACGCATTTGTGCATATACTCAAGTTATTTACATAAGCTAGAAATATCAGAATTTGAAATATAATGCTCATCATACTTTATTTTGCAAAATTTCAAGTTTTCCTTTAGAAATCCTTTAAACCCAAGCTAGAAAACTCTATTATACACCAAACGAGTTCATGCTTTATGTTATACTTATGTACGTGCATACCTAGGTTATTTACATATGCTCACAAAATCAGAATATACATTAATCCAAGTTTACCATTTCTAGTTTTCCAAATGTTGAAGTTTTCTTGAAAACTCAACTTACATCAAGCTAAAACAACGTACTATGTTCAAAACAATATCTAACCACATGCTAGGGCCATTTATATGCATTTTCTAACCAAGGTAACATGCTCAGAATGATACAAGACCTCAAAAGTAGTGCACATGACTAGCAGTAGGCGCGACCACGCGGTCATGTACTATAGAAGTGCCGCGGCCACGCTACTTCGAATAGAACTCAGAAATAAAGGCTCTACTTCTGCAGAGCTTCATTCCAACCCATGCCAAACTTGTAATCAGATAACTATAAGACTCCTAAACATGTATACAAGCTCAAATAACACAATGGCATGCTAATCCATACCAATTACAGAGAATTCAAGTGATTACAAGAATTTGACAAAACTTAAACTCAAGAACACAAAAATAGAATTTTACCTCTTGAAGCTTAAATGAATTCCTCAAAGCTCAAACCAAATGCTCAGTTACTCACCCTCTCTATGTATACTTATCAGATAATCTTAGCAACCAAGAATGAGAAGAGGAGTGTTCAATTTATAGAAAACCCATTACACAAATTTTGAAAATTCCCATTGAATCAAACCCATAGATTGAAGGATTGCATGAAGGTTAACAAGGAGTTGGTAAATGGTTGTTGATTTGCATCATTATACCCACTCCCTCCATAATCATCATCTAGGAAGGCTTGGAAGAAGGAATATGCCTTAGCCTTTTTGGTTTACACGTGAAGGAGAAATGTGACGAACGAGATTTTGTAATTTAATTTTTATATTTATTGAATTAAATAAATATTTTTTCGATGATTTATTTATTAGATTAAATAATTAATTGATGAACTTGTGGTAGATTAATTTAATTATATGTGTTATATTATTAAATTAATGTACAAAATTTTATTATTCAAAGTATGTAATTATGTGAGTGTATTGAATTAAAAGAAATATTTAATAAGCCTAATATTATATTAATTAATGAGAAAATTATAATTTGACATAATTAATAAATAAGAAAATTAATTATGTGACTATGTGAATTAATGAGAAATTATCATATTTTATTTAAATTAAAGTAAATAAGATAATTAATTTAATTTATAAAGGGGTGTGACACTATTAAACTATAGTATAAAATATTTATTAAATTAAATGGATTTGATTCTTTTAAAGCTAGCCAAACGGAGCCTTATTGGGAGTTGGGAGCAGTTAACCCATGATCGGGTTAACTGACCACAACTGCGTCAGTTCTTAATTATCATATACGTCTTCTTCTTCTTTCACTTTTCTAAGTCTGGCAAAGAAAAATCACAGAGAGAATTGGAGAATTTTTTAGGGAAATTGTGAGTGAGTGATTAAAGAAGCATCTGTGCCTACAAATCTATACTCTGGGTAATTCCTTTAAACCAATTTACAATTACGTTGTTTATATTTTATGAAAATGGCTTTCAAGTTCCGTTAAAATCTCTATAATTGGAAATGGAAGTGATTATGTGTTTATATATGTGATAAGATGTTATCATATCATGTTTTACTATATATATTGTATATTTCCATAACATCAGTTTCATAAAAACATGTCGTATATATTTTCTTCAAATTACAGAGTATGAAATATGGCCATATGACCCTTATATGCAATTTTAATACGTTAATCATATGTTGTATCATAAATTTTATACTTGTATATAATTATGCATGTTAAAACGAAGAAAATAAACTTCAAATGAACAGATTCGGTGTTATAACGAACCCGTAGTGTTGATTTTTATGTTTTGTGTTCAAAACATTCAAGAACATCAAGAATAGTGAAATTACATATTTTGATTATGTAAATTATGTGTTTTAACTTTTTAAAATTATGTTAGAAGGGTTGAGTAGTAGTTATATGTGTATTATAGTATTTGGGTATGTCTAAATTCATGTAAGAATTTATCAATTGGAGGTTTTGGCCATGTTTTGCAATTTTTCATGAATTGCAGAATCTAGTATGTTCGTTCGCTATCCGCATGCACTCCATGCCTTATGGCAGTGCCTTTGCCATGCCGCCACCGCGACATTACGCTGCCAAGATCAAGCCCTATCGTGGCAGCCATAGTATACCACTGCAGATTGTCTAGAAATGAAAATTTTAAATTGTTCAAGTCTAGGAATGTGATAGTAACCTAATCTAATGAACATAAAAATATGTTAGGCGTATAACGAGATGTTAATATAAATTCTTATCATGTCAATAACACAGTTACATGTGGATTGAATTATTGAACGCATAGTTAGCTTATTGTTCGTGAAGTGTAAATTATGTGGCAATAAGTGTGGTAATTTGACTAAGTATAGTCATAATCCAAGTTAGACGAAAAGAATGAACTTATGATGACTAGTTATGTTATAATTGAATGGTATTGTGAATATGAATGGTATGTAGGATTAAATCGAGGAACGAGTATAATTAACGTGTAATCTACGCACGAGGCAAGTTTTCTAACCCTACTTGTTATCGTTGTGCAAGTTTATAAACTTATATCCTTACATTTAACAAATTCCTGCTTTATGTTCTATATCGAGCAAGTTCTTATTATTTATTAATCTGTTCAAAGTATGTTTCTGTTATACAATATTTACTCTATTGTATACCTCTTAAGTTTGTTATTCGATTTAAATATCAATTATTGTTGAACCTTGTAAGACTAGCAAACCCTTATTGATTCGACTAGTCCATAGTTGATGAACATTCTAAATTTCAGAACCCTTATTGATTTATCCAAACCAAACTTCCTTCGGTGTGGACTTTAATGTCAAACTGAGATGAACAACCCTGTATAGGGATTACTTATGCGTTATCATTAAGATATTGTGCACAGTATGGTAGTAAGGGCTGATCCCCCTAAGTACGAGTAGAAGAGTCCATAGTCTTATGACTGTTAAAGGTTTCAAGTATAACCCTTGATAACCTAGGACATAGTTCAAGGTCTTATGACCCTCAGAAATATTTTGATTCTTGTTATTCATTCTTGATTCAAAAGTTGAGTTTTTATTCCAGAAGTCTTTGATTAACTCGCATGTTATTATATTGTTATTTCATTATTATACTTATGGGCAATCGTGCTCACTCTTGCGTAATAATAACATTGCAGTTAAGAACGAAAGGTCCGACGAGCCTTCTACTAGTAAAGGCAAGAGCAGGATTAACAAGTGATGAAGACTTGTTGTTTTATGTGATGATGTATTTCTGTTTTAGACTTATGTTAATGTTGTGTAAGATGATTATTTATTTATGTTTCCGCAATTGAGATTTAAGGTTAGTATGACCTGGGATTTATGTAAATATTTCAGATAATGTAACTCCTTAAGGAGAGGATTTATTTCTATCTATTATTGCTTTCTTTTATTATGGGTAGATAGACATATGATGTTTGAATGGTGAATACCAAATCATGTGGGAATTGAAGTACCCAGATTTGGGATTGTCACAGGTTGGTGTCAAAGCTGTAGGTTATGAACCTTAGGTGGGGGAACAACCTTAGGTAATAGCCTTATAGGAAGAACATAGTGATGGAAAACTCTTATCGAGTTCTAAGAAATGAATTTCTTAATTCATTGAAGATAATAAAAGATTTTATGTGTTTGTGTGTTAAATTATGTGCTCACTAGTACGACTTGGTAAATAAAACTTAAAACTGTGTTGTTAGGATGTCAGATGTTGGAGGAGCTAGTCGAGCTAGGGAGGAGTATCCCCGAGACATTTATGTCGTCAGGGAGAAGTTGATACAGAGAGAGCCATCTCCGTTGATCACTGTTGTTGGTCAGAAGCATGTGCCTGAGACTGATCCAGAGGAGGATCTTGAGGAAGAAGAGGAGTTCCCACCGAACTCTATCGATGCTGAGATGTACGATGAGCTATATGACTGTAACGTAGAGTTACGTGACACTGTCTAGGATCTGACTGAGCGGACGATTATTAAGTAGATTACCATCGAGCAGAAGGATATGGAGGTTGTTACTCTTCACACACGTCTAGGAAATGTGGAGTGGGATTTGGTTAACGAGAAGGGTCAAACCGAGGAGAAGTCCAAAGAAATAGAGAAGTTGAAGAAGGAACTGAAAGACAGCTCAGAAAGGCTGACCATAGCAGAGGAGGGCTAGGTAAGAGAATCACGTCATGCTGATCTTGTAGAAGAGGATTGTCGTGCGAAGAAGGCTAAGCTTGGGGAGACGTATATTCTACACTTCAAAATGCAATGGATGAGGCTCAGGATCGAGTTATGAGATACCCAATTCAGTTCGAAGGACTACCATCGTACATGCTAGATCGTCGGACGATATCCCGCATCATGGAAGATGAACGTAGCAAGGCTATTCAACGCCTTAACATGCAATGATAAGATTTGTTTAATTATGTGAAAACTTATATGGTATTTAGATGTAAATTCCGATGTGTTTATAAACAAAGGAATATTTGAAGGTTTTAAATCCCGTAGATTCTTTATCTCGGGATAGTTGATGTAAATAGCAGTGATGCTATCGTTTGATGTTAAAACTTTTAATTTGAATAAATATATCAAGTTATTTGAGATAATGTGTTAAGTGATTATGTTAGATTGTTGAGTTAAGCCCTAACTATTTTGAAAATTTAATAAAGATCTAATAAACATATATTTTAATAGAAATATGCCGCCGAGAAGAAGACAAAACCGTCAACAAGCTCAAGAAGAACCGACGAATAACAACAACAATAACGCCAATGCTAACCCCGTTCAACAATTGGTGAACATATTAGCTGAAGCGATTTATAATTAACCCAAGCTCCAACAAATACGACGTTTAAGGATTTTAAAGCGGTGGGATCGCCAGAGTTTAAAGGCTCCATGAACCCGATCGAGGCTCAAACTTGGGTTATGGAGATGGAAAAAGTTTTTGATGTCGCTAGAGTCAGAGACGACCAGAAAACTGCCTACGCGACGTTCATGCTGAAATCCGAAGCCAGTTATTGGTGGCAAGCAAACAAAGTCCGGGGAGGAGAAGGTATGATTACTTGGGAAAGGTTCAAGGAGATGTTTTTCGAGATGTATTTTCTAACCAGCTCGCAGAACCAAATGGAGGTTCAGTTTCTGGAGTTGAAATAGGGGAATATGTTCGTACCAGACTATGCAGAAAGATTCAATGAGTTGGCTAGGTTTGCCACATATCAAGTGCACACATATAAGAGAAAAGTAAGAAGGTTTGAACAAGGACTGAAGCCCTGGTTGTATAGTAAAGTGTCGTTGTTTCAGTTGAAGACGTTCGCTGGGGTATTGGAGAAAGCCATACTCGCTGAAGGTGGAAGTGATGTGGTAACCAAATATAATCAGGATCAGAAGAGGAAGAAGAGTGAAAATGAAGGAATCAACAAGGCTAGTGGAAGTAACACGGGATGTGGTAATTATAATCAGAAGAGAAGGTGGTCTGATAACTCATCAACTGGAAATCAGCAAGGAGGTCAGAAGAAGAGGATCGAAGTGTGCCTGACTTGCGGGAAAGCACATTTGGGAGTGTGTCTGAAGGGTAAATGAGTGTGCTATAATTGTGGCCAGGAAGGCCACACAGCACCTAACTGTCCTAACCCAAAGAAGGGTTCCTGCTTCACTTGTGGCTCAAAGGATCATCTTGCAAGAGACTGTCCTAAGAAGGTATCCGGAGGGGCAAGATTAGAAGGAAATAGAAGAAACAACGGTGGAAGCACTTTGACTATCACATGACCAACCGCAACCAACCAACCGACCGCCTAGACATTCAACATGACAGTGCAGGATGTGGTGCAGTCTCGTGATGTGGTGTGAGGTATCATTCCAATCAATAAAGTTAATGCTTATATATTATTTGATTTGGGTGCTACTTGTTCATTTATATCCGATGACTTTGCTAAGAACTTAGAATTGCCTAAGGATAAGTTAGAACACCCCATGAACGTAGAAATTGCGAATAGAGAAATAATCCCTGTTAAGTACGTACATAAGAACTGTAGAGTGGATATTAAGGGTAATATCATGAACGTAGATCTTATCCCTATTCGACTTGGATAATTTGATGTTATCTTGGGTATGGATTAGTTATTCAATTATGGGGCTGTAATTGATTGCCAGAAGAAGCGTATTAACCTTATGATTCTGTTAAAGGTTGTGTTTTATGATAGCAAGTCGCCTAGACAAGCGAGTTGTCTGACGATGATGCAGGCCAGAAAATTGTTAAGACAAGGCTGTGTAGGATATTTAGCTTATAAAGTCGACAGTCGTAAAGAGAATCCGAAAGTAGAGGAGATATCAGTAGTGAGGGACTTCGTAGACGTATTTCCGGACGATTTGTCAAGACTTCCGCCAGATAGAGAGGTTGAATTCGTGATCGATTTGGCACCAGTAAATGCTCCAATATCGAAGGCATCGTACCGAATGGCACTGGAAGAAATGAAAGAATTAATGGTACAACTACAAGAATTACTGGATAAGAAGTACATTCAACCGAGAGTATCGCCGTGGGGAGCGCCGATGTTATTTGTGAAGAAGAAGGACGGAATGATGCGGCTCTGCATCGACTATAGAGAACTGAATAAGGTCATAATTAAGAATAGATATCCATTACCGAGGATCGGTGACTTGTTTAATCAGTTAAACGAAACGATATACTTTTCAAAGATAGACTTGAGGAGTGGTTATCATCAACTGAAGGTGAGGCCAGAGGATGTACCGAAGACAGCGTTCAGAACGTGATTTGGTCACTACGAATTTTTGGTAATGTTATTTGGTCTAACGAATGCTCCTGCAGCATTTATGGGCTTAATGAATGGAGTGTTCAAGCCATTTTTGGATAAATTCATAGTGGTATTTATAGATGATATTTTGGTATATTCGAAAACTAAGGAAGAACATGAAGAACATTTGAAGTTAACGTTAGAAGCTTTAAGAAGGGAGAAGTTGTATGCCAAGTTTTCAAAATGCGAATTTTGGATAGAGCGAGTACAATTTCTTGGACATGTGATTGATAAAGATGAAATTTCAGTAGATCCATCCAAGGTCAAAGCCGTGATAAACTGGGATCAGCCGAGAACGCCGTCGAAAGTACGAAGTTTTCTTAGATTGGCAGGATATTATAGAAGATTCATTCAAGACTTTTCCAAGATTGCAACTCCATTAACGAATTTGACTCAAAAAGCTGTGAAATTTGTTTGGACGGAGAAGTGTGAGGAAAGCTTTCAGGAACTTAAGAAGAGGTTGAGTACAACACCTGTGTTATCTCTTCCAGATGATACATGAAATTTTATGGTTTATAGTGATGCATCACATAAAGGACTTGGCTGTGTGTTTATGCAAAATAACAGAGTCATTGCTTACGCGTCACGACAATTGAAGGACTATGAGAAGGGGTATCCGACCCACAACTTGGAGTTAGTTGTAGTGGTTTTTGCTTTGAAAATCTGGAGGCACTATCTCTATGGGGAGAAATGTGAAATATATATAGATCACAAGAGTCTGAAATATATTTTTACATAGAAGGACTTGAATATGCGCCAAAGAAGGTGGTTGGAGTTAATTAAGGACTATGATTGTGAGATTTTATACCATCCGGGTAAGGAAAATGTGGTTACCGACGCCTTACGTAGAAAGGGTCGGGAGAAATTGATGACATTGACCGCTCAGTAGGAGCTAATTTCAGAAATGGAGAAATTGGAGTTGGAAGTGAAGTATCCTTTGGAGATTGACGAGAAGATTTTCCAGATGAAATCTGGTACAACCCTATTGGATAAAGTTAAGGAGGCTCAACTTCAAGACGAAGAATATAAAAAGGTGTAAAAGAAGATATTCGAAGGAACCGAACCGAGATTCAAGATAGACAATGAAGGAATACTGAGATTTGAGAGCAGGATTTGGGTACCGCCAGTACCAGAGATTAAGGAAGAAATTTTGAGCGAGGCTCATAGTTTATGATATTCGATTCACCTTGGTAGCACCAAGATGTACCAAGATCTTCGACAACATTTCTGGTGGCCAAATCTGAAACGAGAAGTTACAGAGTGTGTTGCCAAATGTTTAACCTGTCAGAAAGTGAAAGCAGAACATCAGAGGCCAAGTGGGTTGCTACAACCATTGGAGATCCCAGAATGGAAATGGGAACATATTACGATGGACTTCGTGGTTGGCCTTCCGACAACTCAGAAAGGCTATGACGTAATATGGGTTATCATTGACCGATTGACAAAATCTGCACACTTCCTTCCGATCAAAATCAGATTCAACTTAGATCGGTTGGTAAGGTTATATGTGAAAGAAATTATTTCGAGGCACGAAGTTCCGGTGTCAATTGTTTCTGATAGGGATCCGCGCTTTACATCGAACTTCTGGAAACGTCTATAGGAATGCATGGGTACGCAATTGCGAATGAGTACGGCATATCACCCTCAGACAGATGGGCAGAGTGAAAGAATGATTCAGACATTAGAAGATATGTTAAGAGTTTGTGTCATGGACTTAAAAAGGAAATTGGGATGATCATCTACCGTTCGTAGAGTTCGGCTACAACAACAGTTACCATGCTAGTATTGGCATTCCGCCTTATGAAGCGTTATATGGTAGAAAGTGTAGAACTCCGCTATATTGGGATGAAGTTGGCGAAAGATAATTATTAGGCCCAGAATTGGTATAGCAGACAACAAAAATAGTCAAAGTGATCCGAACAAAACTGGTAGTAGCTCAAGATAGGTAGAAGAAATAAGCCGATCCACATCGTAAAAATGTTGAGTTTGAATAAGGTAGTTATGTGTTCTTGAAGGTCTCTCCCTGGGAGAGAAAGATCAGGTTCGGAAAGAAAGGGAAATTAAGCCCAAGATTCATTGGACCCTTTGAGGTACTGTGAAGGATCGGAGAAGTTGCGTATGGGGTAGCCTTACCTCCAGCACTCGAGAATGTCCACAACGTCTTCCATGTTTCCGTTTTACGACCCTACAAACCCGATTACAAGCATGCAATTGAATACGAACCCCTACATTTTAAAAAAGATTTATCTTACGAAGAAATTCCTGTTCAGATTGTCGACAGAAAAGAACAAGTTCTCAGAAATAAAGTAATACCTTCTGTTAAGGTAATTTGGAGGAACCACAACTCTGAAGAAGCAACGTGGGAACTCGAAGAGAATATGATGAAGAACTACCCTCATTTATTTACTTAAATTATGTGTAAGCGATTCTGGGGAGAAAATCTTTGTGGGGGGGGGGGGAGAATGTAACGGGTCGAATTGATTGAGTCGTGATTCTGGGGACATAATCCTTTTAAGGGGGGAAAGATGTGATGAACGAGATTTTGTAATTTAATTTTAATAATTATTGAATTAAATAAATATTTTTTCGATGATTTAATTATTAGATTAAATAATTAATTAATGAAGTTGTGGTAGATTAATTTAATTATATGTGTTATATTATTAAATTAATGTGAAGAATTTTATTATTCAAATTATGTAATTATGTGAGTTTATTGAATGAAAAGAAATATTTAATAAGCCTAATATTATTTTAATTAATTAGAAAATTATAATTTGACATAATTAATAAATGAGAAAATTAATTATGTGACTATATGAATTAATGAGAAATTATCATATTTTATTTAAATTAAAGTAAATAAGATAATTGATTTAATTTATAAAAGGGTGTGACACTATTAACCTATTGTATAAAAAATTTATTAAATTAAATTGATTTGATTCTTTTAAAGCTAGCTAAATGGAGCCTTATTGGGAGTTGGGAGGAGTTAACCCATGATTGGGTTAACTGACCACAACTGCGTCAGTTCTTAATTATCATATACGTCTTCTTCTTCTTTCACTTTTCTAAGTCTGGCAAAGAAAAATCACAGAGAGAACTGGAGAATTTTTGAGGGAAATTATGAGTGAGTGATTAAAGAATCATCTGAGCCTACTAATCTATACTCTAGGTAATTCCTTTAAACCAATTTACAATTACGTTGTTTATATTTTATGAAAATGGCTTTCAAGTTCTGTTAAAATCTCTATAATTGGAAAGGGAAGTGATTATGTGTTTATATATGTGATAAGATGTTATCATATCATGTTTTACTATATATTATATATTTTCATAACATTAGTTTCATAAGAACATGTCGTATATATTTTCTTCAAAATACAGAGTATAAAATATGGTCATATGACCCTTACATGCAATTTTAATACGTTAATCATATGTTGTATCATAAATTTTATACTTGTATATAATTATGCATGTTAAAACGAAGAAAACAAACTTCAAATGAACAAATTCGGTGTTATAACGAACCCGTAGTGTTGATTTTTATGTTTTGTGTTCAAAACTTTCAAGAACATCAAGAACAATGAAATTACATGTTTTGATTATGTAAATTATGTGTTTTAACTTGTTAAAATCATGTTAGAAGGGTTAAGTAGTAGTTATATGTGTACTACAGTGTTTGTGTGTCTAAATTTGTGTAAGAATTTATTAATTGGAGGTTTTGGCCATGTTCTGCAATTTTTCATGAATTGCAGAAACTAGTATTGGTTTCGGCCGCATCGCATGCCCAACTCCATGCCTTAAGTCCAAAACGCCATGTAGCATGCTTGAAAGGCCAAACCGCAATACCACTGCCGTGTTGCAATGCAAGATCAAGCATATCAGTGGCGTCGTAGCGCCAGTCTATAGATTGTCCAGAAATGAAAATTTTAAATTGTTCTAGTCTAGGGATGTGATAGTAACCTAATCTAATGAACATAAAAATATGTTTGACGTATAATGAGACATTAATATAAATTCTTATCATGTTAATAACACAGTTACGTGTGGATTGAATTATTGAACGCATAGTTAGCTTATTGTTCGTGAAGTGTAAATTATGTGGCAATAAGTGTGGTAATTTGACTAAGTATAGTCATAATCCAAGTTAGACGAAAAGAATGAACTTGTGATGACTAGTTACGTTATAATTGACTGGTATTGTGAATATGAATGGTATGCAGGATTAAATCGAAGAACGAGTATAATTAACGTGTAATCTACGCACGATGCAAGTTTCATAACCCTACTTGTTATTGTTGAGCAAATTTATAAAATTATATCCTTACATTGAACAAATTCCAGCTTTATGTTTTATATCGAGCAAGTTCTTATTATTTATTAATCTGTTCAAAGTATGATTCTGTTATATAATATTTATTCTATTGTATACCTCTTAAGTTTGTTATTCAATTTAAATATCAATTATTGTTGAACCTTGTAAGACTAGCGAACCCTTATTGATTCGACTAGTCCAAGTTGATGAACGTTCTAAATTTCAGAACCCTTATTGATTTATTCAAACCAAACTTCCTTTGGTGCGGACTCTAATGTCAAACTGAGATGAACAACCCTATATAGGGATTACTTATGCATTAGCGTTAAGATATTGTGCACAGTATGACACTAAGGGCTGATCCCCCTAAGTACGAGTAGAAGAGTCCATAGTCTTATGACTGTTAAAGGTTTCAAGTATAACCCTTGATAACCTAGGACATAGTTCAAGGTCTTATGACCCTCAGAAATCTTTTGATTCTTGTTATTCATTCTTGATTCAAAAGTTGAGTTATTCATTCTTTGATTCACTCGCATGTTATTATATTGTTATTTCATTATTATACTTGTGGGAAATCGTGCTCACTCTTGTGTAATAATAACATTGCAGTTAAGAACGAAAGGTCCGACGAGCCTTCTACTAGTAAAGGCAAGGGCAAGATTAACAAGTGATGAAGACATGTTATTTTATGTTATGATGTATTTCTGTTTTAGACTTATGTTAATGTTGTGTAAGACGATTATTTGTTTATGTTTCCACAATTGAGATTTAAGGTTAGTATGACCTAGGATTTATGTAAATATTTCAGATAATGTAACTCCTTAAGGAGAGGATTTATTTCTATTTATTATTGCTTTATTTTATTATGGGTAGATAGACATATGATGTTTGAATGGTGAAAACCAAATCATGTGGTAATTGAAGTACCCGGATTTGGGGGTGTCACAAGAAATGAGAGCAAATGGGACACTCATTTTGGGACAAGGCTTAAATCTCAGCATTTGATAGCCAACTAATGCTACACACCATATGTTTAATACACATATTTGTTTACTTAGGTTTTAAATCCAATTAGGTGCATACATGGGTTTAAATGATATGACAATATTATTTTAGCAATTTAGGGTATTAAATATAATCCATGTACATTTTGATAATACAAATTTATGATTTAATTGAGTAGTGACACACTACATTATCATAACCCTTATTATACTATTTATTCACATAGTCATAAAATATGGATTAATGCACTACTCACATTACATGGTTACATAGACATCATTTGTATAACTTACACATTTCATTAATCTTATTATATAGTTTCCATGTTATATAATATAGTTACCACAAGGTGTCACACTACACATTCTTTTTAATGTAGTTACTAAACATTACTACATACCTTGCGCACATCAATTAAATAGATAATACATACTCTAATTATGTAATTTATTTTACTCACAATAACAATTAATAATCATATTAGTTAATCCCCATTAATAATTAATTAATATTCTACAATATTAATTAATATTTAATATTAATTAACTGTTCACTTGATAATTCCTTCGTTGATTAATATTATCATTAATAGTTTTCATCACTGTGCCACACAAGGCTTTCAACGAGTTCATCGCAACTCCATACATTTCTAATTATTCAATTATTTAATATAATTGAGTTAACTCATCATATAACACAAAAATCATTTTAATTCAAATAAATATTCATTTTCAGTAATATATTTATTTAATAAGACATGGAAATTCTCGGGTATTACATCCTCCCCCCTTATAAAAATTCCATCCCGGAATTGCTATAAGGTTACACAAATAGATGGGGATAATCCCTCATCATCCTATCTTCTAACTCCCACGTAGCCTCCTCGACATCGTGGTTACGCCAAAGTACTTTTACAGATGAAATAACTTTATTTTTCAAGGTTTGCTCTTTCCTATCAAGAATTTGGACGGGAATCTCTTCGTACGCTAAGTTCTTCTCCACTTGAATGGATTTGTAAGAAATCACGTGCTTGTAGTCAGGCTTGTACGGACACAACACGGATATGTGAAACACATTATGGATGTGCTCCAACTTAGGTGGTAGTAAAACTTTGTATGCTACTTCGCCCACTCGCTTTAGTACCTCGAACGGTCCTATGAATCTTGGACTCAGTTTTCCCTTCTTGCCGAAACGGATCTTTCCATTCCATGGAGATACCTTCAAGAATACAAAACTGTCGATTTCAAAATCTCGGTCTTGCCGATGCAAATCTGCATACTTTTTCTGGTGATCTTGAGTTGCCACTAGTCTAGCCCTTAGTACTGTCACCACATTCACGGTTTGTTGTACTAATTCTGGTCTGAGTATTCGTCGTTCTCCGACTTCATCCCAACATAATGGCGTTCTGCTCTTCTTTCCGTAAAGAGCTTTGTATGGTGGCATGCCGATACTCGCATGGTAACTATTATTATACGTAAATTCGACTAAGGGTAGGTGGTCATCCCAATTTCTCTTGAAGTCCATCACATAAGTTCTAAGTATATCCTCTAGCATTTGTATTGTTCGCTCACTTTGTCCGTCTGTCTGAGGATGATAAGTAGTACTTAACCTTAACTGTGTCCCCATCCTCTCTTGCAAGCTTTTTCAGAATTTTGACGTGAAACACAGGTCTCGTTCAGAAAAAATCGATACCGACACTCCACGTAGTGAAACAATCTCCTTTACGTACAGGCTCGCTAACTAATTCAAACTGTAGCGAATCTTGATCGGTAAAAAATATGCGGTCTTTGTAAGTCGATCCACGATAACCCAAATGGCTTCCAACCCTTTCTGCGTGACCGAAAGTTCTACCCCAAAATCCATCGTAATATGCTCCCATTTCCATTCTGGTATTTCCAACGGTTGTAGTAACCCACTCGGCCGCTGATGCTCTGCTTTTATGCGTTGACAAGTCAAACATCTACTAACACACTCTACGACTTCCCATTTCAAATTGGGCCACCAAAAATGTTGCCTCAAGTCTCGGTACATCTTAGTGCTTCCCGGATGAACGAAATATGTCATATTGTGTGCCTCGTGCAAAATATCCTCTCTTAACTCGGTTACCGCTGGTACCCATACAAAGACCGCACAGTCATGCTCCCTTCGAATCTTAAGATACCGTCTTTATCTATTCAAAAATTTTCTTCCTCATTTTCCGTGATCCTTTTCTTGATTTTCTCACATGCTCCATCTTTCTCATGTGCTTCCTTTACTCTATCCAACAATGTTGGACAAGCTTCTATTACAAATAACTTCTCTTCAGACCTCTCGGGTCCCTTCACCTCTATTTCCAACTTCTCCATATCTCTTATTAACTCCTCTTAAGTTGTCAGTTGAAACAATTTCTCCCTTCCTTTCTTGCTCAGAGCTTCGGCAACTACGTTTGGCTTCCCCGGGTGATAAAGAATCTCACAGTCATAATCTTTGATTAATTCTAACCACCTTCTCTGACACATATTCAACTCCTTCTGTGTGAAGATATATTTTTGACTTTTATGGTCCGTGTTTATCTCACATTTCTCTCTGTATAAATAATGTCTCCATATCTTTAACGCAAAAACTATTGCCGCTAACTCTAAGTCATGAGTAGGGTATCATTTTTCATAATCCTTCAATTGTCGCTACGCATACGTAATGACTTTGCCATGCTACATCAGCACACAGTCCATTCCTCTATGCGATGCATCACTATACACCACAAATCCTCCCGTATCATCTGGTTAGGATAATACAGGCGCTTCACTTAATCTCTTCTTCAACTCTTGAAAAATTTTCTCTTATTTGTCGGTCCATATAAATTTTACCATTTTCCTCGTGAGATTAGTCAACGGGGTCGCTATCTTAGAAAAATCTTGGATGAATCTTCGATAGTACCCAACTAACCCTAAGAATCTTCTCACCTCCGTCGGTGTTCTCGGTTGTTCCCAACTACTTACCGCTTTGACATTTTCTGGGTCTACTGAGATTCCATTCTCATCCACCACGTGTCCTAAGAATTGAACCTTCTTCATCCAAAATTTGCATTTTAAAAACTTCGCATACATCTTCTCTTTTCGTAGTGCCTCTAAAACAATCTTCAGATGTTCGGTGTGTTCTTCCTCTGTCTTTGAGTAGATCAAAATGTCGTCAATGAAAACTACTATGAATTTATCCAAGTATGGCTTGAAAACTCGATTCATCAAGTCCATGAATGATGCCGGAGTATTAGTTAAACCAAATGACATTACCAAAAACTCGTAATGTCCATAACGGGTTCAAAATGCAGTCTTTGGTATGTCCTCATCCCGCACTTTCAGTTGATGATATACTGTCTGTAGGTCTATCTTCGAGAAACATTTCGCTCCCTTTAGTTGATCAAAAAAGTCATCTATCCTCGGTAGTAGATATTTATTCTTGATCATTACTCTGTTCAATTCTCGATAATCGATATAGAGCCTCATCGATTTGTCCTTTTTCTTAACGAATAACACTGGTGCTCCCCAGGGAGACACACTCAGTCGAATGTATCCCTTATCTAATAGCTCTTGAAGTTGTATCATAAATTCCTTCATTTCTACTAGCGCCATACGGTATGGAGCTTTTGAAATTGGTGTCGTTCCCGGTGCTAAGTCTATTACAAATTCGATTTCTCTGTCTGGCGGAAGACCAGGCAGATCATCCGGAAACACATCTTGAAATTCACTCACTACGGGTATAACTTTAATCTCTACTCCCTTTTTTCGAGTATCGACAATGTAAGCTAAATAACCTACACATCTTTTCCTTAATAATTTCTTGGCCTGCATCATCGTAACGCAACACAATTGCTTAAGCGATGAGATACCATGAAACACTACCTTAGACTTAATCGGAGTCTGAAGGTTCACACACTTGTTCTGACAATCAATTATCACTGCATGGTTATATAACCAATCCATTCCTAGTATTACGTCAAATTCTCCCAGTCTAATAGGAATCAAGTCCACGCTCAGCTCATGTTCTCTAATATTTGCGTGATAATTTTGATAAATGTATTCTACATGGATTATTTCCTTATTCGCAACTTCTACATTCAAGGAATCTTTTAAACGTCCTCGGGGTGTACTAAATTTACTAGCAAATTCTTTAGATACAAAAGAACAGGTGGCACCCGAATCAAATAATACATACGCATTTATATTATTAATTGGGATTATACCTGACACCACGTCCTTCGCAGCCACTGCGTCTTGGACGGTCATGTTAAAGGTTCGGGCGGTCGATCGGTTGGGTTGTGCAGGTCCACCAATCATTAACTTTCTTCCTCCTCCTTGGCCTCCGCCACCTCCATCGCTTCCTTTCTTCGGGCAATCCTTTATTTGGTGCTCTGTCGATCCACACGCAAAACATCCTCTGATCTTCTTTGGCTTTGGGAAATTTGGCGAGATGTGCCCCTCTTGGCCGCAGTTATAGCAAGTGCTCTTTCCCTTCTAGCATTCCCCCTGATGGTTTCTTCCACACTTGTTGCAAGCTTCGGTTCTCTTCTTGAAGTTTCCCTGGTGACTTCCACCTTGGTTATTGTTTCTGTTGTTGTTGTTGTTGTGGTTGTTGTTTTCCCATTTCCTCTTTCCAGAATTACTCCCCCACTACTGCTTCCTCCACGATGCTCATTACCAGTGTTCTTGTTCTTCTTCTCCTTATGATATAGACTTAAGGCCTCACTGCCACCTTTCGCAATGACTGCCTTCTCTAACAAGGTCGTAAAGGAATCAATCTGGAAGACTGATACCTTATTATACAACCACGACTTCAATCCTTTCTCGAAGCGTCTCGCCTTCCTTTCCTCATCCCCAACTTGGTGCTCCGCAAATCGCGCTAGTTCATTAAACTTAGCAGTGTATTATGCCACCGTCATATCACCTTGTTTTAACTCTAGGAACTTCACTTCCATCCTACTCTTCATACTCTTCGAGAAATAGTTCTCGAAAAATAACGTTGTAAACCTCTCCCATGTTATCGTTCCTTCCCACGCTCTCTGCTGATTAGTTTCCCACCAATAGTTTGCTTCGCCCCTCATCATGTATGTTGCAAATACTGTCTTTTGGTCTTCACCCATGCGAGCTATAGTGAAGGCCTTCTCGATCTCCTTGATCCAGGTTTGTGCAAATATCAGGTCAGTAGTTTCCGTGAACTCTGGGGGTCCTACACTCTTAAAATCTTTGAAGGTTGTTACTGGGACAGCTTAGGGAACAGGTGGTACGGGTTCGTTTCTTCCCCTCAAAGCTTCTCCCAATAAATCTACCAGTCGCTGTATTAGATCTACTGATCCTCTCTCATCATTAACTGACTCTTCTGGGACAGTTATTCTACGTCTGGGCGGTATTTTCTGCATCACAAAAGTTTTCATCTTATTATCTAACTATCATATTTAGACATTTCTCAAATGAAAAGAACTAAAAATTTATAACACGTTTCTAAAATAAGATCATTTATATTCATATGCCAAATGGTTACAATACATATTCTTTTCTAGCATAATGCTATAAATGAAAACACATATCCCCTAATATCACAAAAGACGGGGACAACACTAGCTTACTACCCCTCTAACATTTTTCAAAAGTTGGGGTTACCATCATCTCACATCTTACACAAAGACTGAGATTACAACAACATATTAGCAACACATAAATAAGAATACTACACTACTGAGCTTTTCCTTCTAGACTCAATCTAACATCCCACGCTCCACGACGCTCTGATACTCCTTCTGGGTAATGTGTGCCACCACATCCCGACTTATGGTATGCCGGGTCTATTCTTGCTCAGCTGGGTAAAGATTTACCCCATCGATCAACCTCTCCATGGTCGTGCATAGAGCGTAGCCCATCTTGTTCATCTTCCTCCTCTTGCACCGTACCTCATCCTCTAGATCATCCACCCTGTCATTGGAATCCTCCCACTTCTCCTTGAAGTGAATCCTACCCATCGCCTCCATCTTTAACTGAGTTCAGAGAGCCTCCTTCTCCGTCCTCTCACTCAAAACCCTCTGTTCCATTTCTTTTAACTTTCCTGCCAACTCGACGTTCCTCGCCACCGATCGGTGAAACAAAGCCCCCATCTGGATCCCTGCCTCCTTACAGTGAGAAATTTCCACCTCCATCTCCTGCATCACTAGTTGCCTCTCAAGATTCTCAGTTTCTATCTCCTCGAATCTACATCCTAATTCCAAAATCCGTTCATCATACTCTCCTAACATCCGATCCTCGAAAGTAGACTCGTCGGAGTCCTCTATAGGCTCGGGTTCCTCCTCCATAGGCTCCTCCTTCGGATCAGACTCCTCAGGTAGAGGCTCCATCTCCTCCTCCTCCTCATCATCATCAATAGGGGCAACTACCGATATAGGCTCCGCTATCAAGGGTGCCTCATAGACTACATGGATATCACACGGCTCCTCCTCTACTACTCGGCTAGGTCATCCCATGTCAGTCATCCTACAATCACCAACACAAGACAAGACAAATAACAACTCCATTAGAATGTTAAATAACATAAGTTCATTGTATAGAATGAAGTTACATTTTATAACACACTAAGTCTCTAAAGGAAAACTCTACATGAGTTTTATCCCCTTCCTAACTTCTAAGTTTTCCTAAGTTATAATCTAAGGACTCTCGTTCCTAAGGTTTATAACTATAGCTTTGATACTAACCCGTGACGCCCCCAAATTCTGACCGCCACTTAGTCACTTGAATTCGGTTCGTCACGTTCTCATGGTAACATCATAATAACAAAAATCACACATTCACAATGAAAGATCTAATTTAGAATAATATACAATGTTTTATTATAATTATTCCCCCAAGTCTCACAACCTACAGTGCTTAATAGATTATATAATAATATCGAATAAAGACTTATTACATAACCCTATTTAAGCTTAAACATAGTCTAAAAATAGTCTTAATACAACATAATAGATTTAAACATAAAGGGACAAGCTAGTCGGTAGCCTTGCCCTTGCCCTTGCCCTTGTCCTTTCCATAGACACTTCCCTGCTCCGCCTTGACTAAAAGGTTTTAAATAGCAAGGATGAGCACAAATTGCCTAACAAGTAATATACAACAAGGGTAAAGAGTTTTATAACACAAGTTTGAAATATCGAGGTATCGTCTCTAAGATAGTTCAGAGTTTCAGAATAATATCATGAATAATGAATATCAATGATTCTTGGAATAAGAACGATAATCCAATATAATAAATCAACAAATATATGAACTTAACGACTATCAATGTATCCAACTGGATAAACAATTTATACTAAGCAGTCACTAAGGACTATTGAACATCTACTAGAATTACCAATATTAAACTGATAACCCAAAAGAATCAAGTACTATAGATGATCAGTCTACAATACTCTAAGTTATGCATAACACCACAGTAATAATCTACTCATGTGTTGGGGTTTCCAACAACATACATTCCCCTTACCATAAGGGTTGTCCAACTCAGTTTTCAAGATTTCCGCACCAATCAATTGGTTTAGACAATTTTATAAACATGCATATAATCTAGCCGAATCAAATGGCATAGACATTTTCACAATATTTAAGAACAATACTAAGTTCACATGACTAATAATTTTCTCAAGACTTTAACCTACTAGCTCAATTGAACGAATACGTAGGATAACTTGCATTCAATGAGATAAACTTACGATATTCATTGAATAAAGTAACGCAAGAGTTAGAATACTTGCACAATGTAAAGTAGGGTTCAGATACTTGCTCAATATAAATTTGGGTAAGGTTAGAGAACTTGCCTCAAGCGTAGTTTATCCTCGTTAAGAAATCAATACTTTCGAATCCTATTTATAGTGTATTATTAGTATAGGATTCCCATTAGTTAAATGTGCTCATGCTTGATATGTAAGATTAAATGCATAGTTAAACATTTAACTTAGTTGTATACTCTTCACATACTTCATTCCACACCTTGTATACTTATAACACAAAGTCAGTTTATAAGTCACCATGAAATCATATAATAGTCTTTAATCGTTGCTTTATAGTTTGCAAATACTTTTTGGACTTATCACTTGAAAGTCTATAATTACATCCTTAAACAGTCACTCCTATCATCTAGCATGCTTCTTAACACATTGGACATGTACTGGTTATATAATATATGCTAGAGTAATAATACAAGTATGCAACTCCTACAAATTAATAGCAGAAAACTGATCCTATCAGAGATCGATACGGCCAAGACTCTCGATTCAAACTAAGGAGACGCCAGTATACTCTCCCCAAATTCAAACCAGAGGTAGTCATCCAAAGGACTAAATCATACTGCTTACGCATATAAATAATCATGCAATACACACATGTTAGTAGGTGGATAACCAAGTTTGACCCCATATCATAACATTATCATAGGTCACCATCTATTCTCATTTAATCAAGACTTTAAAGGCTTAATTCATAGTTTTCTTACGTTTATTCGTTGAACACATACTATATGATTCATAGGTCCCAACAACTCATGTTTGCATTAGATTAGTCATGTATTACAAGTTATGACGTCCTACTTCATTCATGCTTGTTCTAAGCCACATTCAACTAGTTTTACTATGCATAAGACTCACTAGGCATTCATATTATTCATATCTACATGCATAACACACCTAATCGTGATATCTCATATGCACAAATTAAACCACTTAAGCATGCTCACAATCTTAACTCAATGTACATAGTTTATCAAGTTTATATTTGAAATTATAAGTCTCTTTAGTAAACTTATTTAAGTATGCAAGATAAGCACACACGGTCTAAATCTTACTTTCTTACGCATTTGTGCATATACTCAAGTTATTTACATAAGCTAGAAATATTAGAATTTGAAATATAATGCTCATCATACTTTGTTTTGCAAAACTTCAAGTTTTCCTTTAGAAATCCTTTAAAACCAAGCTAGAAAACTCTATTATACACCAAACCAGTTCATGCTTTATGTTATACTCATGTACGTGCATACCTAGGTTATTTACATATGCTCACAAAATCAAAATATACATTATTCCAAGTTTACCATTTCTAGTTTTCCAA